>JAMPIV010019064.1:0-506696 GCA_024509875.1 Oreohelix idahoensis | reverse complement strand
TAACAAATTCTCATCATTACCCTCATCATCGCTCAAACATCGCCACACCTTCCTCTACCAATGCCACTCTGACCATTTTCCACTATGCAACGCGATCACCCGTTTGCAAGTCACTTGATTACGAAACAACAAGCAAATGCTGATTTTTCGTTGCCTAAAACGCCACTAGCTGATGGAAACAACGCCGAGAAAAACTGACTGCTGTTGCCCTAAGACGCCACTAGCATAATAATGCCCACTACTGCTTTGTCGTTGTGGCTAAGGACGGAAAAGAAGAAGAAGAACCAATTCCACACATTCTTTGTGACTTCAGCCACTGAACTCAAATCCTTCCAAAATCGTCCATCATGGTGGAATGACTCTTCCATACCCCTTTCAATGTACTTTCCTTCCTTTCTCCCACGCATGTCTTATGGTTTAAGCATCCAAAATATAAGCCTTTCCAGAAAGCTTTAAATCTCATTTTCTTTGATCCCTCATAAAGATCATCATCTAATAGCCTTTGGAAAAATCCACCTAGATAATAAGATTTGAATGCGAAATCACACTCTGAATCCATGGCTCAGCAATGAAGTTAGTTGCTGGCCAAAGACAACTTGAATTTCTTTGTAGAACAATCGAACTCTAGGTGCCTGAACATTATCAACAAGCCGTAAAATCTTAAAGAGAATTTCTGTTCCCTGGCAATAACCTCAGCTATAGGCTTAAAATAATCGGAGAACCAATTGTAAATAAATCAGCAGTCAATCCAGGCTTGTGCAATATCTTGTAAAAACTGGAAGTCTAGGCTTTAAATGAGTATTTTAGGGCCCTAATGCTCTAATATAATAAGCATAAGGCTTTAGCTAGCAGACACCACGCACAAGCCACTACAACAGCGTTATTCTTCTTTGCAGCTTTGAATCTTGGCATAGATTTCTCTTCTTTTGCAAATCAAAGTTCTAGCTGCATTTTTCTTCCAATATTGGATCGTTTGCCATCTACATTGAAAATCTGTTGCTTTGTATAGTTCCACCATCTGCTATAAATTTTTCCATGCTCCTCTGCTGGATACCTTTCTCAGCTCTGCGTTATCTACAGCTAGTTGCTTCTCCCTTGCACTTTTATAGTATGCAAATTATACCTTGTCTAATCTGTCAAACCACATCTGCTAGCTCAGATTTTTCCTTCCCCTGGATGTCTTCCGCTTTCACCTCAATTGTATTAAATAGACTTAGGATTAGGCCGATAATGCTTGGCTTAAAGGAATATTGTGGCTGATTTTGTCTTGAATCCACACATTAAAATGGTTTTCCATATCAGCAAATAGACTGTCCCGCGTTCTAATGACTTTAGTATCACTGCTAGCGTTTTAATTTCCTCGAACACTTTGCTTTAGCTTAAAATTGTACTTATTGTTGAGCGAGGTAACGCATGCTAGCGGCCTATGTCATTCATGACATGCTATGTTCACTAATTTGATTAGTCTGGCTTTTCTTGCAAATGAGAACTTACATGTTTCTATTAGTTTTATCACTACACTTAGTGCCATTATGATTATTCTAAGCAACAAATATAAGAGAACACCGCGAACATTCTGTAAACAACTGATGATTAGATGGCAATGATTGAAGAAGAAGCGAACTGTCGTTCAGTGAAACATTACGAAATATTTCAGTTAACAAGCACGCGTTGCTTTGTATGGGATGGTATAATGAAAAAGGTCAGTTAAGCGATCCGTCGATAAGGATATGCCTGTAATGCTAAAACTGTCCCTGATATATGTAGAACCATCTGGTGAAGTCAGTGAACTGGTGTGAGAATGTGTGGTAAATATTTAGGATTTTAGGTAAGCACATAACAAAAAAGAGTAGGAGAGGCATCTGTTCCCGGTGCCTAGAGCAGTGGTTCCCAACTTTTTTTCGTCTAAGGACCAACTTTCCATCTACATTTCAGTTGCGGAACCACCAGGCTTATATGTAATATTGCAATGCGTAAACACTAACTGTTTTTATTCAATAATATTCAATAACACAAGTTGTTAATTATTTGCCATATGACATGGAAAGTGTAATGGAAGAAGTAATGAAAAATAAATTATACATACAATTATTTGTTACATACATACGGTTACATACATATTGTTAAATACTAAAAATTCATACAATACATTTTGTTTTAAAATTACAAAATTTTCAATGACCTTGTGCTTGCATTGTGGCTTCACTAATTTCATGTAACCTCATTGAAGTTAAAGACAGTCTCAAAATGGTTTCTACCTCAAACAGTTTCTGTGTTTGTGTTTTTATAGCATCTAAAAACGTAAGAGGATCAAGCAAACTCAAGTACTTACATACCAAATCAAATAACGCAGCTGTGGACCACCTAATAATCGCTACGGACCATAATATGGTCAGCAACTACAGTTGGGAACCACTGCCTTCGGGATGCAGGTGCAATGAAAGTAGATAATCATAAAGCAAGAGAAAATGCAAGTGATCAGTGTTTGATGACTCAGATATTCAATAAGTTGAAGAGCTTGCTTGAACTGTACTTATTATTAAAGCTGTCATCTCATGATATTTGCAGACAATAATGAGAATTGATACAAAGACATCAAGACTGTGAAGAAAGAGAATCAACTCCTGAGAATGAACTGACTGAAGCATCGATCAATGCCAAGAAATAGCTGAAAGCTCTGAGGCTTGTTCATCACAACCAGAATAATAATGTCCTTGTTGTGTATTGAAAGCCAGTGCAGTGTTTGATTATGTCACTTGCCAAATATAGGGAACAAGAAGGGAGAGATTATTGAACAGATTGTTAAACAGACAAACATAGATCATAACAGAACATAACATAACAAAAAGATCATAAACATAACATAACATAGACAAGAACATAACAACAAAAATGCTGCAGAGATGCATTAAAGAAATATACCTTTGAGTAAGAATTAGTTTATTTTTTATTGGTTCTCAAATCTGGTAGAGTTTCCACTTCAAATTTTTATTGACTTTGTTTACTAAACATACTCTTCTTAAAAGACAGTATCTCATTTCCCTCCCTTAAACATTCAGATGCTCACGTTCAAAAAAAACCACCGCAAGTGCGAAGGGGGGTCCATTTTACGGGGCGGGGGGGGGGGGAGAGGTAATTCCCTTGTCCTGTATAACAAGTATGTATTGAATATGTAGGTAATTGTATTTATATTAAATGGATTTGAGGTTTTTGTTGGTGGTTTTATAGGTTTTAGGATTAGAGTTGGGTAGGGGGTAGGGTAATGGGTGTAGAGGGTTGATTGGGAGTTGTTGGTTGTTAAGAGAGGTGTAGGAATGGGTGGTTGGTGCTGAGAGTAGGGTTTTTGTTTAAGAGGTTAAGATTGAATTTTAGTACAATTGACTAATAGAAGGTTTGTGCCAGACTGGCAACCTCCTCTGTAAAACTATGTACCACTTCAACCACTGCAGCAACTCATGTTACTATCTAGGTGCCAGCTACATACAAGATCCCCACCAGAATATGAGAAATATTCCATGCTTTGTAAGAAATTGCCAATGAAAAGGTGATTGAAGGCTCATATTTCTTACTTCCTGTGTATTATTTCATTTTAGGATTATATTATTACATTCCTTTTTCACAACCCCCAGCCTTTCCTGTTATCTAATGGATTGTATTTTCCTCATAAAAGCCAACTCCACTATCTCTTACCTACGCAGTTTGTATTCCTCACCACCTTCAGTTTACTGTTGAGCTGTCACATTTGTTTCTTGTCCACTCCTTTTGGCCCATTATTCCTATAACCATCTGTGTAGCCTCACTTTTCCCTTCAACTCTCATGTGCGCCTTTCTCTTCTTATCCTCACTTTCCCTCTTCATCTCAATGTGCCCTTTTTCTCTTCTTAACCTTAAACAGTTTCGTTATCTTGTCTTATGTTTACTCTTCCCCACATACTCATTGCTGGTCCCTTTCTCACACTTTATTTTTATCCTCAATTTTTTGTGTACATTTTCCTGATCTTATTCTTTTTTTTTTTTCTCATCAACATTGTTTCCCTTCTTTTGACCCTTTCTTATTTCTTTAATAATCCGGCCTCTATTTCTTGATTCCAATTTTTTTTTCTTCTCTCCACATTTTCATTTACCCCCCACACATCCTGTCACTTTTACTTCAAAACCATTTTCCTCTAGCCCACAATTTCCTCTTGCCTCTCCATTCTCTCAATCTAACTCCTTCATTTTCCTCTTTTTTTTTTTTTCAACCCTCAATTCTCTCTATTTCTGTAGCAAGATGATGATTTGGAAACTGTCGGTAACCTGTAACGTAAATAAATGAGCTGAAGATTTGGCCTGTTATAAACGGGCTGCTACCTGTGGCTGAACCTCAACATCAATAACACAATGGGAATTGTTGAGATGAATACTAACAACAATGGACTAGGTGTGTGAGGGGAGGTGTTGAGCATGGATGGGAGAAAGCTAAGGTTGAGCTGTAATTAGAATTTAGAAAATATATAATCTTGCAATGGATTATACTTATTACAATAATGTTACAATGCATAAATATAATACAATATAGGAGGAAAGGAAAAGAAATAAGAAAGATACAGGCCAAGAATGAAAAAAAAAAGTCATCACAATGGCAAAGCTTACAGATATGGAAATTTGTTCAGTGTATTCGCAACAACAGAGCAGAACATACATTGAAAAAAACTGAATGCATAGAATTGTGACAACGATGACATCTAAAATACGCTACGACAAAAAGCCTACACGACTGTTTTGAAGGATGATTTTATTATATAAAACGAGACCTTAATCAAGTGTTCAATATGTTTCCCAGGAGCTAGATAAAGGAACACGAATGATTCAAATTGTTATCTTGCTGACAGTGAAAGCCTTTTTTAAATAAATAATAAATAATTGGTACATGTGGGAGACCATTGAACATGGTGCCTGTATTGATACTATTATCAAAATATGTGGTTGGCTCTATGTGCTTCTTACACAAGTTAAAAAATGATAAACATAAAGAAGAAAAAAGAAATAGTTAGAGAAGAGATATTAGAATGTTGACCATTGTTTAGAAATGTTTATAAAAAAAAGAACAATATTGGTTTGGTCCCCCTGCTTCATGTGTGTACAAAGGATTAGCCAGACAATAAGTAATTTGTTAATCACATTAGAAAGCCTGTGTAGGACACAAGGTATACTAAGGCTGAAGTGTTCAGTATAGAAGGTGCCAATCATCATATAGTTGGGGTTACAGCTGAACAGTGAAATGAATGTTGCTCTGATATGATAGCTAATGTGCCTCTATGGATGCTGAGAGATTTAATACCACAAAATAGTCAGTAACAATGAACACTCGAGGATGACATGGTACACCTGGAGATTGTCCAAAAAGATTTGAACGCCACCAGATCTTGAACGTGTAAACGTCAATGACATCACACAGAGGCATGACGACTCACGAAGGTAACTAGATTACTAACAGTTTACTTGAAAAACTAGCTGGATTGACCAATGTCTTGTGGATGACCCTTTCAAAAGGCTGAGTGTAAGTGAATTTTATTTAAAGCCAGCAGGAAAAAGTTCTAGATCTGTAGTTTACCATCTGTTATTTTTACCAGCTGAAATATTTCTTCCCTGTTTTCAGAATTTAGAGGAGACTATTGTTTTTCCCTCCTAACTGTTCTTCTTTGTTTTACATGTAACATATTTCTTTTGTCTTCCACTTGTTTTTTTTAAATTGTTTATTGTCATTACTGCACAATATATTTTAAAGTTGTGGTTATTTACATGGTGTTCATAAATATGTAGGAAGTCTCTTTAGTCAACTATGGATGGAGAAATCCCTCAGCGTCTACGATACAGATCTCAAGCAGAGGGATGCTGATGACAAAACATATTACCAGAACTTGCATGATGAGCTAAGGGTTCTTATGGAAAAAGTGGAGTCAGGTTTGATTTTTTCTTCTAGACTATAAGGAGTATATCTCATTCATCATTTATCTCATCTCGACCCGTTGCCCATCATGGGTCGTAGGGGTGCCATGGTGGAAGCATCAGCAGACACAGGGTCCGTCCACTGCTCTCTATCCTCAGCAATGCGTACAAGTGTGGAAAAACCGTGTCCTGCCCATTCTTTGATGTTATCAACCCAGGATTTTTCTTTGCCTTCCTCTTCTCCGTTTACCTTCGACTGTTCCCTGGAGGATCGTTTTCGAAAGGGAGTCATGACGAGTTACATGCCCAAACCAGGCAAGCTTTCGACGTTTCACTATTGACAAAAGTGGTTCTTGATGGCCTGCATAGGTGTTTATCTTCTCTCTAACATAGACATTTGTTTTGTGCTCTTTATAGCAAATGCGCAAAATTCTTCTATAACATTTATGCTCGAAAGCCTGAATCCTTCGCTCCGTATCTGCAGTGAGTGTCCAGCCCTCACACCCATACATGAGAATAGATAATACAAGTGATTTGTATAATTTGATCTTCACAGGAAAACTGATGTTACTTTTCCAGATCACATTCAGTCTTGTCATGGCAGCTGAGGCCATCTCAAGTCTTGTCTTGATTTGTTTACTTGATCTTCCATCACTACATATAGTGGATCCGAGATATTTAAAGGTGTTAACTTCTTCTAACGTTTGCCCATTTAACGTAATGTTGGTCGCAGCATGTTTCTTATGGCTATTCACCAATATCTTGCTTTTTTCTATATTAATTTCCATCCCATATGTTCTTGTTACTTTCTCCAGTCTAGAGGTAAGGTCTTGAAGTTCTGATTCTGTTCCAGCTATCAGATCGATATCATCAGCAAAACGTAGATTGCAAAGAGGTCGGCCTCCAATTGATATGGTTGTTTTATAATCATAAAGAGCCTCCTGCATAATATGTTCTAGATATATATTAAAGAGCACTGGGGGACAGGATACATCCCTGACGAACTCTACAGTTGTTTTGAAAAATTCTCCAATGTCATATGCTTGCAAAAACAGCACTGCTTGCGTCCTTGTATAGTGCTTCAATGATATCTATGATGTTGGTATCAAAATTGAAGTTTCTCATTATTTGCCATAAGCCTTCATGCCAGACTCGATCGAAGGCTTTTGTGTAATCGATGAAGTTATGGTATAAATCGTGTTGATGCTGGAGATGTGGCATCTTGTGGTACTGGTTATTGGGATTATATTCAAGCCAAATAAAAAAAAACTAATGCAAACATTTTCATTGATTATCTGTTTTCTTTGTGAATTTATTTCAGACAGTTTTCTCATGTTCAGTATCTTTTAAATTTGTCCTCTTAGCATCTTTGATACACAGTTTATATCAGTTTGTATATTTTTAAAGGTTTAGTTAACAATCACATTTTTTTTTTTTTCATTGAATTTATCTTCTGTTGAATATTGGGTATGTGAAATATTAGATTGTTTTAAATCTTGGATTGTGAAAACCAGAAAAGGATTTTTTAATGCACACATTAAAATATTGTTTATACAGTAGAACTCCATTTATCCGAACCCCATGGGACCGAGCATCGTTCGGATAATCAAATGTTCGGATAATTGGATTACATAATGTATCGAGTACATGTAACACATATTTCTAAAAATAATTAACCATCACAAGGAAAATACACTATAAAACATATTTACTTGTACTGTAATAATAATACCCACACTGTATTAGATCACTGTATCACCAAAAATCTTTTATTACACTGCAGTGCATGTACTACTTGTATTAATTATTTTTGTTAAGAAAGAGAAATGTTTTCAAAATAACATTACAAACGATTCAAAACCAGGCGCAACTTACGTATATATGTACTTGCACAGATGTAGCCCACTATTTAAAATAATGAGGAATCCTCTTTTGCACCAAACTGGATAGTCTCCTTTTGGCTGCTAAGTCCCGCATTCTCTTCAACAGCAGAAGCTGTGTAGGACAGCTGTCATCTTCTTGCTCGTACCAAGCCATCGCTGTTTCTAGTGCTATAAAGGCCTCTTCAGGACTTGGTCGACGTTTTGGTTTTTCTTCATAATCTACAAGTACATCATGTACTTCTGAGGAGTCTTCATCATCGGTCACTACATGTATTTGGTTTTCTTCTTGCACAAAAGACAATATTCCTGCGTCATTCCAAACCTGATACCAGAATCGTTATCATCTTCTAGCCACATGTGTGCATCATCTTTGTCACAGTCCGAAAATCCGGGCATTGCTTGAAACAGTTCCACAACTTCATTTATACAATCATCATTTGTGTCCACTGCAGTAGTTTCAGTTCCTCCTTTTTTCCCAAGCAATCTACTCCAAGCCTTGTTGAGATTATCTTGTGACAGGGTGGTCCAAGCATCAGCTAACATATAGCAGCAGTCTTTGAGATTAAGCTTTTTGGAAAACGCCACCACACTTTCTTCATCTTCAGCCAACAATAAACGACGCATGACTTCCTTCTTGTACATCTTTTTAAGCTTTGCTATAACACCCTGATCCATTGGTCGAATCAGTGCTGTTACATTGGGAGGCAGAAAAATTACTTTAAAATTTGCATCAACTGCATTCAATGTATCCGTCTCTGGATGAGATGGTGCATTGTCCAGTAGAAGAATTACTTTTCCAGTTTTCTTTTCTTGTTCTCTCAACCTCTTCACATTTGGGATGAACTGATTTGTATACCAATCAAGAAATATTTCACTATTCATCCAAGCACTCTTCTGTGCTTTGTAACACAATGGGAGACATGTCACATTCTTTAAACAACGTGGTTTTTTGGCTTTGCCGATCATTAGCACCGGTAAACGATGACTTCCACTGGCATTCGCGGCTACCAAAATTGTTACTCTTTGCACTTTTTAAACCCAGGGGCAGCTGCTTCGCGCTGAGATGCAAGTGATTTTTGAGGCAATGATTTCCAGTATAAGCCAGTCTCATCGGCATTATACACATCATCGAGTGAATAACCTCCTTCTTCCAAAAAAGCCAAGAATGTTTCTTTAAAATTTTTAGCGGCAGTTGCATCGCTAGATAAAGATTCCCCTTGAATCTCCAATTCTCGTATGCCATGACGAGATTTAAAGTTTCTTAACCATCCATGGCTAGCCTTAAAGTCAGGAGGACCTTCAAGTTGATTGTTGAACTGATGTGCCTTTTCACACAACAGAAAACCAGAGATAGGTTCCCCTTTGCTTCTTCTTTGCACAAACAATATATACAAAGCCTCTTCCAATTTCACATCTTTCGCATTTCTCATGGTTTTACGTTTCTTCGACCCATTTTCACTATCAAATTTCGATGCAAAACTCTATAATTTTATCCTTGTTACTTTTGATGTCAGAGACGGTAGCTTTCCCAACATTGAAAATCCTCGCAAGTGAAGACACAGTTTCACCTTGTCCTAGTCTCTTGATAATTTCTGTTTTCGTTTCAATTGACAAAACATTGCGGTTCCTTTTATATGCTTTATGCCTACTGGAAGATGCCATATCGCACAGAGAAATACTTGTACACCAAAATTATTCTGCTGTAGTAGCAGACACAATTATTTTAAGTTGAACTGTCTGTTTAGCCAGTGTTCTACCTAGAACGCACACGTACACTGGATTGGTAAACCAGATATTAACTGACGTTATGATCTAACTGACTTCCTGTACGTAAGCGACCGACCATTAGCCATCCCATTCTCTACAAATTGTTCGCACACATTTGAAGTTTGCCGCATCAAAAGATTCAGAATTTTAGTCTAACGTGACTGTAGCATCTGATTTTTTTTTTTTTCTGGAAAAAGTGTTCGGATAATTGGATGTTCGGATAATTGGGGTTCGGATAAATGGAGTTCTACTGTACTTGCAAAGTCTTTAAATTTAACACATCATTGAATTTGGGGGGGGGGGGGGGGTAATTATCCCATAGACTGCAATATATCCAGTTATTTATCCGTGTGGCATACTTACCAGAAATAAAAGTAAATGAAATGCCAGAAGCTGTATAGTGATTTGGCGTACATTGTCACATGCAGCAGTTAATACAAGTATGATGTCATGCAGCAGGAATAAAGACAAAAACCAAGACAACACATTTTGTTATAACACTGTCAGAGGGATAACTCTCTCTCTCTGTAGTCATGTATTTTTGCACTATTACTATCCAGGTGTCACTACCAACCAGGAACTTTCATGCCTAGTGAGTAATCTGGAAGAAGAAAAGAGAAACCTCCTTATCAAGATGAATGAGTGTCAGCAGACAGTTGCGGAAAGAGAACGGCAAATTCAGTTGCTGGACACCCGGCTGAACGAGCGTAATCATCAAGTTATCTGTTTACAAGAAGATAACAGTGAGAAAGCAGAAACAATTTGCAACTTAAGGAAGCAGATAGAGGTAAGCTTTTAGTTGTTAATTTATTAATTTAGGATTAGAATTTTTAGCACATACTAACGGTTGTTTCTTGGAAATAATTATATTCTACATCCAAACCTTCTTGTGATAAATTCATTTTGTAGATGTGTATTTTAGCTTCTAAATTAGCATACAAATTTTTTGACTGTTATAGAATGAATGGACTTTATTTATATTTGGATATATTCCCTAAAGTAATCGATGTGTCTAGGTGACAATGGCATGCTTCACCAAAACTAGGCAGAACTCTGGTGTAAACAATTGTTGCATTTTTCTCAATTGAATACAAACTTTTGGAGAAAAATAAACAAGATTGTAAGGAACAGTTTTTTTTAAATTGTGAAAGTGACACAAAGGTACAATGTAACAGCTTTCTTATACTGGGGCATAAGACATGCTAAGCTACATAAATGGACTGAAAGACCCATTGCATCTAGGGAGTAAGATATGTTAAACTACACAAATGGTTAGCAAATAAAAATTTAAACAAGTAAAGAAATATGACAGTGAAGTACTTGGGAACAAAAATGAAATGAATAGGTGGCAAGGACAATGAAAAATTGAATAAATGAATGAATAACACATAAATAAACCACAAAAAAATAAATTTAAATATATATATATATATGTAAATGTATATTGAAGAATTGTTCATTTAGCAGACCGCTTGCATTAAAAGTTTTGAGAATGTTAATTTAATTTGTCATTAGTAAAATAAAGATGTAGATTAACTCCTGACTGTGCCTTTTGTCAGATGATCTGTTATCTTTTTACTTAGAACTAATTTAATTAATAATATTAATTTAGATTTTGCTATTTTGATCTGTCAGATGTATTGATATTACATTTATTCACTAGAATTGGCTACCCTGAAATGTATACACATTCTCTGAATTTAGGTTGAGCTAAATTTGACATTGCTTATTAGGATATGATAGTTTTATGTATTAAACATCCCTAAATTCTGTGCTTTAAAATTATCAGGCCATCATTGTTTCAGAATGAGACTGTATACTAGTTTTGTTGTACAACTTTAAAGATGTTTGAGGCTACAAGAGTTACCCTATATGTTACTGAATACTTTCTGGCTTCTTTCAGCACCTGGAACAGCAACTTCAGATGTGTGATTCGGGCAAAAATCAGTGTTGTGAGCAGCTTGAAGCAGCTTTGAGCAAAATTAAGGAGCTGGAAGAAATTTTGTGTCAGAAAGAGATGACCATTCAAGACCTGAATGTACCGTCTGCATTTTGTGTTTAGAAATAGTATTCATTATAGTGTGTTTCAGTTTATACTAAACTATTTGGCGAGTGGACACCTGTCAGTGTACAGGGAAAAAAGGGATACTCACGTAAAAATCAGTCTCAGGTTAGATATACTAACCGGAGATTCTTGCCTCGAGTAATAGCGGGCGTACGTTAAAAAAACAAAACTATTTACTATACTTAAAGGGTAAAGGTAATCCCATAACAGGAGTACAGTGTTAGAGACTTCACTTTACTATTCTTCTTCTTCTTTGATCCTTAGCCGCCGACCGTCAAAGCAGTCAGTGGCCATTACGCCTGGTGGCGTCTTGTAGGGCAACAACAAATTGATTCCACTTTGCTCGGTCAGCGGCCATCCTTCGTACAGTGCCCCAACTCTGGTTCATTCTTTGCATCTCAGCCTCCACAGTCCTCCGCCAAGTTGTTTTTGGTCGGCCTCTCTTTCATTTTCCTTCAGGGGTCCATAGCATAGCTGTTCTTGTGATGGCATCGGGGTCTCTTCTGAGGACATGGCCAACCCAGCTCCAGCGTCTGCCAGCTATGATGATGTGCATGTCCTCTTGCTTGCTCCGAGTAAGCAGATCTTGGTTGGTGATGGTATTTGGCCAAAAGATTCGGTGAATTTTTCTTAGGCATGTTGTGTGAAAAGAGGACAATTTCAACATTTCCTTCTCTGTAACTCTCCAGCTCTCTGCGCCATAGAGAAGCACAGAAAGCACACAGCTCTGATATAATCTTAATTTTGTGCTTGTGCTGTACTGAGAGGACTTCCAGATGTTGTTTAGACTAAAAAAGGCTGTTCTTGCTTTGTTCATTCTGTTGTTGATGTCTTTGCTTGCTCCGCCGTCTAGTGTTACTATGGATCCTAGGTATGTGAAGGCATCTGTCTGTTCCAGTTGCTGATTCCTTACTGATATGGGCTCAGGGTTGCTCACATTGAGCGTCATGACCTCTGTCTTCTTTAGGTTGATGTTCAAGCCCACCTGCTGGCTATACTTATTAAGTCTATCCGTTTTTTCCTGGATGTGTTGATGTGAATGTGCTAGCAGTGCAATGTCATTTGCATATTCCAGATCTTCCAATGTAGAAAATGTAGTCCATCTTATTCCTCTTGGATTGCCCTCTGTTGTCTGGCGCATCACCCAGTCTATGACTGTTAAAAATAGAGTGGTTGATAAGGGGCATCCCTGTCGTACTCCTGTCTTCACTTCAAAGGTTAGGTTGCTCTGCCCAATGCTACACGTAAAGTTGGCATAAAGGCTTTTTATGATTGACACTATGCAGCTTAGAATTCCATAAGCCCTCAGTATTTTCCATAAACTGTCCCTATGTATACTGTCAAAAGCCTTTTCAAAATCAATGAAATTAATGTACAACTGTCTTTGCCATTCTGAGCACTGCTCTATAATGTTCCTGAGGGTAAATATATGATCTACACATCTTCTTACAGGAACATTGGCTCCTAAATACCATCGCAATAAGGAAGCTGAAATTTTTCGGTCATATAAAAAGACATAATAGTCTGGAAAAAACAGTGATGGAAGGCATGGTCCCTGGAAAAAGGGGAAGGGGTCGACCTAGACGACGGTGGACCCAGGACATCACAGAGAGTCTGAACTTGTCTTTGGCTGATGCAGGTCGACTTGCCCAGAATCGTGATGCGTTCAGAGCAGCTGTAATGGAGACAACGTTCTGGAAAGAATACGTCACATGATGATGATGACACATCTTCTGTTCTTTCTAAATCATGCTTGTTCTTTCCTCAGTTTGTGGTGTACTGCTTTTGAGATTCTCTGTATAATTATCCTGCCTAGTATTTTGCTGGGAACTGAGAGAAGAGTTATTCCTCTCCAATTATTGCGGTCTGCAAGATCTCCCTTCTTGGGCAATTTGACAATTATTCCTTTTCTCCACTCTGTTGGTGTTGTCCCTGTTGTCCAGACTTGTGCAAATAGTGGTTCTAATAGTTTCACTTGACTATATCCAGCTTTATTAAGTGGGGTGACCAGATCCCTTCCTTGCTATATTTGCCTTTCCTAACACAATAGCTGAGTCAAGTACCAATTTACTTCTGGGTAGACAGGAGTGTGACACTACCAGGTTTTGTTCTCAGAACCTGGTAACTTTGCTGCGTGAGGCAAGTGCTGTAACCACATAGCCAGTCAGACACTGTTGCCATATTTACAAAACCTTAATATGAACCTAAATTGTGCTTCTTCACTGTTCACTCACGTATACCACATATAGTTCATAAAATGGGTTGTCTGTCTGAAGCTTCTGTCATTACCATACTGTTTCTCCCATAAGAAGGCTGATGTCAGTTTTTTCTCTGGTGGAGCCAGCATCCTTGGTGGACATGTTTTAGTGTTTGCATTTGTTCCTCATATACACACATAATAAATTGTTCAATTTGTAAATCGATTGAATAGAAGGTATTTCTGCAGTGGCTAGTTCTGATGTGGGATGTCTATCAAACTATTTACAGTGCATTCCGTTTTGCCATAATTTACAGCTGAGCTGTGATATCTGCTCTTTCCCCTCCAGGAAATGCATGGAGGCATATCTGGAGTCATCCTTATATGACCACCAGCTAAGCACAATGCTACAGTATTTAAATGTGGAAGTGAACCTGTCTGTGAGGCTAATTACACACCCTCATTGCTCTTGAAATTATCCACACACTTCCAGGGATTTCCCTTGTGGTGAAACATGTTGAGAACCCAGCATTGCACAGTAAGCTTCAATGGGTCACTTGAGCCCCAGATGTGGCTCTCGCTTTTTACCTGGGTGGCTGCATGCAGGAGGATCTCACTATAGGTTCATGATAGGCAGGGGGAGCTGAGAAGTGGCTCTGTCTAGGACATGACAATTCCTTGGGAGAGCCCAGAACCAGAGCACAGTATTTAAGCTCGGCGTATTTGGAGAGCCCCCTTGGATGGCAGGGAATGCACAGTATGCCATGCGTTTCTTCCTCATAGCTTGGTATCAGATGTAATGATCCTTTAAAAATGCCAGCCAAGTTGGAGACGCTGAAGCTCATGACGTCAACTCAGCACATTTTGGAATTGCAGAAAAGACTAGATCTTCAGTGTAGATAATACCAAGGAGTTTTAAACTTGGTGTTGGCTGCAAAAGAGCTAGAAGCTTAGCAGTCCTAGATGAACAACAACACAATTCTCTCTTCCCCCCCCCCCCCCCCAGGAAATCACATTTCAGCAAGCATTTGAGTCAGGTTTGCTTTCCTTATACTTTGGCATCACCCAACATGTCTACAGGGCAGCAGGTGGTTTAGAATTGGTTTCCTTTCTCCCAGATAAGCTGCTTTTCAGCTTTACTAGTCACATCTACCCAAAACTTCTGAGACCTGCCCTTACTCCTTCTTCTGTTAATGCAGATAATTCCACCACGAGGCAGCTGGGATATAGACTGTTGTCAGGGGATATTTGAGATGATACACTTCAGGTTATTTAAATTGGAATTACAAGCTTATCATCAACTCTGCTGACAAGCTACTCTAGTTATGAATATCATATGAAGTATATCAGTTTTCATCTTTTTGTGTGTGCACCTTATTGAGCCACAACTACATATGGCTGCCTTGAAGAAGCCTATGCCAAAGCCCAAAGTTGTGGGGCAGTGGTTTCTGTAACATTTTATTTTACATGATGAAGTTGCCAACCCCATGCACAACCACATATTAGTCCACTTTTATGACATGCCTGTGGGGGCAGTAGTCCCATTCTTCCATGTCACCTTGGAGACCCCCAAAGACTACACGAGGCCACTGACGTCGTCATGCAGTTTCTTATATTATAAATACTGACGTAAGATAGAGACATTTCCAACTGTAAATGGGATACTTGAGTTGATAGAATCCTTGTAATTAGCAATTGATTAATTCAAAACATTTAGCACTAATTACCATCATTTTCATTTGTTCTCCTTATTGGAGCATGTGTCCACCGCTCCAGCTGCTCCTTCTTGCAGAGGGCCTGCACCATCTTTCACATGCTCTAGCCATGGTGAATTCTATCAGCAGTTTGTTTGACATGATGAGGTTGTGCACTGCATATTAGTTGCCTTGTTTGACATGCCTTAGGGAGCAACAGTCCTATTCGTTCTTTGACAGCACTAAAAGTACCACACAAAATTTGAGGTCTATGTGAAAATATTTATTAAGGTTTATATCGAAATTTCAACCTTCTTGTATTTCCACAGGACCAACTTGTAAAGCTTCAGAAAGAGTTTCGTGCTGTTCAGCAAAAGCTGGAGAAGAAAATAGATTGCCTTAACCAGCAAGTCTATGAGTATGAGAAGCAGACAGAGCAGGTTAGTTTGTTGAAAGCTACAATTATTTTGTAGGATAATGTGAGAGTGTTGTCTTCAGTGTCTTAACCATTACTCTCGATGAATGTACCACCAGTAGTTACCGCAGCAGTCATCATCATCACCATCTTTCAACTCTTAAAAAAGCCTTTATATAAGTGGAAGTTTATTTGTTCATGCAGAGTCATAATGTCATGTTTTAAGAGGTATAACTTTTAGCTGATTATGAAATTGTCCATTTTGGAGAAAAAAAATCCATCATGGTATGCATTTTTTCCTCTTGCACATTAATCAGGTTATGTATTCATTCTCTAGTTGTCAGCTGAAAATGAAAATTTGCGTGCAAAGCTTGGAAACTGCCTCAAGTCATCTGAAGATTGTAGGCGTCTTCTGCAAGCTCAGGAGAATCAGAATTTGGCCCTGGAAGCACAGTTGGAAGAGACTAGAATTAACAGAAAACAGCAATCATGAAGAAACAACACCAGAACAAGAGGCCACAGATGCTATAGTATACATGAATGTGATAATGCCACAACAGAAGACAAGTCTAAAGTTAAAAAAAATACTGCTAATGACCTTAAAAACAACACATACATGCCAGATGACTTATTAAATTCATATTTATATTCTTAACAAAGAAAGCAGGCATCAGTGAACATGAAGATCATTGAACTTTAAACCTTATAATTCATATGATCACAATGTTATCTAGAATAAAAGAAAAAAGACATAACTAAAAATAGAAACTGCAGATAAACAGTGTGTATTTGTTGAGGAAATAGGGACACTGCTAATATATGTAGCAGAAGTAACCTCATCTTGTCAAACAAATGACCACAGAAAAAAACCGCTGCAAGAACATGTGACTGCTTGGTGCAAGGGGACATGTAAGGGGACATGCAAGGGGACAAGCTACAGTGGTGGTTTCATGCTCTGTAAGGAGATGATGATAACATATAATTAAACAAATACAAAAGTAGTGAGTTTTTTTCACATTTTTCCCCAACTGGCGTTGTGTTCACTTGTGTAAATTGAGATCACGTAAATCGTTATCTCACTGTATTTGTGTAGCTGCAGGTATTGACGACAGAGCACGCTCTCTGTAGCTCCCGTGGTGATTCTGGATAGTTAAAATTCTCATGGTGTATTTGCAATAAATCGTGGAAATATTCGGTCACTCTGGTAGAGCCACCATACCAGGGAAGAGGCAAGGGATGTCCTTACAGAGTCCATCTGCCTGGTGCCACCCCACTTGCTTACCCAGCAGCCATTCAGTCTCTCTCGGCACATTGGTCCACTTTAGACGGGGTCATTCACTGATGACTCAGTTATCATTTGACCCATGATTTGGGAGTGGATTGATGGGTGTCAGAGCTTATACCACTCGGTGAGTTCTGCACACCACCTCTTTAGAGATCCACTGACTCCCAGATCCTCTGCCAGTTTAGTTCAGACCCCAAGAGGGGCCGTAATCCATGGCGCACAACGAGGATGTATGGCAGAAGTCTTGCATGAAATTCCGTTGAAACCAGCACAGGTAGACTTATGAAACTGCACCCTTTTTGCTTTGTGGCTAGCTGGCGCCCCTAGTGATAACCATGAGGTTATCCCCACCTCTGTCACCTTGGACTTAACTTCCTCTCATGCCTGTGAGTTGAACCCACTGTGCCACGCTCAGAAAGACAGGAAATGGTCCAAGGCATACAAGAGACACTACAGGCAGTTTCTAAATGGTGTGAGGAAAGCAGATCAAATGTCAGTCCCAACAAGGCCTGTGTGATGTGCTCTTTGAACAACTCCATAGTGAAAGCAGACCTTCCAGACATCACTTTCAGTGGACAGAACATTGAAAGACAACACAGGCTGAAATATCTGGTAGTAATGTTTGATCGTGAGCTATCATTCAAGTATCATGTCGAACTGATCATACAGAAGTGCAAGCAAGGACTGTCAGCCTTAAAAACAATGGCTGCTGTGCTCTTGGAACAGAGACTAATGTTTCTCCTGTATCATCAGCTCGTGATTTCAGTAATTGCGTACGGGCTAGGAATACTCATGCTGTCAGTGTCACAATGTGAACAACTGGAACGCATTCAAAATGAAGGGATGCAACTAGTTTTGGGATGCACGCATGATACTCCCATTGTGACAATGAGATACATGCTCGGATTGCTGTCGATTAGATCCAGCTATGCGATGGCCCAGGCAAAAGTATATATGCGAGTAACCACCAACAAAAAACACCCCCCAGAAATGTACGTGAGAGAGGATGCATCCATCATATGTACAACCAGCGTGCTACAGGTACAATTAGCATTCATACTCTTCAACATTTGCTGAGGGAGACTAAGCACCTATGAGTTTGCCCAGAGTGCAGTGAGGTGGATTCTGATTAACAATTAACAATTTGCATAATGGTTAGTGCACTGGCTTCCTAGCGCAGTGGTCTATGGTTCGATCCCCAGATGAGGTGGGATTTTTTTAGGCCACAAACAGCTCCTGGGTCGACCCAGCCCCAAATGGGTACCAGAGAAACTCTGGGAAGGTTAAGGCGGCCGGCGTGATGCCGACCACATCACCCCTAGTGTGCCGACGGTCGAGATAATATGGGCCTAACACCATATTCCCAATATGCCTCAATGGGCGTGTAACGGGTTCCTTTACCTTTTTTTTTTTTTACCTATGCTTAGAGTTACCTATTAGATACTGGATAAGAAATAAAATTTTATTTTATTAGAAGATACAGACATGGGCAATTTAAAAAAAAAAAGTATGTTTAATAGTTGGAAATAAACGTAAGGCTCATAATAACAGTTATTTATTCACTTGCCAGTTTAATACACTCTGCAAAAAGTAATGACACATTTGTCTCACATTTTCAGACTCTTGAAGAGAAAGAAAAACTGCATTGCAAACTGCTGGAATCTTACCAACAGAAAATCTGCAAGGCCAATGATCAGATCAAATGTCTGGAAAATGCTCTTATTCTATGCAGGAATGAAGTTAAGATGCATATGGAAACCATGGAAAAGATCAAGAACCATTTTGAATGTGAAATTATGAAAAGAGATGCTTGTGTAAGTATATCTTTAATTTTCAGAGGATGGAGATAAGATTGTGTGATCATTGAAATTATTTTTAAAAAAACAACTGTAGGTGTGCCAAACAAAACTACAAGACAAAATGGTTTGTGAATCAGTTTTACACATGGATATTTTCATTCATAAACTTAAAAACACTTAGATTTAACAGAATATGTCATCAAAGATTCATAAAGAAAATAGCATAAGCTTTATAAAAATTAAAAATGAACAGGTCAAAAGAATCATCATTGAGCGTGTTTTTATTTTGAATTTTCTTTCTTTAGCTTTTACGTGTTGCTGTTAGACAGTCATTATGTCATCTAAGAAGTAGAATGATTAAAATATTTTGTTAGCACACACATTTTGAAAATGACTTTTTAAGAAATCTGATTTATGGCTATAATCAGGATTACTGCCCTTAGCTGCCCAATCAGCAACGGCCTTGACCTAAGTCATGCAAAGTTCTCCTATCCATTGCCATCAGTTCCAGGTCTTTCAGTGTCTTTCTCATTCTTTTTATTTCTGTCTCCAGTTCTTTTCTCCATGTGTTTCTCTACCTCTCTTACCCTTGGGATTCCAGAACAAGGACTGCCCTGTAATACAATCAACAGGTTTCTTCAATGTGAGGTCTATGCATCACTAGCATCTTCTAATATTCTCTTGTTCCACCAGCACTTATCTGGATATTGCCATCAGTTTCACATTTCTGATTTTGTACCATTTCAGTTCTATTATGTGCAAGCACCCATTTATTAAAGTCTGTAACTTTATCTAGTTGTTTTTGTTGTTATCAATGTTTCAGAGCCATGCAGTCTGACTGACTTGATATTTGAGTTGAAGATTCTGATTTTGTGTTGGACTTGATTTTATTTTGATCTCCATATATTTCTTAGTGTAAAGAACTCTCTTCTACCCTTTCATTTTCTTATTGTATCACTGTCTGTCCCACAAACTCTGTCTATATTACTGCTGAGATATATTTGTGATTCTACATTTTTTACAGGTATTTCCTCAAGTGCAGTCTTGTTATCATTTCTGGCTTATAATGGCTGTGTAAAATTAGTTGTCTCATGTTTCAAATAGAGCTTTCATTGCATTGGGAAACATATGGAGAACAAGAAAATAAGAATCTTCAACTCAAATGTGAAGTCAGTCCTATTGTATGGCTCTGAGACATGGAGAACATCAAAAACAACAACCAAAAAGCTACAGACTTTTATAAACAGTTGCTTGCGTAGAATAGAAGGACTGAAATGGTATGACAAAGTCACAAATGTGGAATTGATGACAAGAACCAGACAAGTGCCAGTGGAACAAGAGTTGAGAAGAAAACGCTGGCGATGGATAGGACACACATTGAGGAAACCTGTTAATAGCATTACAAGGCAGTCCTTGTTCTGGAATCCACAGGGAAAGAGAGGCAGAGGTAGACCAAAAAACACATAGAGAAGAGAACTGGAAACAGAGGTGAAAATGATGAGGAAAACATGGAAAGAACTTGAGCGGATGGTACAGGACAGGAAGACTTGGCATGTGTTTGTTGAAGGCCTATGCTCCTTGGGGAGCTAAAGGGTATTGATTGATTGATTGATGTTTCAAATGAAAGAGATTTTCTGGAAGGATCTAGAATGATGTCATTTTATCTGAAATGAACAGATCAAGCATCTAAGGGAGGAACTTAGAAAGTGTGGTGAGGATTTGAAGTGCCGTGCTAATGAAAACTGTGTTTTAGAGCAGACCAACGCAGACCTTCAGAACAAGTTGGCCAATACCTATGCCCAGCTCAAGTGCTCTGAGCAAAATGCTAATTTGCTCTCTGAAAAGGTCAGTTTTTAATCACAATATTTCTTGCAAACTTTCATCTCTTAATCATTCTCCTATATACCCAGTATCTTCTTTCACCCCCCCCTCCCCCTCCCCAATCCCATTTCTCTCTGTGTGCAGTTATGTTTTCACTCATTTTCCCTTCCAACTATCCTTAACATTTTGTCCCCTCCTATGCTCCTACCCACTACACACTGATGCACTCTCTTTTACCCTGTCCTTTCTATCATTCATTTCCTTTTTTCAGCCTTGTGGAGCTTGGCATCACTGCTGCAACTGATCCCCTTGCAGGAAGCCAGCACCAAAGCATCATACAAAACCTCATATTATTCACCTTTTATGACATGTTTGAGGAAGAGGTTGCCAGCATCATACAAAACCTCATATTATTCACCTTTTATGACATGTTTGAGGAAGAGGTTGCCAGCATCATACAAAACCTCATATTATTCACCTTTTATGACATGTTTGAGGAAGAGGTTGCCAGCATCATGCAAAACCTCATATTATTCACCTTTTATGACATGTTTGAGGAAGAGGTTGCCAGCATCATACAAAACCTCATATTATTCACCTTTTATGACATGTTTGAGGAAGAGGTTGCCAGCATCATACAAAATCTCATATTATTCACCTTTTATGACATGTTTGAGGAAGAGGTTGCCAGCATCATACAAAACCTCATATTATTCACCTTTTATGACATGTTTGAGGAAGAGGTTGCCAACATCATACAAAACCTCATATTATTCACCTTTTATGACATGTTTGAGGAAGAGGTTGCCAGCATCATACAAAACCTCATATTATTCACCTTTTATGACATGTTTGAGGAAGAGGTTGCCAGCATCATACAAAACCTCATATTATTCACCTTTTATGACATGTTTGAGGAAGAGGTTGCCAGCATCATACAAAACCTCATATTATTCACCTTTTATGACATGTTTGAGGAAGCAGTTGTTCCACACTTGCATTGAAGAAAATATATTTCTTGACAACTCCACAGCTGAAAAATGCCGAGAACATCATGTTGAAGGACAAAGCATGCTATATGAAAGAGAATGAGGAGATGGAACGCCGGTTGTCACAGGCTCTGAACAGTCTGCAGTGTGCCCATGAAGAGATCAACAAGCTCAAGGCTGCACTTTCGTAGGTGTCCATAAATGTGATGCATTGCTACTAAATCAGACACAAGTTGTAAACAGATGACAAATATTTGCTAAGTCATGTAGATTATTAACTTTCAGAACATACATTTTACACTTGGAAAGCAAAAGAGAAAGCATTGGTAAACAGTAGCTGATCACAACAAATACCCTGTCACTTTTTGCTTACCTTAAGAGGAATATTTATTATTTGCCTATTGATATTAGATGTCAGTAAATGTCACTGTGTCTGTCGTGTGACACAGAGGACCCCTGCTTCCTACAGACATGATCTTTTGCCTCCGCCAACTTCAGGAAAAAATCAAGAGAGCAGACAGAAAATACCATCATACATTGCCTTTATCAACATCAGAAAGACATGACCTGGTGTAACAATTCTCCAGATCTAAAGGTCTTTTATATTTGGACATGCGCCCTAATATAACCGGCTAGGTTTAACGGGATGCGCCTTGCCAAAACGAGGCAACATTTTATTTTAAAAAAAAAAAAACAGTGAACTCTTCAAAATCCAGCTGAAAATAAGCTGCCCCACAGTCTTATACACTGGAAACACATCATAGCTCTTTGACATCCATAGTGGCGTCAAGCAAAGCTGCTTCCAGGCTCCAAACCTTGAGGATTTTCTTTGCCTAACTCTTGAAACTTGCATTCACGGATGCAACAGAAGTATAATGCCTTCCCGCTAGGTCAGATGGCCAATTGTTTAACGTCACAAGACTGAAGGCAAAAATGAAAATCAGAAGGGTCACTAAGAGACTTGTTGTTTACCATTGATGCTGCAGTCGTCGTTCAAAGTCAACAGGAACCTCAGTGCTTGATGACTCGCTTCTATCATGCATGCAAGGACATTGGCCTCACAATAAGTCTAAAGAAAACAAATGTGCTAGTTCAGGATGTGGATGTTGCACAAGTTATTACTATCGATAGCTATGAATTGGCAGTGCTGCACCACTTCCTATACCTGGAGTCTACCATCAACGACAAACTTGTTCTTTGTACAGAAATGGACAGCCACGTTGGCTAAGCTGCAACCATCTTTGCCCACCTCATAACTCATGTATGAGGAAACACCAAACTCATAATGAAGACCAAAGCTGTGGTAAATGATAGCTGCGTCACCAGCAAACATCCACTTGGCGACGAGACATGGATAACCTATGCTAAGCAAGAAAGAAGGCTAATACCTTCCACCTACTGTGTTTATGCCACTTCCTTGGTATTTCGTGGAAGGACAAAGTGACAAATGTCAAGGTGCTGTCACCTACTGACCTTCAAAGCATGTATACACTGCTTAGACAGTGCAGACTACGCTGGCTTGGCAATGTCTGCCGCATGAAAGATGGTCAAATCCCCAAAAAATATTTTCTGCGTACAACTGGCAGATGGCAAAAGAACAGGTGGGTGACCTCAGCCGAGGCTCAAAGATGTGTGCAAAAGAGACATGAAGGCACTGGACATAATCCAGCAACCTGGCAGGATGAAGCTGCCGATCACACCGAGTGGAGATAATCCCTACAACTCCACCTTAGATTGGGCAAAAAAGAAGCTCTTACATTAAGCAGAAGAGAAAAGAACATGCTGAAATTCTTTTCAGGCAACAACAACAAAAATGCCACTGAGGGCTATCACTCCAAGGGCGCATCATCCCCATGGTCAGTTATAGCTGCAGGAGGCTACTACCTATCTTCTGTCTGTCTTGTGAATCATTGTCTGTACTTCCACAATTTTTCCAGGGCATTTGTTGGTGTTTAGAAGAACAGAGATAATAGTATCACCAAAAAAAAAACACACACACACAAAGACCTTCACATTTGTTTTTAAAATCATTTATTCAGTTTTTTGTTTTTATAGTTGCATTTATTTAAAGGGAGATTTTAAAAATCAATTATGTGAAGGCAATATCTTTGGATTGTCAAGTAAAATTTACACTTTAAAATGTAAAGTCTCAACATCAGGATTTGTAACCGTAAGATATTTGTTTCTCAACCCCCTTGAAGATGTGTTAGGAAGTGCAACCTATTAAAACTGCTTCTACATTAATGTACCTGTCCCCATAATTCTGTTGGCATTATAATAATAAATCAGCTAAGAGTCAAATATTAAGAAATCGGCAACAAAATAAGCACATTTGTTTCATATCAAAATCATTGCCAGCCCTGCTTGCAACCCTTATGGTAAAAATAAATGGATGACTGCAACCAAGCTGAACAATTAAAGAAGACTAAATCCAAAATAGGAATGAAAAAAATTATATTAATCTAAAATATAAAATTACTTTTAAAAAAAAAGAAGGAATAGAAATGCAGTTTCAAGTCATTCGGTGTTCTTGTGAGTGTTCTCGCAGCAAACATGGTTTGACTAAATTCTCCCCTCAGCATTTGCTGCTCCTAGCATACATGGTGTTAGCGTACTATACAGTGCAAATACACGCTCTGTTAAATTTTGTTTTCACATACATACATTTTTACCAAACCACTTCATTGTTATTAAACAACTTTTCAACACTTATGCAATTTAGTTAAAAAGTACATATAAAAGTAGGGGAAAACTTTACATGTTCAGTGCCTCTACAACTCAACAACTAAGATGATTGTTTTAGTGCACAGTTTTCTTATTATTCACCGGGACAGCCTAAACATTAGCCACTACAGACAGCATGGTCACACTCTGTTGTGTTCTTATATTCATAGAGAAAAATCGGGCATGGTAGATTGTTTACAAGGAGAGAAAAACAGCCTCTGTCGTGATCTTGCCAAGTGTAAAGAAGTGGCCTGTACTCTGCAGGATAAATTGTCCAAAATGGAGAAAGACAACCAAGAACTGTGTCGACAGTTACAACAGAAGATGGATTGTAGTGAGTTGATGTGTTTGATTTTACACTTTGCATTTGTAAATGTTAATTTTTATCTTTTTTTATCCTTTTATGCATGTGCCCGATAACTGCTTAGTTTTTATCTGTTTACACTTTTGTATGTTCATTCATCACCCTTTAGCTCCTGAGGGAACATAGGCCTTCAGTAAATTCATGCAAAGTCCTCCTGTCCTATACGTCTGCTCAAAGTCCTGCCTTTTTTTCTCTGTCCCTTTAATTTATATCTCCAGTTGATGTGAACTCTTCTTTATGTGTTTATTAGTCTCCATCTATCTCTCTTACCCTGGGGTTCAAAGTCAAAGACCACATTGTAATGCTATCAGCAGGTTTCCTTAGTGTAATGTTATCAACAAGTTTCCTCAGTGTAATGTTATCAACAAGTTTCCTCAGTGTAATGTTATCAACAAGTTTCCTCAGTGTAATGTTATCAACAAGTTTCCTCAGTGTAATGTTATGAACAAGTTTCCTCAGTGTAATGTTATCAACAAGTTTCCTCAGTGTAATGTTATCAACAAGTTTCCTCAGTGTAATGTTATCAACACGTTTTCTTAGTGTAATGTTATCAACAAGTTTCCTCAGTGCGTCATCATCAGTACCCTTTAGCTCCCCAAGGAGCATAGGCCTTCAACAAACACATGCCAAGTCTTCCTGTCCTGTGCCATCCGCTCAAGTTCTTTCCATGTTTTCCTCATCATTTTCACCTCTGTATCCAGTTCTCTTCTCCATGTGTTTTTTGGTCTACCTCTGCCTATCTTTCCCTGTGGATTCCAGAACAAAGGACTGCCTTGTAATGCTATCAACAGGTTTCCTCAATGTGTGTCCTATTCATTGCCAGCGTCTTCTTCTCAACTCTTGTTCCACTGGCAATTGTCTGGTTCTTGTCATCAATTCCACATTTGTGACTTTGTCATACCATTTCAGTCCTTCTATTCTACGCAAGCACCCGTTTATAAAAGTCTGTAGCTTCATAGTCATTTTCAGCATCTTCTTATTTCCTTTTACACTGGCACTTGTTTGGTTCTTGTCACCAGTTTCTAGTTGATGATCTTGTGATATCATTTCAAGCCCTTTCTTCTATGCAATCACCAATTTTGTTGTTCTCCACTTCTCTGAAACATGGAGAACAGCTTTTGTATGACACTGTGTTTTAAAAATGTTTTTACAGTTGTAGATATTATAACATGCTGCTGTGCACATAATAAATTGCAGCTATATCTGTTTTAGCATCTTATGTTTTATACAAATAGCAGTGGCATAGATAACTGGTTGGGTTCTCCCGCCACAACCCAATAATTAATGCCCTGTAATAATTTTTAAGCATACATGTCAGTATTCTTTATGCTTAGGGTCCCTATTCACTGGTGGCCCTTAACACAGTGGAGTCTGCAGGGGTTTTATTTACACCACTGACAGACAGCATGTTTTATTCTGTTTGCATTTTCATGATCCTCCTTATGATGTTTTTTTGTCCTGTTTTCTTCCACACTGCAACCAAGTGTTGCATTTACTGCTGTTTGCACTCTTTGTTTTTCACCATTTCTTCAAGACAATTCAGGTATTTTTACTTTATTGAAGGGTGTATTAAGACTGTTTTACAGCTGGTATAAAATGACTGTTTATAAGCAGCATTTTTTAACCTTAATCTGTCTTTCATTCCATTTTACCTGTCAGAACAAAACATTTTAGACAGTTTTTTGTCAGTCATGTGCTCAGATTTTCTGTGTTTGTTCCTAATAGTTTTAATGGATGCCAATGTTTTTCATCATTGATATGCAGTGAGGTGATGAAGTGTGCATGCTTATACACGCACATACATTTATATATATTACATTCATATATATTCTTACATAAGCAGGATCGTATAGGCGTGTTAATGCTTATGCAAACATTGAAGTGTGTGTGTGTGTATGTATGTATGTGTATATGTGTGTGTGTTTGTGTTTATAGGGAGAGAAATTATATATGTGTGTATGTATACACACACATATCGAGAGATGGAAATTGAAGAAATACATAAAAGAATAATGTTTACCTTCTGGATAGTTCGAGACATGGAGGTCACGATTTGCGGCAAGGATCAGGAAGTCAAACGGTGCCAGAGATGTGTGGAAGAGCTCCAGGAGAAGATTAAACGCATGATTGCTGTAAGTAGTGTCTTTTATCTTCTGTGTCAAACAGTGAGAAGACATTTTGGATGACTTGTGAAGAATGTGCCATGAATCTTTCCATATTTATTGTGTATTTATCTGTGTATTTTCCTTATAACATTCCTAAACTGAGTCAACAACCAAAAAGCTACAGGGACTTTCATAAATGGGTCTATAGAGGGATTTTATGACAAGGTTACCTTACAAGAACTAGACAAGTGCACATGAGAAGAAGGAGACAATCCTAAACACACTGCTAATGTAGTTCCCCATGGTCTCGACGGTAAAGAAGGAATAAATAGACTGCCAAATTTATGAAAGAAATAGGTTTGGTTATTTGAGAATAATGAGAGTGCCATTTAATGAGAGAGACGGACATGGTTATAGGAGAGTGATGAAAGAAGTCTGAAGTAGAACTGCCCATTTTATGAGAGAGGCAGGTGTGGTTATAGGAGAGTGATGAAAGAAGTCTGAAGTAGAACTGCCCATTTTATGAGAGAGGCAGACGTGGTTATAGGAGAGTGATGAAAGAAGTCTGAAGTAGAACTGCCCATTTTATGAGAGAGGCAGACGTGGTTATAGGAGAGTGATGAAAGAAGTCTGAAGTAGAACTGCCCATTTAGAACTGCCCATTTTATGAGAGAGGCAGGTATGAGAGAGGAAGTCTGAGACTGTGGTTATGAGAGAGAGACATGGTTATAGAAGTGATGAAGAAGTCTGAAGTAGAACTGCCCATTTTTATGAGAGAGGCAGCAGACATGGAAAGAAGTTATAGGAGAGTGATGAAAGAAGTCTGAAGTAGAACTGCCCATTTTATGAGAGAGACAGACATGGTTATAGGAGAGTGATGAAAGAAGTCTGAAGGAGAAGAACTGCCCATTTTATGAGAGAGGCAGGTGTGGTTATAGGAGAGTGATGAAAGAAGTCTGAAGTAGAACTGCCCATTTAATGAGAGAGGCAGGTGTGGTTATAGGAGAGTGATGAAAGAAGTCTGAAGTAGAACTGCCCATTTAATGAGAGAGGCAGACATGGTTATAGGAGAGTGATGAAAGAAGTCTGAAGTAGAACTGCCCATTTAATGAGAGAGGCAGGTGTGGTTATAGGAGAGTGATGAAAGAAGTCTGAAGTAGAACTGCCCATTTTATGAGAGAGGCAGGTGTGGTTATAGGAGAGTGATGAAAGAAGTCTGAAGTAGAACTGCCCATTTTATGAGAGAGGCAGGTGTGGTTATAGGAGAGTGATGAAAGAAGTCTGAAGTACAACTGCCCATTTTATGAGAGAGGCAGATGTGGTTATAGGAGAGTGATGAAAGAAGTCTGAAGTAGAACTGCCCATTTTATGAGAGAGGCAGGTGTGGTTATAGGAGAGTGATGAAAGAAGTCTGAAGTAGAACTGCCCATTTTATGAGAGAGGCAGGTGTGGTTATAGGAGAGTGATGAAAGAAGTCTGAAGTAGAACTGCCCATTTTATGAGAGAGGCAGGTGTGGTTATAGGAGAGTGATGAAAGAAGTCTGAAGTAGAACTGCCCATTTTATGAGAGAGGCAGGTGTGGTTATAGGAGAGAAGCCTGAGATAAAATGTCCATTTTGTGAAAGCAACAGATGTAGTTATATAAAATAGATGAGAGTAGCATGAGATAGATCTCCCATTTTGGGAGAAACTGATGTGTTTATATGAGAGCATTGAGAGTAGCCTCAGATGGACCTCCCATTTAATGAGAAAGATAGATATGGTTATATGAGAACATTGAGAGTAGCCTCAGATGGACCTCCAATGTTATAAGAGAGACAGATTTGGTTATATGAAAGTGATGAGAGTAGCCTCAGATAGACTTCCCAATTTAAGAGATGTGGTTATATGAGAGCATTGAGTGTAGCCTCAGATAGACCTCCAATGTTATAAGAGAGACAGATTTGGTTATATGAAAGCGATGAGAGTAGTCTCAGATAGACTTCCTAATTGAAGAGAGAGAGATGTGGTTATATGAGAGCATTGAGTGTAGCCTCAGATAGATCTCCAATGTTATAAGAGAGACAGATTTGGTTATATGAAAGCGATGAGAGTAGTCTCAGATAGACTTCCTAATTTAAGAGAGAGAGATGTGGTTATATGAAAGCGATGAGAGCATCCCATTTAATGAGAGAGACATGTTATATAAGAGCGATGAGAGTAGCCTCAGATGGGCATCCCATTTAATGAGAGAGACATGTTATATAAGAGCGATGAGAGTAGCCTCAGATAGACCTCCCATTTTATGAGAGACATGGTTATATGAGAGCAAGGAGAGTAGCATGGGATAGAACACTCATGTTATGAGGGAGATGTAATCTTACATGAGTAAGGAGACAAGCTTGAGACAGACCTCCCATTTAGGAGGTTATTTAGATGTGGTTATATGAGAGCAGCCGACAAAGAAGAAGAATGAGCCATACAGGAAAAAGGAAAACAAAGGGAAAGTCTAATCCCACATGGAGAAGAACCATAGAGAAGACAAACAGAAGATGGAAAGAGCTGAAATAAATCTGAACAGCTTAAAGTGCCGGGTATAAAGAGTTTGAGGCTGAGAAGAAGACAATGACCCAGAGATGTTAAATTAGATATTATCCTGCCCATTTAGTTGCTGGGGGTCTCTGAGCAGACACAGAAAGAATAGGACTACTGTTCTCTCAGGCATGTTGTAAAAGACGTCTGACCACATTGTGCTTGGGGATTGCAATCTATATATGTCAAACTTATTACTACATAAACCACAGCTGAAAGAACACATGAAAGCTGTGATGCAGGTTTCCTGCAAGGGAAATAGCTGCATTGGGGACTCCATGTTCCATAAGGAGTGTTCTGTTTATAATGTCACCTAGAGCTAATGCTCAGTGACAGTGGATCAAAGACAAGTCTGTTTATAATATCTGCCACATAATTTTGGGTTGATGTCTTGTCCTCTCTGGCCGTATTAAGTTACATTTTGTTGTGCATACTGATTACGTGAAATTTCTGTGGTTGGCACATTTCTTTCTCTGCTATCAAGCAGATATTTGGTATTTTCATATCACTCCCTACAGTAATAACTCGGCATGTTTGTTTGCCCGCTTGACCTTGTTAAGAGTAGGCGGATGATGCAACATTAATCGACAATCCTGTGATAAATATTCTCGTATACCAGACTGCCTGTTTCACATAAAAAATCGCCCAGCGAATTAGTTTAATCGCTGAAACGGTGAGTGTGATTTTCTTGTCCAGATGGTAATACGACGAATTCTGTTTACCTGGGAGTGCCAGGCGATAAATTATTGACCTGTTGGCATGCATTCTGCAGACTCAACATGACATAATCGCTTCATGTACGACTCATTACGAATATTACTTTTGATAAAAATAAGGCGTTGTATTTGTAAATCGTACGGAAATCTCTCTTCCATATTTGGAAGACTTGACCTTTGCATTAATGCACATACATTTCCTAGTGGAAATATTTTGAATTACCCCACCATAACACACAGGTTTTGAAATGATTAGAGGGCGTTTGAAACATAGGAAGAACAAAATTCCTGATTGGACCCTACCTAAATTGTAACAAAGTACTGCGGGGGGAGCAAAGTGTAATATAACCTGACACTCTAGTCAGTTTAGAACACTGTGAAAATTCACCTCGTACCAAGAAGACAACCAGACCTTGCCAGAGTTAAGAATAGCAGCAGATTTCATTTACCAGACTGGACCTAGTTTGAGCAACTTGAGGACTTAGAGCCCAGGAAAACTCTACCATTTTAACACGGAAAACCGGAATCTGAGGAAACTAACACAAAGTCAGTGGGAACTTATTACTAAAATAACAACACCCTAGACCACGTGGAAGAGGCATCGTCAAGCTGCCTTAAACTATTTCTCTGAGCCAGCAGTCTGTGAGCCTAAAGATTGGCGTAAGTTGTACATTTTAAATTTTATATCTTGCATTATTAACGTGAAATAATATGAATATATTGACATGTGAATATTAATATGTGAAAATTGCTAGTGGAGGTTCAAGCTCTAGAGCAAGCTGCAAATATGATTTATAACACCAACTCTGACTGCCACCAGGTAGTCATCCTCACAGATGCACTGTCTGTACTGCAAGCTCTCAAGGGTGGTAAACTCCCGCATATGAGAAATGAACTAAGCAAGGTAGCTGCCAAAAAGCAAACCATACTTCAGTGGGTACCATCCCATTGTGGTGTAACTAGAAATGAAAAAGCAGATAAACTTGCAAATAAGGGAGGAGAATGTGAACAAGAAGATGAAATCACATACTTTGAGAAAAAGAGAGCTATCCAGGCTATCAGAAGAGAACATAATCAACCCAATGACGACTACCACACTCTTGACCGGCAAGGACAGATTACCATTCTTTGCCTCAGGACAGGGCATAACAAACTGAATAAACACATGTACAAGCTATGACTCTGCTTCACCACTGTGCACATGTTGATTAAACGAATGAACTGCTGAGCATGTTCTACAGGATTGTCCTCTGTACAACCAGTTAAGAAAGATATACTGGCCCAATGATTCAACACTAAACTCAAAGCTGTATGGAGCTAAAGAAGAGCTCCAGACAATGGTCAAATTCATCATGAGAACTCGTCTGATGGTGTAAACATCAAAGATGCCATCACAAGAAGAAAAAAAAGCTAGTGGATGTCCAAGTCATTTGAGGCTGGCAACCTCAGCATATAGAATGATGATTTCATGAACCACCACTGCCAGGGCTGGTGACTGCTTTATTGTGGGTTTCTTACAGAGAACCAAAAGCAGAGGTAGTCCCAAGTTCCATCTGGAGCAGGGAGTGAATGATGAAAGAAATGATGTACATAATCTATATTATTAACATTTTCAACCAGTGCAGAGGTAAATATAAATCTATTCAACCTAAATGTAATGAATGCTCAATGGGATTAATATTAATTCTCAGCGAGGGTAAAAGTTCTGAGGTAGATGGGATGGTGAAATGAAAAGAGGGGGGGAGGGGGGCACATAAGTGTGTGTCAGGAAAACCTAATACTCAAGAGGGTATTTGTTCTCTTCTTTTGTGACACTAGTTGGTGGTACCAGTTGAGGGTACTATCTCTGGAACAAGTGAGGGTATAAGTGGCCTGAAGTCGACGCTAGACACCATCATCTGACGGGTCTTAGAGACGCAGGACCAGCTTTGTAGTTACTCCTTGACACTTCTTGGAACGTGCTACAACTTTCAAACTTGACTAGTGACGAGTGTGATCCATGCATCTATCTGCAAAGACCCAAACATCAGCTGGAGCAGAAACTCATTGGCAGCTAAGTAGAAACATAAAAGCTGCCAAGTGAACTATTCAATTTTTTAACGCCATAACATTACCCAGTGATGATAACTTTTTCTATAAGGAATTATTCATTTTTATAACTGTTAAAACATAATTGATGATTAAATTTGTTACTTGTATAAAGACAAATCTAAAGTTGAATTAATCATTTTGAATGTACCACAACCGTAGGTCTCAGACAATTTCTTAAATACACTTAAACAGAGCTATATAATAATAAGAGGAAATTCGCTGATTAACGAATTAACCCTATCCTTCAGCTGTTGGGCAGATACTAGAGTTAACGCGCAGCATAATATCTTGTGAATTCCCTTGATTAAAGCATATTACCCTTCTATCCTTCACAAAAGTTCTTGTGCGATGGACACATTTGAAGACCCACATTAGTTACTCTTGAGTTTTGGATACTGTTAGACCACTACTGCAGAGCTAAGAGGAAGCAACCCGTGTTCTCACACTTTTCTGAATATCTTACTTAGTCATTCCCTTGAGTTAGAAAGCAGCATTTCTATCGGCTGTCTTCCTCCTGGCCTGGTTCATTCTAGTCTACCTCCCAACTCTGCCAAGAGTCTGGATCCTTGGCTCTTTGTTTCCCATGCTTGTCGTGGTAGACACCTTTCTGAAGACCCAAACCATCTTAGTTGGGACTCTTGGGTCTGTAGGGGGTGTTTTAGGCCATCGTCTGTTGACCACCTTCTTGTTACTTCACCACCTGCAGAGCTATTTCTGAGGTTTGGATCTGGCAAGTCATTGCCCATGACTCGCATCCATATGTCAAGACTGGGACATAGGTGGAGCAGTATCACTTTGTTCTTCAAAGCTGCTATTGTCTGTATGGATACGACACACATTGAGGAAACTTGTTGATAGCATTACCAGGCAGACCTTGTTCTGGAATCCCCAGGAACACATGGAGAAAAGAACTGGAGACAGACATGAAGGGGATGGAGAAGACTTAGAAAGACCTGGAGCTGATGGCACGAGACAGAAAGACTTTTCATAACCTTGTTGAAGGCTTATGCTCCTTTGGGAGATGAAAGGTAATGATGATGATGATGACACTCTGTACTAATAAGTTAAAGTAGATGTTATCAAATGTTATGTATAATATCTATATACACTCTTTCTACTATAACTATACATGTGTTTGTTAGCCAGATTTTTAAAATTCCTGATGTAATGATCATCTGCAGTAACAGTAATATTTTCTTGTATCTCCCTTCACAGGAACAGGTTAGTTATCTTCTTGTTCTTGTTGCTTGAAATGTCTGAACAAACTATGGTAAGTGCTCTTTGTGTTCTTTTTTCTGTGACTGTCTGAAGAAAGGGTGGTAAGTTTCTTATTGTGTTTTTATTATCATTAACCCACTGAACAAAACATGGTAAGTTATATTATTTTTAACAGTCCTAACTCTCAGAACAAACCGTGATTAGTTGCATCATTGTTAATTGTCCTAACTCTTGGAACAAAACACAATGAATTATCTTTCATTCCAGTCATCAAGTTGTACATTTTTTCCTTACAATGTACGTTTTTTAATACTTTTAGCAGTTTATGTCCATACAACGGTTGCTGTTAGTATTTTCTCGAGAAAAAAAAACTTTTTTTCTTCTTAATTCTTTGACTCTGGAACGCTCTGTGTGTAGTTTTTAGTCTATCAAGAACTAAAATTACAGCACAGGGTGAAAAATTATTGCGGAGTCAAAGAGTTAATAACAAAAAATCTAAAAATATTTTCCAACCCAGTTTTTTTTTTAATCAGAAAATATTTTCTAGCCCAGAATTTTTGTTAAGCAATTTTTTTTTTAAATCCCGGGATTTCTCGGCATCTGTATTTAAAATGACAGGTGTTTATTGTTTATTATGAATTCAATTACGGATTTTATAATGGGTAAGTTGGAAGTTTACTTGTTCGTTATTTTTAACGTACGATGTTGTCTTATGTTTTTTTTCCAGATTTGTTATGTATCAATAAGATGGGGTAGGGGTAGGATTAATGCTAGGCAACATTTTTGTTTATGTGCGTTGGAGCCGCTGACGATGAAACCGCAAACTAAACAGGCGACGGCTCAGTGTAGTAGGCCTACAGTGGATTACTACTGTAACCACGCCAAAATTGATTTTGTGGGTGGGAGAATATCTGTTGTTATTGTTTTTACTTTTTGTTTTAAAAGTCTGATATGAATGTTTTCTTGCACGATATTATTTGTGTATTTGTAGATCAGGGTTAGGTTTAGGGTTAAGTTTAGCGTAATGCAATGTGTTTCTTGAAGTGCATCGTAGGGACAAGCATCAGGAAATAAAATTGCAAAACACAGTTATATGAGGCACTTTGGTTAAATTAGTCAGCAAAGTTGATTACGCGGAGGGCGTGTGTGCGATTATCGTCAGTTATTACTGCGTTCAGTTTTTAAAGATGAATTAATTCATTTATTATTATTATATTAGCACGATCAGGATGTTTGCGCACGTTATTATGCGTTAAAAAGTTGTAAATTCGATTTTCCATTTTCTTTTTTCGTTTTTGTTTTTTTCTGAGCAAAACAGTGAGAAAGGTGTTACTTGACCTTTTTGGTGGAAATAAAGAAAAGTGGGACGAGTTCTTCTATGCCATTGAAATATGTCGCAATATGTCAAAATTATATTTGGGGTATTGGGTTAGGTTTATGATTCCTAAACCTAACCCTTTACTTTTTACTGCGTCTCTAGATTTGGTTGAAATGAAGGACAGTGGGCTATCTGTTTGATACGGTCTAAAAGAAAGAATTCAGAAACAAAAGTTCTTAGATATGGTCAGAGGTCATGGTAGTAGACACAGTATTTTATGCTAGGGATGAAATCCTTCTTTTAAAACTAACATAATAATGGTAGGGCCGTGCATTCTCAGAGCACATCAATTTACAACTACAGCTGTACTAGGATATTTTTTGCTTTTAAACATGGTAGTGTTTTGTCTTCATTTTTATTACATCATCAGAATACATAATTCCCGCCGTAAGGTACTTCGGTCGGTCTGTCACACTTTGCCCACCATCGTTTGCGCACTTTTTCTATTTTCGAGAGAGTGCATTAACTTTCGAGCACAGCTAAGGTGATGCAACTGTGGTTGAAAGTAAAGTTAGACAATAATTGTATTGTTTCCCCTTATATGTACTCTCGCGAAAATAGCAAAGTGTGACGGAGTGCATTAAATCAACAGACAATCAAGATACTCTTCTGTCCAGTTTCATTCGGGAAACGGATTTAACTCGTCATTTTTCTTAAAAATAACCTTATAATGTAAGTTTTTTAATTGTTTCTTCAAGACAAAAATTTTAATTTAAAGTATTGCAGACTTATTATTATGGATCAAAATGTTAAGATGGCTAAAAGGAAGAGATGATCGCGTCATTCACAGCGAGCAAGCAAGACTACAGAAGAAGCAGCAATGTAATACGTGTAACAGAAACAACACACTATAATTAAAAACCTGCCAATTTTGGTGGGTTGCTGCTAGTTATTATATATATCACCACAGTAATAATCTGACTCCTGTTATAAAGTTATTGATTTTCTGGTGCATTTTACAAAACTAACACAAACATTTGATGTTATGAAGGCTGTGGTAACTTTAAGGAATATAATACATATTTTCAATGATTATCACTCACAGCATTTCTAATACATATAAAAAACAGCATGAGACTTTATTAGTATATTTTATATCGCACTATTTTGAATATTAATTTAATTAGTATATGTCATTTTAAAACTATCGCGTTTAATGTACTAAAATATTTTTTGCATAAGGTTTTTTGGGTGTTTGTAAGGTTTTTGTCTCGGGAGGTTGACAGGTACATCTTATTGTTTTTAATTGTCCTAACCTCTGAATAAAACATGGTAAGTTAATCCTTTTTAATTGTCCTAAATTTTAGAATGAAACATGATAAGTATATGTATAATTTTGTCTTAATTCTCAGAACAAAACATGATAACTTATCATATTATTTTTTTATTGTCCTAACTCTCAGAACAAAGCAGTGTAGGTTTCTTTTTGTTTTTATTGTCTTTAACCCTGTGAAAAACATAGTAAGTTATTTTATCATTTGCAATTGTCCTAACTCTCAGAAAATGGGAGCAAAACGTGGTAAGATATCTTATTGTATTTTTTCTTAAACTCTTCAAATGTTGATATGCTAAGTAAATTTAATGTTTTTTCTTGTCTTTTATTATCTTGACAAAACATTGTATAGTAATGGATTTAAAAAAATTAATTCTCAAAACAAACATTATATGTAATTCGATTATTTTTTCTTTTCTTAAAATTTATGAAAAAAATATAAGTTGCAAAGTATTGTTTTTTTTTACTTTCAGCACTTAATGAATAGGCCTATAGTTAACTTGGCTTGCAAAAAAAAAAAATACCCCCAAAACATAGCTCAATTATTAGGTAGAGGTGTCATGTATTTCCCATCCCTCCAGAAAACACATCCTGAGCATAATGTAAAACATAAACAAGCGTTTGTAAATTGAAATTAGCATTACAATCCAGAATGACCACCATTGCAATGACAACCAATAGCACAGTACCATCAAACTCTTTATCACATAACTATTATTTGTAGCAGGATAAGCCTATTTTAATTTGAAATCCTGCAATTATTTATTTAAAAAAACATTTCTCTGTAGCTTCTACCCTTAACACATATATTATTACTGGCGAGGAAGAAAGAACTCTTCATGTGTGCACATAACATAACACTATACAGCTTGCTTTCCTTCCTTTCAGGCTTTTTTCTGTCTGTGTGAGTTGGTATTATTTTCTTCTCCAAGTGATTACCGCAGTCATGTATAAAATCATAACTTCTTTGACCTCAGAACGCCTGCAATTTAGCATTGGCATGTTTGCAAGAAAAGCTCAAGTGCTGCAGGGAAGAACTCTTTGACACAGGCAAAAGACTGAGTGACACAGAAGATGCTCTGAAGTGAGTTGTGACATTATTCTAGATCTCTTTGTTGAATAATATGATGATCTGCTAGTTTGTGTTTGCATTGATAGATGTGCTTTGATAGGTAAAGATAGTCCCATAGCAAATACTGCTGCAGGGGAGTGATGTGCTAGAGACTTCACTAATCTAAGTCTTGGTTTTATGAGATAGGGTGACCAGTTCCTTACCTCACTGTCTTTGCTTTCCCTAACTCGAGAGCAGAGTCAGATACCAATTTACCTGGGTAGACTCCATGGAGAATGACACCACTTGGCTTCAAACCCAGTAACTTTGTCTCAAGGAGCAAGCACTTTAACCATTCAGCCACTCGACACTCACAGGCACATTTAATTTTTAAAATGTTTCTTTGTACCCAAAGGTAAACTTTTAATGAAGCTTGCTTTAAAGTTTATGGGTGTAGAGTGGTAGTAACAAATAGTGTGAAGTTTATATTTGGAAACTGTGAAGCCAGAAAGCACTTACTGATGTATGTTCGTAGCAATAATTTTAAAAATTGCATTAAATTTATATTTCTTTGCAGGCGGTGTCAGTCAGACGTTGAAGATAAATGTGAAATTATACGCTCAATGAATTGCACATTAGAAGAAGTCTCATGCAGGTTACATGAAAGAGTTGCACGGGTAATTTTTCACTATTTTATTTTTGTAATTTCCTGCTCTATTTATGTTTGGTTGTTGCTGTGTGTGTGTGCTCACTTTAGACTTTATCAAGATAGAATCACTTTTAATTGCGATAGCTGAGATTGTGCTGGGTTTTTAAATGTGCAGTGTGTAGAAAACACCATTTATAATGTATGGATATTTTTACTTAAGTCCCAGCCATTGATATAAGTAAATTAGTAAAGTATACCAAAATTCAAACTGAATGCAGGGCAACGTGTGAAGAGATGTAATTAAAAACAGTTTCAAAGAAAAATGACACAGATAACACTGAGAATCTGATATCCGCTGATATCTTTACCACTAAGAGATCAAGTAATAATTTTCAGGTTAAGAACCGGCCACTGTAGAGTCAAATATTATCTTCAACAAATTAAAAATGTGGCCGACAGCCATGTGTACATGTGGGGAGGACAAAAAAAAAACAGAACAGTAGCAGGATTTTTGTGCTGTTAACTTCTTTCCATTTATTACTCACATCGATATAATGCAGTTCAATTAGATGGTTACAAATAAAACTGATGTTTCTTTCTGCAGCAGACATGCATGTTTGACACAGGTTCGAGTATGGGACATTTTCATTTATCCTTTTTTAAATAAGCACACACTTTTGAAGTGTTGTCATTTTATGGAGAAATAAATGATATCACAGTAAACTGGAGAAAACTAACTGACTGAAACATATTTTCTGCAGCAATGCATGGTGGGAAGACTAAACAGTTCTGAATGAACAAGTAGATTTTATTGATGAGAAATTTTGGGAATATGGCATTCACAGACTTACAAAAAAATTAAAAAGGGACAAGATGGGGGTGTCACTAAAAGGGACACATATCATGTTATAACGTTTATGACTAGAGAGGAAATTCTTGGGCTACTGTTGGGTGCAAATTATGAGAGATAGTAACAACGTTAACAAAAAAGACATGTCAGAAAGTGTTAAATTTATGTTACTAATGGTAGGTGCTGATTCACTCTGACAAGAACTGAAAATGTCCCACTGCAAATAACAGGAGAGTGGGCATAAAATAGGGTCATCAGCGGATTTCTTGTTCAGTATCATGATAATTGATGTGTGGGATGACTTTAAATTAGCAACAAGTGTTACATTATAAGCTGTAAATAATAATATTACCAGTTGAGGAGTGATGGAATGGTTAACTGGGGGTTTGAGTAACCATTACAGCTTTGGTCTTATCCATCTCTACTTGCTTTAATCTCCAGCTGTGTTGATTGCTTCTGGTTCTATCCATAGGTCTGGGGTTGTTGCTACATCTATTTTGTTGCTCTCACCTGTTAAAAAAAATCTATTTTATCCTATTTCAGGTTGATGAACTGGAGAAGGCCATTGAGAACTTGAACAAGGACATTGAGAAGAGAATGAAGCGAGTTGATGAACAACTAAAGAAATATGAGTGTGAGCTCTGTGACAAAGCTAAACAGGTTGGACTAGTACTGTTGTATGTGATGAGCTATTGGGTCTAGGTCAAAGTAGTGTTCATTTCTAGTCTTGTCATTTTTATTTGACCCTTCTCTGTGAAGAGGCCAAGAGTATGGCATTTGTTTTCTTGAATCAGATATAATTGTAAAGCTGTATCCATGGAGAAAATGACCTTTCAATATCGGCATTAAACACTACGAAAATTGAAAGCTTCCTAAGTCAGAACAGTGATTACTGTATATTATACCAGAGTGTAAGTCTGGAAATTTATTCCCATTTTGTACCTTCAAAAAACGTGCCCCTGACTTATAGTCAAGTAAAAAAAAAAATGATTTATGAAACCGGTCAGAGTTGTCCCCCACCCTTCCTGCTGCATACTGGTATCCTTCAGATATAGAGCAAATAACCAACTACCCAGAAAGCCTTGGCTTTAAAAAATAAACAAAAAAATCATAATATCTATCATTCTAAAAACAATTTAAGAAAACAGAATCTTTATATGTACTGGGAATCTGTAATCCAAGTCTTGCTTTAATACCTAGATCTTGTTGCTACTTGGCCATGACCGACAACAGTGTTTGCGGTTTTAGCCATTTTAGATGGACTTTAGACTTTCCGGCATGTTAAATGGGAAAGGGTTAGCTGAGAGTGATAAAACTTGTAGAAAGCCAGTGAAATTCCAGTGCAATGCTGAAATTCTGAATGGACAAAAACTCGTTCTACTTATAATCTGGTCACTTATTTTGGAAGCTTTTTAAGTCCTAAAGTCTGGTGGTTGACTTATAGTCAGATTGACCTAAACTCTAATATATATGGTATATTTATAGGCAAATAAATAACCATAGCGACAAAGATTCCTTCACAGAAAACATGAAGTGTCAAGGTGCATTGTATTCAGTATTTGAAATTATTTTATTTGTATCTTGCTTGATTGAATATATGATTTTGATTTGTTTCCTGTATTCCATAAGATTGCAGACATTGATGACTGCTTGAGTCGCTGCCAGCACAACTTGAGTGAGAAGTGCAATGAGGCTTGTGTTCTTGAGCAGAAGAATGCTCGCTTGGTCTCAGACCTCTGTGCTTGTAATGCCAAACTGAAGGAAAGCGAGGATGTAAGATTTCTTGTTGCTGATTAATTTTAATGTTGTCTTGAAGTAGGTTAGGCACTTGAGACTGCTGTTTTAAATACATTCCAGAAATGAATCTTGTATTATCTGTGACCGTACAGCACAAAATCAGCAGTGCGTCATAATTTTAAGATACTGAATATTGATATCACAAGAGAGAGATCTCAAAGATTTGATAATCATCATCATCATTATTTCCATTTTTGCTTCTGATGGAGCATGTATCAATCTCAGCAGACTGCCTCCTCGAGGAAGTGCAAATATTAATGCTGGGGTGGTAACTGTAGCAGTTTATTTTGATATGAGGTACTGCCATTGCAGAAAGCGTCTTTTCAAAGACCTTTATAATGGTGGACAAAATATTGGTATGAATCAATGTAGGAGCCGTGGTAGCGCAGTGGTTAGTGCACTGGCTTTCTAGCTCGGTGGTCCATGGTTTGATCCCCAGTTGAGGTGGGATTTTTTAGACCGCATACAGCTCCAGGGTTGACCCAGTCTCATGAATTAGGTACCAGAGCAACTCTGGGAAGGTTAAGGTGGCCAACGTGATGCAATGGCAGTACCCCTAGTGTGCCTATGGTCAAGAAAATATGGGCCTAACACCATATTCCCAGTATGCCTCAATGAGCGTGTAACGGGATCCAATGTAATGTAAAGTCACTCACTTTGAGAGAGAACATGCCCATGTAGTCAAATTCATTGAAAATCTGGTAGCAGTTGACAGCATGTAGGCTTGTTTGAAAAAGTCAGTGCTTTCAAATGCTTGTTAAATGGATCAAAGATAATGTTGGACACGTAATCTGTACAGTTTTATAACAGAGAGTGTGAAGTTTCATGCATATAAACATCCCAAAATTGATATTTTCAATTAGATTAAAGGTTGTTTTTTTTTTTTTTTTCACTTTTCATGAATCAGATCTGCCAGTAATTTACACATTTTGCCAATTTGTGCCATAACACAGTTATGTTTTAGAAGTGAGGACCATTGTTAGAATCAGCCTTTCAAATATTTTACCAGACATATTTGTAAAGTTATGTAGAGGTGAATTGTAGTTTGTAAAGTTATTTAGAAGTGAATTGTAGTTTTTGAACAAGATTTTGCAAATCTTTCAGGCAAGAGAGTGCCTTGGAAAGGCATTGGGTGAACAGCGAGCAGAAACTGCAGAAGTGTCTCAAGAACTCAGAGCTACCAGGTAAGCTTCTCTGTCACTATGTGCAGCTTTTAAGATTGTTTTAAGAGTGCAGAAATAATTTAGAAGAGATGGGGCTCTTCCATGAGCTTGAGAGAATGTATGTGCACATTAAAGATATAAAAGGATTCAACAAATAAGTTGGAAAATGCTAAAATGGAGATGGAAAGAATTATTTTATTCTCCATGTCTATTTGGGTGTCTCTTTCTTTTATCTAATAACTACAGATGTGTGTTATCATATGTGTGCATTCAGATACATTCTGAATAAACATAATGGGATGACATAAATTTTCAGAAAGTACATATGAAAGGGGGAGTTGGAATTGCACTAAATGTAAAGAGCAAAAATAAAGGAAAACAATGATGAACTGAGTCTTGTTAGTGCAAGTGAATAGAGAATCATGAGGTATTTATTTTATACAAATATATATATACACCAACAATAGAGCCCCTCCTCTTTCAAGTTTGTTGTAAAAGGTGGCTAAAATTGGTCTGTGTGAGGCTGGCAAACCTTTTCATGTTTTAAAAAAAATTCCTGCTGACACCACCACTGCAGCGGCATATGAAGTGTTTTGAGGGCTAACTGCTAAGAGGAACTGAACAGAAGTATACACCGGTGGCAAACAGCACAGAGAAATACATTGACACATTAAACATGAAATTTAAAAAAATTTATGAAGCAGTTTTGCCTCGTTTTGGCAATATGCATACCTGTCAACCTCCTGAGATATATAAATAATGTAATAAAAAATCAAGGCGAAACACTACCATGTTTAAAGGCAAAAATATCCTTACTTACTTACTTACTTAGTCGTTCCCCTTCTACCGTGAGGTGTAGAGGTTTGGAAGAGAGAGCGCCAGACTATTCTATCGGCTGTCTTCCTCCTGGCCTGGTTCCATTCTAGTCCTCGGTCCTTCAAAGATTGTCTAATGTTGTCCTCCCAGCGGACTCTGGGTCGTCCTAAGGGTCTGGATCCTTGGCTCTTTGTTTCCCATGCTTGTCGTGGTAGCCGATCTTCTCCCATTCTGCAGACATGGCCAAACCATCTTAGTTGGGACTGTTCATGGCATTTAGGCCTTGACGCTATCGTTTGGTTGCGTAAACTTCAAGGAATTCATCCTCCTTTCTGAGGTTTGGATCTGGCTTTTGTGGGTTGTAGTCCTTGCCCATGACTCGCATCCATATGTCAAGACTGGGACATAGGTGGAGCGGTATACAGCCATTTTTGTTTTCTTCACCAACCTCTCTCTTGCTGATATTTATGGCCTGAAAAAGTGAGCTGAAAAACCCATTGAGTATAAGAGTGAGATCCATCTTTGTTTCATAGATCTGGAGGCGTTTTCCCTTGGAAAACTTTGGGACTGTTTGGCTAAGGAAGAATATTCCAGCACCTCTGATTCATGCTATACAGAGCTTCTACAAATTATGTTAGTGGACAGCAAACCATAAGTCAGAAGCAATTCATTAAGACATTGATATCAATCAAAAATTACCTATACTCCTTATGGACGATGTCATCAAGGCATGTAAGGAGAGAACAAGAAAGTATTCAGTGGGGTACTGGAAGATGAGACAGGTCTATATTTTACTGAATTGTTGCCCTGATTGCTAAATGAGGCAACTGGAAGGAAGAGCTGGAGAAGAGAGGGATGGTCTAAGCAGCTCTAAAACAAAATCCATGTAAGAAGAAAGAAGACATCATGCTGGTGAGAACAGGTCTGGATTGACCACTTTAAATACCTTTTTATTAAAGGCCGAAAGGGAGGCCACTCGAAAAGCAAAAATATCCTAATAGTTGTAAATTGATGTGCTCTGAGAATGCACTACCCTACCATTATTACAATGAAAAAACAGTCATTATTATGCTAGTTTTAAATTAAGGAATTCATCCCTTGTATAAAATACTGCAACTTCCACCAATCTCTGACCCTATCTACGAGTAATAACATGCACAAACACCCAGATCATGCTAATACAATAATAAAAAATGAATTGATTCATTAAAAAACCAAACACACGCTTAATAACACTATAATTGCTTACTAATTTAACCAAAGTGCCTCGTGTAACTGTATTTTGCTATTTTATCTCTTGGTGCCTATTCCTACGATGCACATCAAGAAACACATTACATAATGCTAACCTTACCCATAAATCTACCCCTGTTCCTAGCTTATACACAAATAATATTATGCAAGAAAACACTCATATCAGACTTTTAAAAAAAAAAAAACAGCAAAAAAGAAACAATAACAACAGACAATTATGCACCCACTTACAGAATCGATTTCGCCACAATTACCGTAGTAATCTACACATCAGTCTACTTCACAGCGTCATCTGTTTTGTATGCAATTTCATCATCAACGCACATAAACAAAGATATTGCCTAACATTTATCATAACCCTACCCCCTTCCCATCTTATTGATACATAAAAAATCAGAAGTAAAAAATACAAGACATCATCATACGTTAAAAATAATGGATAAAAAACTTTGAACTTACCCATTATAAATCTGTAATCGAATTCTTACTAAACTGTAGACATCTGGACATACTGGGCTAAAGACGACCACATGGCCCACAGTGCTTCCTTTCAACAATTATGAACACAATATGAAATACTTTTTTTTTTTAATGGCGGCTAGGGGTAGTTGCAAGCATGGTTTGTGACAGATAGTGATACAAATGCTTCATGTCTTGCCGAGAGCATAAAAATGCTTGGGAGAATTCAAACTGACTGGCAAAATCGTAAGGTATAAAAGGATTTGATTGGGTGCTAGGAGAGATCTCGTTTTAAAGATGACACAGATGAATTCTAGGATTTAAAAAAATGGATTAAAAAAACATGGATTAGCGAATATTTCTTTTGTTTTCTAGAAAATCCGTGCAACGACTTTGTACGAGAATACGCAGCTAAAAGTGTCAGTTTCCCTTATGTTGTACGGGAATCCCGTACAGGTTGACAGTTATGAATATGTGTCCTGTTCATCTTAGACATAAGATTTGTCGGTTATATTACGGCCCATGTCCAAATATAAAAGACCTAGTGGTCTGCATTTTTTCTGACTTTCTTCTTCTTCTTTGATTCTTAGCCACTGACCGTCATAGCAGTCAGTGGCCATCACGCCTGGTGGTGTCTTGTAGGGCAACAACAGATTGATTCCACTTTGCTCGGTTGGTGGCCATCCTTCATACAGTGCCCAAACTCTGGTTCATTCTTTGCATCTCAGCCTCCACAGTCCTCCGCCAAGTTGTTTTTGGTCAGCCTCTCTTTCGTTTTCCTTCAGGGGTCCATAGCATACTGTTCTTGTGATGGCATCGGGGTCTCTTCTGAGGACATGGCCAACCCAGCTCCAGCGTCTGCCAGCTATGATGGTGTGCATGTCCTCTTGCTTGCTCCGAGTAAGCAGATCTTGGTTGGTGATGGTATTCAGCCAAAAGATTCGGAGAATTTTTCTTAGGCGTGTTGTGTGAAAAGAGGACAATTTCGACATTTCCTTCTCTGTAACTCTCCAGCATTCCGCACCATAGAGAAGCACAGAAAGCACACAGCTCTGATATAATCTTAATTTTGTGCTTGTGCTGTACTGAGAGGACTTCCAGATGTTGTTTAGACTAAAAAGGGCTGTTCTTGCTTTGTTTTTCTGACTTTGGTCTAGTACAAATGTCATAAGACAGTGTGGTACTTGGAGACCCTCATGTAAAGGTTGTACTGAAAAAGTAAATGTGCCTGGTGAAAATTTCCTGGCAGAAAGGAGTGAAATAAGCAAAACAGTTATAGAATGATAGAGCGGTTTAGAACATACTGTATTATGACACAAAATACCTGGTTCGGACAACATCCTAGATGTTTATTATCAAATTTACTAGATACTGGTGTCCAGAAGGTTTTACAAATGGTTTGATATCTGTGAAAACATGTCAGATATGGATAGTAACTTGTAACCACTTTTGAATAATATGAAAACTTAGAACAAAACTAATAAAGGAAAGAAGTGCTTAAGAAAATTACCGGGCTACATTCAGCATTATCAAAACTGATAAGGAAATAAATAGGAAATACAAAGCAGATAATAGCTGATAGTTGAAATGCTAAAAAAGTGTGTACATCAGACATGAAAGGAATCATGGCAGCAGTAAGACTGTAAAGTAGAATGGATGATAAAGAAATTGTATTACAGTTGACAGATACAGGAAGGAAGAATAAGCAAGAAAAGGGAAGAATACAAACGACTAAATAAAGGTATAGTAAACATTCACACAACAGTAAAAACAACCTGGCTAAACCAGAAGTATGCACAAGTAAGCACACAAATATCACAAATGCTGTAATAATAAATTAGTGTGGCCATATGACCACCACCAGCATTCATTCATGCTAGGGCTCAAGTACAACATAAAGTAAACTACCATTTTGTTTGAAACAGACAATAGATTTGTAACTAAAGCTCAATTATAACAAAATGATACCACCACTTGGTTTGAAACAGACAATAAATCTTAACTAAAATAAAAAGGCATTAAGGGAGGAAATGATACGGTATAGCGTAATAAAGAAATGCAGGCCAATTACCATAGAATGCAGGTTATGCTTGGCGGGGGCACGTGATGTTTTTATCCAATGAATAGGCTGATTTGAGCTCAAGTGAAGCCAAGCTTGCCGGCAGAAATATTTTTAGCTAGTAGTTAGAATAATGGTCTGAAGTAAAACAGACGTGTGTTTATGATAGGGTCCTGAAAAATATTTACCACGAAGATAGTCGTGAGGAAACCGTCTGAGTTTCCATTCATAGCCTTAACATTTCTATAGAAAGTTTTATTCTATGACATGATGGAGATTCTTGTGGGAATGTGTAGATGCATTCTTTACTACCAGTAAGTAGAGTGATTTTGTTCGCCTTGCCATTTTCATGTACTTTTCAGACAATTTTGCATATAACTTACTCAGGGATGGAAAAAAATGGAGAATATGAAAAGAAAACTTGAGCTTACCCTAAGTGATCAGACCAAATGGAATAATCTAGAAAAAATCATTGAGGACCATGAAATTGACAAAATAAGGTGGATGAACCTTCGCTTGTAAGAAAACAGTAATCCTGAAGAATACTGAAGAAGAAACAAATGAACAACATTGAAACTTTGCCTTGGCTTGTACATATTGCTGAATTGTCTTGTTTGAGGGTGCTTTTTGAATACATTGTGTTTCACGTAAATAAAGCTCATAAAATTATACCAATCTTGAGGATTTTATAAGCTTGTTGGAACTTTGGAGACATTGCACTGTTTACTTTTAATATTTAACCACTAAAGAAGCTCTCAAATAACCAACCTGAGAAGGATGTGGATCGAACCTTCTCTCTCCAAGTAGAGGTGAGATAATTTCAATCTCTGGCGAACTTCAAGCCAGTAACCATCAAACTCTCACGAGACAAGTAATACAAATACTAACTAAATAAAATGAAATAACCCTGTGCGGTTACATATAACTATAAATGGTGCCTTAACCAGTTCACTCCATATTGCACCCCGGCTACATTAGTTACCAGGTAGAAAAACATGAGTTAAAGCATCTAATGAAAATGTAATGAAATGTCAGTGTGCAAAGGAAATTTATGTACATGTCAAAGAGTAAACCATGTTTCTTGGGCATGTTATGATAAGAAGAAAATAAAAATGTAAAAACAGGCAAAACTGATAAAACATGACAGTTTAATTTTGAATAAAGGACGACAACAGAATTAATAAAAATCACTAGGAGTCTCTAGAGAAACAAAGAAAAAAATAAGACAAGTAAGTACTACTGCCTCAGATATGTTGTAAGAAGTGAATAATATAAGGTAGTACATGGAGTTGGCACCCTTATTATATAAAACAAATTTGCTACAGAAACCACAGCTGCAAGAGTATATGAATGCTTTGATGCAGGCTTCCTGCAAAGTGACCATTTCATGGGGTCTCTGTGTTCCATAAGGAGGGGACAAAAGAGGACTAGGGACAGGAATCATGGCAAGATATGATCACCGTTGCCAGTCAACATGGAACTGGATAAAAGAGGCATCACAAGGCAGCCTGTGCTCTGGAACCCCAGGGTTAGGAGAAATGAAGAGAAATCCCACAACACGTGCAGAAGAGAACTGGAAGTAATAATATGGACACAGACATTTAGAGTATTTTAGAACATATACATGACAAAAAGAGTTTGAATGGTAAGTTTTCTAGCATATGCTAAACAAGGGGCTGTAGCATGAAGAGGAAAAATTTGACCACGTAGCTTATTTCCTTCTTACATCATCTGTGAAAATTCTGCATTCTCATAGAAAGGTCAGTATGTAATACATATGTGCATTATTTTAATCAAGAAGTTACAGACTGTCATAAATGGATGCTTATGTAGAATAGAAGGATTGAAATCGTACAACAAGGTCACCAATGTGGAACTGATGGTGTTATAAGAACCAGACAAGCACCAGTGGAACAAGAAATGAGACTAAAACGCTAGTAATGGATTGGACACACACTGAGAAAACCTGTTGATAGTGTTACCAGACAGTCCCCAGGGTAAGAGAAGTGGAGGCAGACCAAAGAACACATGGAAAAGAGAAGTAGAGGCAGACCAAAGAACACATGGAGAAGAGAACTGGAGACATAAATGAAAGTGATGAGGAAGACAAGGAAAGACCTTGAGCTAATGGCACAAAAAATGAGGACTGGCATGTGTTTGCTGAAAGCCAATACTCCTTACGAGAGCTGAAGGGTAGTGATTGATTGAAAATGAGGACTGGCATGTGTTTGCTGAAAGCCAATACTCCTCATGAGAGCTGAAGGGTAGTGATTGATTGAAAATGAGGACTGGCATGTGTTTGCTGAAAGCCTATACTCCTCACGAGAGCTGAAGGGTAGTGATTGATTGAAAATGAGGACTGGCATGTGTTTGCTGAAAGCCAATACTCCTCACGAGAGCTGAAGGGTAGTGATTGATTGAAAATGAGGACTGGCATGTGTTTGCTGAAAGCCTATACTCCTCACGAGAGCTGAAGGGTAGTGATTGATTGAAAATGAGGACTGGCATGTGTTTGCTGAAAGCCTATACTCCTCATGAGAGCTGAAGGGTAGTGATTGATTGATATGCATTATTTGATTATTGACAGAGAACAACTGCAGCAGAAGCACCAAGAATTGATGGACTGCCAGCAGAATCTGTGCTGTAACAACAGGGAATGGGAGAAGTGCAGGAGAGAATGCGATGACCTCAGAAATGCTTTGGCAGTAAGAAACTTATTAGTTTTTCAGAGCTGTAAACTTTTCTCCTCAATGTGAAGTGAAACCAGATGCAAAGAAATTGATAAACTGTAGTTGCATCTGCATTGTTTTATTTGTATTACATGTTTTGTTTTTTTTGTTCCCCCCTCCTCCCACTCCCTTTTTTGGTGTTTTTTTTTTTTGTAAGGGAATGAGAGAGAGAATTATAGTTGGTTTTTTTTTCGTAATTGATCACAAATATTGTAATGTTAATTTTGATCTCTTAGTTCAATGAAAAAAATCTTAAATTAAATGTCTACTCACTTTGCCTGCTCACTCTTCAGTTGTACCAGTTTCTTATGGTTAAAATCTTCCAAGCTTTTCCTGGCTCTTCTGTTTTTCTGATTTAATTTTTTCATACCCTAAATTGGCCAATTATTTCTTTACAGCAACGAGAGTTAGAACTTCAGCATCTGAATGAGGAGAAGAATTGCCTTGTCAGCAAAGTGGCCCATCTAACATGTCGGCTTGAGAGTGAGATCTGCCAGCTTGAGAACCAACAGGCAGAGATGAAGTGCAGGTTGGAAAAAGAGGTAAACTCTTGAATGTGAAAACAGTTATGAAAATGCTTGTGTTATGCAGTAAAATTAGTTGCCTCTTACGAGAAGAGGAACCAGCGGGGTCATTAGTCCCGATGTAGCAGGCCAGAGTATACCCTCTGTCCAGATTATACCTGGGGTTAATTTGGCCTAGGCTGCCTTATAGCCGTCTGTAGCTAGAAAACTGTCCTCAGATTGGTGACCTTGTTGTACAATTTCAATCCTTCTATTCTACACAAGCATCCATTTATGACAGACTCACATTCTCACCAACATGCATAATTCCTTTTACAAATATACTAGCATCATCTCATGGATGATCCAGTGATGGAATATCATAGGAATATGTCACAAAATAATATAAGTCTCAGGAGCTCAGAGACATATGTCCACCTGCCACAATGAAACACACAGAAGACTCCAGCAGACGATTGCTAACTTTTTCCGATACCAGCTTTAACGTCTGCGAACTGAGCCCCGAGGCAATGACGTAACTTCCTGTTACCAAGAACTACCAATAATAAACAAACATGAATCCTTGTCGAACCATTTAATAACATGGACAGACATGTTATGAATTTTACTCATAACATTACTCCCTCCCCAGTAAAATAATGGAAGCAAAGTGTTCATTATTTCCGTGGTGTGAGTATTACATCACTAGAGTGAAAGATGGTATCATCAAACTTCACTGTTAGTATGAACTAGCATAGCACCCAGGTTTGTGCCACAGAGTAGGCAATTAAACACTCAATGTGTGGACATTAGCAAAGAATACTAAAGCCATCGACTACAAAGGACATAAATCGTTTTAACAGCAATGTGAGGTGACCATACTAAAAGCACCCAACCTATTAAAAAATGATGGTAGCAATCCATGCACTCTCATACCTCACACCGTCCAATAACACCTATTTGTCAAGTCCAGTATCAGTAGTCAATTAATCTCATATTAATCAATAGTCATAATGCAAAGCATTAAAATTAATACAAATATGTAATAGAAACAATAGATGAAATGAGACAGACAATTGATAAATACTTTCTTGGACACCACATTGATAAAGGCTCTGTTTTTGATAAGTGCTTGCTTTTAGCCTCCACATGGATAAAGTTATACTGGACACATAGATGAATGTTCTCTTGATGTAGAATGAAGGTATTGTGGTGTTGTGTGTCAATCCCAATGTTACTTGTATGCCACTGTTAGAGCTGGGCACACAGTAGAATGGTCAACTCGTTCCGACACAGTGTTTGGTTTTTAGGTCACCTTGTTCGTCAAGTGTTGAGGCGCTGACAAGGGACAGTGTTGACATAGAGTGAGAGTGTAGATGTAATTTACGCGAATGGGTGTACAGTTCTGTTAAGTTGACAGGTCACTCACTCAATCATAGCTGGAAGTCAATAAAGTGTAGACTACTGATGACGTTTCATACATTTAATAATGGACGCACTCTAACATCACAGATACAGTCACTTGAACAGGTTGGCAAAACATTGCATGCTTGAAAATGGTCTACGAATATCTCATTCCCCAGAATTAACCACAGAGACAAAACTTCGGACCTCTCTGTCCGCGCAGCAACTCAGGATCCCATCATCACGGAAGTCTCTTCAACAACCTCAAAATGACACATGCGCAGAAGCGCATGACCCCAGAGTTCAACTCAAGATGGGCCGATGTTGGACACAACCCAACAAAGATACAAGACCAAATCGCCTTAAATGGTCAGGGAATAAACATCAACTCAACATAAACGTTCCAAGAAAGACCGATCTGTTCTGTCCAAATAAGGAAACAACCCGACGTAAATCTAATGTTCATCCGCCAGGTTAAGACCCAAGAGAAGGTAACCAACATAATAAAATGTAACATCAACTTAATCAAGAGTTGTGTACCTTAGACTATCAAATGAAGTGTTCCACCAGACAGGTAGATATTTTCCTATATATATATTGCCTACGAAAGAATCTGTGCGTAACAACAATCAACTAAGAAATTGACTGAATGCAATCTTATCCGTTAAAAGATTAAAAGTATGTGTACCTATAAAGTACATGTCAACAACATAACATAGTGATGTTAAGAGAACAAATTAATCTTGTATCTAACACACTTGTGTGAGCAATAGATAAGACTATGCCTATGTGTTGTACGAATTGATAATAGTATGGCATATTAGCCATATATATATATTCAAATATAGTGTGTGTGAAAATGATTTGTATCAAAGATCAAACCAAGTCTGGCGAATTAACATTAAATAACACTCAATATTAAGCAAGTCACCTGAATTTATAGAGTTAATTGGTGATTTAGGGTCCTTGACACAGCGTGACAGGACATCAGCTATAACATTCTGGCTTCCTTTGATAGCTCTAATGTCATAGTCGTAGGGCTGAAGTGCAAGGGAAGCCCTGGCAGCCCTTTCATTTCGGAATCTTGCTGTCTTGAGATAGGACAGAGCTTTTTGATTTGTCTCCAAGGTGAATCTTGCTCCCATAAGGTAACGCTGAAGTTTGGCAAAGCAAAAGATAATCGCCAACAGCTCCCTCTCAACAATGGGGTACTTCTGCTCTGTTGGAGTCAAATTCCTACTGACATATAGGATTGGATGCATACAACCTTCAAACTCCTGCATAAGCGTTCTACCGATTCCTGATCCAGAGGCGTCAACTCTGAAGGTAAAAGGAAATCGAGCGTCAGGTAATCTCAAAATTGGTGATTTGGAGAAACAGATTTTCAATACATTTAAAGAGACATTACATGCATGGGACCAGACAATTTTGTTTGGCGAGTTCTTTCTTAACAACGAAGACAGAACTGAGGTAATTTCCAAAAAATTAGGCAAGAATTTTCTATAGAAACTCACTAAGCCTAACAGACTACGAACCTGTTCCTTAGTTCTAGGAATTTCAAGATTTTAGAGAAAGTTGAATCTTCAGGTTTAAGAAAACCACTTCCTACCTTATGACCAAGAAAAGAAATTTCAGTGAATCCTATTCTTGTTTTGGAAGGTCTAGCAGTAAGATTATGAAGACACAAGGTATTCAACAATGACTGAATTCCAAGAACATGTTCTTCCCAAGATTGATGAAAAAGACAAATATCATCAATATACGTAATTAAGTCATCACGGTCAGAGGAAAGTTTGCGCATCATGCAAACAAAGGTAGCAGGAGCGTTAATGAGACAGAACGACAAAAAATTAAACTGAAACAATCCTAGAGGTGTAGCGAAAGCTATATAAGGTTTAGCTTTGTCTGATAAGGTAACTTATCAATAGCATTTAAATAGTCAAAGTATAGTATCAAGATGTGTGCATTCTACATAAAAGAACCTTAGAATGTACAACTTTATTAGCCTCATCATGAGGACCAATGGGGAACAAAATCTCCTGTACATGATTAGTGGGAAGAAAACATTCACATCCTTGCAAAGGAACATGTATGAATTTATTATGATCCTTACATGGTGAAACATGACCTGTATTGCCTGAAAAGAAAAAGAGTAATGTCAAAACTGCCACACAACCCAATGTAGTGACCAGTACATACCACATGAACTCATGGTATGTCAGCATCTGAAATAAAAAAGCTGAAGGAATATTAATTTCCATGTTGTTCCTACATGAGCAGGAATAATCATATAGCAAAAAGACTGGCAAAAATGAAAATAAACAGCCAAACATACAGTTTGGACTGAAGGAAATATGACCAACCTAAATCTGACATCTGCTTAACCTCGACATCAACAATGCCAGGTATGACAGTAGCAATAATAGATGTGGATTGTTCCACATCAGCGACATTGTCATTAGTAATGGTGGGTGTCACATCATTCAGGATGGATGTGGTTGGTTCCATAACAACAACCAGTGACTTAACTGAGTCAAAATAGACATCTGATGATTTCGCAATAGCTGGGAAATCATCAACAGATTTCTCAGTAATGGGAGGAAGAAATTTGGTATTAGCACCATCATCATCACCCAAAATTGTGTCTATTTGAGTTCGAACATGCGATCGTGCATGTATACGCCTAAAAGCTTGCGCTCTGGTATTATCACCCCTGGCAGTATATACATGTCGTTGTTGCTCCCACCTCATATCATCATCAGTACAATCATGAAGGCCAGGGATATTTCCCAAAATTATCCCAGCCACTGGTTTTGACACCAGACAAACTATAGTCCTGCCTGCAAAATACGTGGTATCTAAAAATAAGTCTGCAGTGGGATAGTATTCCACTGTACCCCCAAATGTAATGCACTGAAACTCTTCGCCTGTATAATCAGCAGGGTCTACTAATGAAGTGCAAACCCCCACAGTGGCGGATCCAGTGTCCCTGAGTATTGAAACAAGTTGATTGTTCACAAAACCCTTATCAAAAACCACAGATCCTGTCCCATTATAAGAGGACATCACTGGCAAAGGATGTCCACACTGAAGCCTAGGAACTCCCTCTGGCTGAAATAAAGAATTACATTCAGAACAATTAGTACTGTTTGATAAGTCTACACTAAATGCATTAGCATGAGAGACAACATTATTATTCTGTACTGGATTACTGTCATTAAGATGTACAACAGCATTAGAACATTCAGGGTTCCTTGACTGTCTAAAGTCATTGTTCTGTTGAGAACCTCTGTTATTAAAAGAATTGTCATTATTATTGTAAAATGACCTTTGTCCTCTGCCTGATCTGAAATTATATCCACCTCTGCTCTGATATTCATTAGATCTGAAGGATGGTTGTTGAGGAAAAAATTCCCTCATCATATGAGTTATAATTTCTTTGAGGCTGTTGTGATTTTTTATTAAAATTATATTTCCCTCTGTAATTGCCATTTTTATGATCTCGATTTACTCGATAGTTTCTATCCATACTATTGGATCTCTGTCTAGGTGAATTATACATTACAGTCCTAGCAGATGCCACTGGCAAGGAATCCTTAATGTTATTTTTGCTAAGGTTCCTACCCGGATGTGCAATTTGATATTGACGACCAAGATTTTCCATAGCAGATAATGTTTCAGGTTTTCTCTCCTGTAGGAATGATAAAAAGTCACCACTGATTGAAGACAACACTTTGTCTCTTAGAATCAAATCAGCCAGCCCCTCAAAAGTTTTTTCACTTTTTGACAAGTCAACCCATCTAGAAAAGTAAAGCTTAATAGATGAGACAAATTCAGTAAAATCTTTAGCTGAATCTGGTAATAATGATTTAAACTTCAACCTATAGCCATTTTCATCCAATTGATATTTCTTTAGCAACAAGGCTTTTACAGCCTCATAGTCAATTCTGGTCTGATCATCCATTGTGCAGACTGCAGTAAGAGCCTCACCCACCAATAAAGTCATCAGCCTACTAGGCCATGTAGCTCTATCAATTTTAAACTCTTGGCAATAAGTTTCATATCTATTTAAAAAGCATGAAATATCGTCAATATTTGAGTTACATTTTGGCAAATTGAGCTTAAAAGTGGAAGCATGGTCTTTTTTTCCAGCTTCACCATTCACTGGAATAACCTGTGGAAGTTGAAGTCTTAATTTCTCCAACTCAGGTTCTGCCATTCTTTGAGTAGCAGCTAATTTCTTCTCCTCAAGCTCTTGTTGTGCTTTTATTTCAGCCTGAGCTTGTTGTGCCTTCAATTCTGCCTGTGCATAGGCCAATTTTTTTTCCTCAAGAGCCATTTCATCTGCTCTCCTCTTTTCAGCCAATTCATCTTGTCTCCTCCTCTCAGCCAATTGCAATTCTTCTACTCTTTTTTTCTCAGTTAATTCTTCCTCTCTCCTTTTCTCAGCTAATTGCAATTCCTCTACTCTCCTTTTTTCAGCTAATTCTTCCTCTATCTTCTTCTCATCTCTATCTAATTTTCTTTGATCTCTGAGTTCAATGTCTTCTAGCCTTTTTAATTCTTTTGCATGCTCAGTGGATGCATATGTCTTTAAAGCCTCACCTTCCATACCACATTCTTTTCCAAATCTTTATAAAATTCTCCAAGGTAGCCACAATTCACAATTATTGTGACAACAAATTGTCCAATAACTAATCAACTATTATATCAAGAATTTGTGAGCAATTTTCGCAACAATTATTTCACCACTCAAAATCAACCAACTGTATGTAATAATAGATGTTATTATAGGAGCAAAAAAAATAGAGACGAACAAAATGACATAATAGAGCTAATTGAAGATAATGTAAATGATCAACCAAGGCAGAAATGTATGAACTGTAGAACAAATGAAAAAAATTCAGCTCTACCACACTTATGACAAGACAAGCACAATTTCACACCATATATGACATCTAATAAATAAGGGATAGCAAGAATAGACCAACACTATTACAAACAATAATGGAGAAAAACTGAATAAAAATTACAATTAACTTTACAACAATAACAATCTTGCCAAATAACAGGACCTTCACAACTAGACAGATATTGGATCTGGTTAATTCAATTAAGGCAGTAACACTCAGCTATGTTCGCCGGCCCCTTAATTTGAAGAAATCAGATTAAAAAAAACTAAAGAACGACCATGAATTTACGACCGACGGTTGGAGGTATAGCAAATTCACAGTTCCCTTCCAACCACCCGCTTAATACAAGAACATATATATACGAAAATACATAGAACATCAAAAAAGAACTCTGGCAAACAAGATTCTCAGCATCACACGCTGTATGTAACTTTAAATATACTTATCTGAATGCCAGTAACAAAGATCCTCCTGGTTTTCACCTCCTTCCCAAGGAACGATGATACACACTCCGTGTAGACCAGGTTAGGTTTAGAATTCAAAATATGCACACTCGAACAGGACTGCCATTTTGTCCGTCATCTTCTTGATATAATGAGGGAACAGATCTTGAGAGTAGGCCATCATCGGGCATAAAACTTCAAGTTGTCAATGTAAATTTATTAGGAAAGTCTTTTCCCTTCAATAACTTCACCTTTTGAAGTCGATACTTGAAAATAAGGACAGCAATTAATGTTCTTTCACCCCCACACTGGTCAGCAGACGACACACACCGCCATTTTTTCAGAAAATGAAGTCCAACGACTTGAAAAATTTCTCCTGACATCAGCATTCTATATTTGACTCAGGATCCCCGGCTTGAGGCCACCATTCGTCTGTTGCGTGTCTTTTTATTATTATTAGTATCGTATGAGTACACGTTACTCTGGCCAAAATCACATAGGGGTAGAACTAGTAGACCACGCACACAGCACTCCAACACGAAATATAAATGTCACCACAAAAGCAGAGTGGACAAGTCACACAAGGTTTAATACGCTAAACGCTGCTCCACAAGTATAATCTGGAAAGCCATTATATCTTATGGCATCACATATACAGTCATCAGTATAGCTCGATACAGTCTGTAGCTAGAACATTGTCCTCGAAAGCTTTACACATTTTTATTGAAATCAGACTCACGTTCTCACCAACATGCATAATTCCTTTTACAAATATACTAGCATCATCTTACGTAGGTATATGGATGATTCAGTGATAGAATATCATAGGAATATGTCACGAAATAATATGTCTCAGGAGCTCAGAGACATACGTCCACCTGCCACAATGAAACACACAGAAGACTCTAGCAGACGATCGCTAACTTTTTCCGATACCAACTTTAACATCTGCGAACTGAGCCCGAGGCAATGACGTAACTTCCTGTTACCAAGGACTACCGATAATAAACAAACATGAATCCTTGTCGAACCATTTAATAACATGGACAGACATGTTATGAATTTTACTCATAACAGTCAGATTATACCCGGGTATAGTCTGGAGGGGGATTAATCTGGCCTGCCATACCGGGCCTCACCTCAGCCAAGGATGAATGATCTTCCATGCCTTTCTTAACATACAAATATTTTATCCCTCTTCCCAAACAGTGAGGGGGCCTCACAATGTGAAATGGCCTAGGCTTCATCTGAGCTCTTGGAGAGCCTGATTAGAGGCATAAGTTGGGTGATAGAACCGTCCAGGTACAGAAACTTCTTTTCTCTTACTTTCTTCTGGAGCTTAAGGATAATTTTTTTTAAACCTTAAGTATTACATAAAAATTCAAAGTTGACTTGATATCCTTACAGAACAGAGCATTGTAAAGCTAAATATATATAGTGCTTGCCTCTTCCAGAAGTTGTGCCTGTCAGATACCATCATCAATCACCCTTCAGCTCCAAGGGGCATTAGCCTTCAACAAATGCATACCTAGTCCTCTTGTTCCATGCCTTCAGCTCAGGGTCTTTCTTTGTCTTCTTGATCCCCTTCGTGTCTGTCTCCACGTATTCTTTCAATCTCCCTCTACCTCTCTTACCTTGAGGGTTCCAGAATAAGGACTGCCTTTTAATGCTATCAGTAGGTTTCCTCAGTGTATGTCCTATCCATCACCAGCACCTTCTTCTCATCTCTTGCTCCACAGGCAATTGTCTAGTTTGTGTCATATATATATATATATATATATATATATATATATATATATATATATATATATATATATATAATATATATATATATATATATATATATATATATATATATATATATAATAGCCCCTATAGCCTTAACTGACCATGGGAATGCGCCCCTGAGGTGACAGCCCTCAGCTGCTTTCTTTTTTCCTGGTGTTCCTTTCAATGTTTACTTTTCTCTTCTGCTTTCTTGTGAGAGCATCTTTTCACCCAAATTAGAGGTGACACCTTAGAGAGCATCGCCAACTGGTGCGATCGGCAGCTTCACGCTCCCAGGTTGCTGAATTTATGTCCAGTGCCCTCATGTCTCTCTTGCACACATCTTTGAACCTCAGCTGAGGCCGTCCACTGCTACTTCCCATGCTGTGCCAACACTATAGGGTGAAGTGTTCTCTCCAGGACACGAGCTTGGGCATATTTATATGGAGATCAAGCTATTGCCAATGCAGCATGTTCCCCCTCTTAACGCAGCTGGTAGGTCCAAAGGAACGGCAGTAGCCGATAAAGTTTGGTTAATTATTATTACATTATTATTATATATATATGTATCATCACCACAAATCAGAGGCACATCTCCAATCCCACCTGCAAGTCTGGAAGGAAGAGCTGGAGAAGAGAGGGATGGTCATAAGCAGCTCTAAAACAAAATCCATGGTAATATCACGAGAAGAAAAAAGACATCAGATTAAGCTGGGAGAACAGGTCCTGGAGCAGGTCGACCACTTTAAATACCTCAGAGCTATTATAGACTGAAAGGGAGGCATCAAAGAAGAGTTGGCCACTCGAAAAGCAGCAGCTGGGAGACTTTTTCAGGCCATAAATCAAGGATTCCTCAGCAAGAGAGAGGTTGGTAAGAAAACGAAGATGGCTGTATACCGCTCCACCTATGTCCCAGTCTTGACACATGGATGCGAGTCATCGGCAATGACTACAACCCACAAAAGCCAGATCCAAACCTCAGAAATGAGGTATCTGAGGAAGGTGGTTGAAGTAACAAGAAGAGACGTGGTCCGCAACCAGAAGATACGTCAAGGCCTAAAATCCCACCCCCTCCAGACCCAAGTAGAACAGTCCCAACTAAGATGGTTTGGCCATGTCTGCAGAATGGGAGAAGATTGGCTACCACGACAAGCATGGGAAACAAAGAGCCAGACCCCCAGGATGACCCAGAGTCCGCTGGGAGGACAACATTAGACAATCTTTGAAGGACCGAGGACTAGAATGGAACCAGGCCAGGAGGAAGACAGCCGATAGAATAGTCTGGCGCTCTCTCTTCCAAACATCTACACCTCACGGTAGAAGGGGAACTACTAAGTAAAAAAAATCATCATCACAGTTATAGTTATAATCTGACTTCTTTTACAAGATTGATTTTCTGGTGCACTTTACAAAACAGAAACATCACCATATTATGAATGCTATGATAACTTTAAGGGATATAACACACATTTTAAATGATTATCACTCACAGCATTTCTATTACACATAGCATAAAGAACAGCATGAGGCTTTATTAGTATGTTTTATATCGCACCGTTTCAAATGCTAATTAATTTGTATGTTATTTGTCATTTTAAAACCGCATAACGTGCAATATATTAGTATATTTTTTGTGTAAGGTATTTTTGGGTGTTTGTAAGGTTTTACTGGCCCAGCGTATAGGTCTTTATCTCAGGAGGTTGACAGGTATGTCAGTTCCACATTATTGATCTTATCATACCACTTCAGTCCTTATATTCTGTTCAAGCAGCCATTTTTGAAAATCAATAGCTTTTTGGTTGTTGATTTTTTTTTTTGTTCTCCATGCTTCAGAGCGGTACAAGGAAACTTGACATTTGAATTAAAGATTCTGATATTTGTGTTGGACTTTATTTCTAGTCAGTTTTGATGTCAGATATAACTAAGTTAAATATTATAGAAAACCTTGTGGTTATCTTTTAGTATTTTCTTACAGAATGAAGCATTACGCATCTATCAAACTGAGCTGGAAGAAAACAACGCTTGCCTCTTGCAGAAGTTAGGCACTTGTCAGAGACAGCTATCACAAATAGAGAAATGCTGCACTCAGAAAATAGATTGCATGAACAGAGAAATAGCGGACCTTGTCAGCAAAGTAGCTGATCGTGATGACCAGATCGCTCAGTGCAAAGATTGCTTGGCTATCAGGGTAAAGTATCTTTGAAAATTCAGGGCTATCAGGGTAAAGTATCTTTGAACATTCAGGGCTATCAAATTTTTGTGGGGGGGGGGGGCCTTGAGGAGGAGCCTCAGGCTGGAGACCAAGCTAATAAATTATTATATTATCCAAGTTCAGTGGCATCATAACATCACTAGTTTATGTATCTTCATTCACTCAAAATTTTTAAAAATTTAACTAATTTAGATCAAGTCGGAATGAAATTTACAAAAATCTAATTTAAATAGTTAAAAATTAACTTAACCAAACCTAACTATCCAAACTGCAGGACTCGGAAATCATGCGCTTGAAGCTGAAGCTGTGTAATACTGATACCATCTGTGGGGGCAATCTAACTTGCAACAACAGCAACTGTCCAGATTATGGCTACAGCACGGACAGTAGATTTGAGCCAGATGACTTAGGAAACCCAATATTGCTCAACTCATCCCTGCTGCAGGAATGGATACAACTATCCAATCGTAACGGCACAGGCCAAACCAGTGGCAAACAGAACATTTCAGGGAACGTGCAGTGAGTGAGCATTTGTTGGTGTTGTATTGTGATTGTTTGTGTAAAAATCTAGAAGCTTGAATGTCTTTGAAAAGATAATCTATGGTATTCATAATCCTGCCCTCTGATGAGCAGCTTGTTGATAAGTGTAGAGATGTTGAGTATTTTATGTTGAGAAATGCAGTTTCTTATGATGAAAAATTCAGTTTTTATTGTTGAAAAGTTCAGTGTCTTGTCTTGTGATTGAAAAATTCTGTGTTTAATATTGAGAGGTTGACTTGTCTTGTCTTATGATTGAAAAATTCAGTGTTTAATATTGAGAGGTTGACTGTCCTGTCTTATGATTGAAAAATTCAGTGTTTAATATTGAGAGGTTGACTGTCCTGTCTTTGATTGAAAAATTCAGTGTTTAATATTGAGAGGTTGACTGTCTTGTCTTATGTTGAGAAGCTCACCATCTCATGTTGAGAAATTCACTTTCTCGCCTTATGGTTGAACAATTCAGTGTTTAATATTGAGAAGTTCACTGTCTTGTCTTATGTTGAAAAGCTCACCATCTCATGTTGAGAAGTTCAATTTTATGCTGTAAAGTTCACTGGCTTTCATATGAACACAGAAATAGAGAGAGAAACCCAAGACCTGTAAGTAGTAAACAATAAATTAAATAGGTAAAACAGCAGACACTCATGAGAAAGAGAGAAGACATTTTTATGAGTGTCTGTATTGACCTTAGGGACAGTTTATGGAAAATACTGAGGGCTTATGGAATTCCAAGCTGCATAGTGTCAATCATAAAAAGCCTCTATGCCAACTTTACGTGTAGTGTTGGGCAGAGCAACCTAACCTTTGAGGTGAACACAGGAGTACGACAGGGATGCCCCTTATCAACCACTCTATTTTTAACAGTCATAGACTGGGTGATGCGACAGACAACAGAGGGCAGTCCAAGAGGAATAAGATGGACTACATTTTCTACATTAGAAGATCTGGAATATGCAGATGACATTGCACTACTAGCACATTCACATCAACACATCCAGGAAAAAAATGGACAGACTTAATAAGTTTAGCCAGCAGGTGGGCTTGAACATCAATTTAAGGAAGTCAGAGGTCATGACGCTCAAAGTGAGCAACCCTGAGCCCATATCAGTAAGGAATCAGCAACTGGTACAGACAGACACCTTCACATACCTAGGATGCATAGTAACACCAGACGGCGGGGCAGGCAAAGACATCAACATCAGAATGAATAAGGCAAGATCAGCCTTTTTTAGCCTAAACAACATCTGGAAGTCCTCTCAATACAGCACAAGCACAAAATTAAGATTATATCAGAGCTGTGTGCTTTCTGTGTTTCTCTATGGTGCAGAATGCTGGAGAGTTACAGAGAAGGAAATGTCGAAATTGTCCTCTTTTCACACAACATGCCTAAGAAAAATTCACCGAATCTTTTGGCCGAATACCATCACCAACCAAGATCTGCTTGCTCGGAGCAAGCAAGAGGACATGCACACCATCATAGCTGGCAGACGCTGGAGCTGGGTTGGCCATGTCCTCAGAAGAGACCCCGATGCCATCACAAGAACAGCTATGCTTTGGACCCTTGAAGGAAAATGAAAGAGAGGCTGACCAAAAACAACCTGGCGGAGGACTGTGGAGGCTGAGATGCAAAAAATGAACCAGAGTTGGGGCACTGTACGAAGGATGGCCACCGACCGAGCAAAGTGGAATCAATTTGTTGTTGCCCTACAAGACGCCACTAGGCGTGATGGCCACTGACTGCTTTGACGGTCGGCGGCTAAGGATCAAAGAAGAAGAAGTATTGACCTATTTTCATTTATTATTTACTGTTTTTTGTGTGTGTCTTATGTTCAAGTTTGTTGTCCTGTGTTGAGAAGTTTATTGTCCTGTATTAAGTAGTTAGCTATCTTGTGTTGAGAAGTTTATTATCTAATATTGAAAAGTTTATTATCTAATATTGAGAAGTTTATTATCTAATATTGAGAAGTTTATTATCTAATATTGAGAAGTTTATTATCTAATACTGAGAAGTTTATTATCTAATGATGAGAAGTTTATTGAGAAGTTTATTATCTAATATTGAGAAGTTTATTATCTAATATTGAGAAGTTTATTATCTAATATTGAGAAGTTTATTATCTAATATTGAGAAGTTTATTATCTAATATTGAGAAGTTTATTATCTAATGATGAGAAGTTTATTATCTAATATTGAGAAGTTTATTATCTAATATTGAGAAGTTTATTATCTAATATTGAGAAGTTTATTATCTAATATTGAGAAGTTTATTATCTAATATTGAGAAGTTTATTATCTAATATTGAGACGTTTATTGTCCTGTATTAAGTACTTAGCTCTCGTGTGTTGAGAAGTTTTGTGCTAGCATATAGTGTTGTTATTTACAGGGTGATAGAAAAGTCACTCCTTATATTTAATTGTTGTATCCTCACTTGTATCTATTGGATATACATGAAACAAATGTCAATACAAGGAGCTGTAACAGCTTTTTGACAATAGACTAAAAAGTAAAATTTTTTTTGATTTCCAGAAACAAAATAAAGTAAAATCTAAAATGGCCAGTTAACTACTGTTACAACATAGAGCAACATTGCTGTCCTGTGTGAGGTCGTGTTGTAGAGGCTGGATCTCACATTGGGCTATAGTGTTAATATGACATAGCATTTTATATAATACAATTGCAGTTAATTTTGTGTACTTTGACTTTTTGTTTTATATAATTTAGTTTAAGACATAAAAATTTAAAAATTGGGAGTGACTTGTCAATCACCCTGTAGTTTAAGACTGCATGCTAAAATCAGTGTTATAATGTCCACTAAATGTGATTAGTTACAGTCAAGAATGAATCTTTCTTTGGTGCTTTTTAAGCTCCTGATGAGGTGCAAACTTGTTTGAGCATTTAATTTGAACAAACGACCTTTTATTATTATTCATTTTTTAAAGGGAAGCATGAATATTCCTTATAAAAGTCTCTGATTAAAAGTGTTATTGTGTCTGAATATATTACATTTTTTAAAAATGTTTTACTAATTTATATTTAGTGAACAAGAGGTCTTTTTAAAGTGGATTATAATTTTCTTCAATTCTCTTTTTGGTAGACAGAAGATAAGACTAGATCAAGGAAATCCAGCTTCCATCGAAATGTGTTCAGGAGAGAAACATTCTCACTGTAAGCTAGATTTTATGTTGTATGTGTGCCATTGCTCAGTGTCTATTCCTTGTCACATGTCAGTTATTGGTGCCACATAACTTTCATTGGTTGTATGCATATTTTTGTGTGATAAACCTACTCATTTTATGTGTGGACTGTTTGTCACTGCATCAAGGATTACAAAGAATTAAGTGCTTTAGAAATTAGCATAATGAGAGAGACTGTTACAGTCTAAAGAGTTAGGGTGTCCATGATTTATAGGTTCAGTGGAGCAGTGTTAGTCAGGTTAGTCAAGAAGTGTTGACATTTTTTAGGTCATCAGTGCAATAGTGAAGGGTTAGTCTTTAAGACACAGTTATGGCGAAGTCATTGTGTTTGTTCTTCACTTAAAAGAACAAACACAATGAATTAAAAAATAGCATTTCACCAGTTCATCTGTTTTTTTTTTGGCTCCTTACATAGCATGGAGCCAAGTGCAGATCATCATTATTTTCCTTTGCTCTCCCTATGGAACATGGAGCCATCACTACATTTGTCCTCCTTGCAAGATGCCTGCTTCAAAGCTTATGTGCCTTCAGCAGTAATTTATGTAGAAGTTTGACCTGACCCATGCACAACCTCACAAGTCTTCTTTTATGACATGCCTGAGTGGGCTGTAGTCCATCTCTTTCTTTGCATGCTGAGAGAGCCCCTGGAACTACATGGAGCCAATTCATTAGCACTAAATAATACTTCAGAAATATTTCAGATGAAATAGATTTAGGCTTTAGTCAAGTTCTGTTGTTTAGACTTCTGTAAATGTCTTTTTCACTTTGTAATGAAGCTCATGGGGAATACCTTAATGGAGATAGATTTCATTTACAGTAGAGTGTTGATAATCTGAACTAATTGGGAATGGATGCTAGTTCATATTTCCTGTTTGTTTGGATGTTTGAATATATCAAGAATACTCTTCTGAAGACTGAAAAAAAGGATTTAGTAAAAAAAAACTTGTACCTAAAATGTTTTTATGTAAAGTTAACAGGTCAAATGGAACTTCAACCACCACATTCAGTTTGTTCCTTGAATGAAGCCATCACAAACTCTAGTGCAGCAAAGGCCTCAGCATGCATAGGCCCATCATCTGAGTCATGTTTTGATGCAAACTTCAAAGATCTTTATTTGTTGTTTTAAAAATATCTATTATGGCTAACTTTTTAACATCCTAAAATTTGGCTAACAAAGAGCCACTTTCTCCCTTAGAAAATCTGTTTAAGATCTTAATCTTCAGTTCAGTTGTTAAAAGTGTTTGCTTTCTTTCAGAAAATGAAGAAGTAAATAAGCAATAGTATGGTAAAATATATCTACGTAAACACTAGACAATCACACTCACACTAAGCAAACCGATGAACCGACTGGATGAGTACGAGTTAAAAATAGACACTCTTCCTCATTACAACTCTCACAGTCACACATACATTCAGGTCAAGCTCAGGCATACTCCTCACTTTCTGGCACTAGGATAATGAAAATACTGGCTTAATTGGATTATCAATGCTCTACTGCAGTGCTCCATAACCAGTGGGCTTTAACACCCCAGTGTGCTGCAGGTGTCTGCCTGATGTGCTGTGAACCAGGCAGAATACACCATATTGAGGTATACTTTTGACTTTTTCTATCCCCTAGGTTACAAGTTTTTAACTCTTCTTTCCTTGTGCCAGGTAGTGAAAGGTACATGTCTTTTTCAATTGCATTGTGTCTCCATACAGAGTGTTGGTGATGGAGGGGTTTGGTGGTAGCAATTTCTTCTGCAGGTCTGCTAGTATCAGGCATTCCAGGAGGTGGTGTTGTATTGTTTCTTCCTTCTGTCTGTTGCAGTATGGTGCATGATCTGAGGTCACTCTGTGCAAATGCTTGTTGAGGAGTACACATCTTGTTGATACTATCTCTGGGATTTGGCTGAGATATTTCTGTATATAGTGCTCTTGCAGTTGAGCCGGTGTTGTGTATCATGTATTTTGTGGTTCTTAACTTGGTGGAAATGTTCGGTTGCGGCATACTTGCTCCTTTCTTTTCCAGTTTGTCAGCACTCTCATTGCCTCGGATGCCTATATGGCATGGTATCCACTGCAGAGTTGTGTTGATACCATAGGAGGCAAGTACATTGATTTCTTTATGTTAAATGTGGTATACAAAATTACATGTTATGTAAAATATTATGAATTTCACTTGTACAAATTTACAAATAATAAGTTGAATGATCGTCTGCTACCAATCCATGACAGAATGATTACAACAAATTTTTTTTATATTCACCATACCCACCTACTTAAATAGTACATTGTGCCATAGAACTTTGAAGGGCACTTAAGTGGACCATGAAGTAAAACAGGTTGCAGGACACCGCTCTACTTACTTGTAAAAGCAAAGTTGACATTGTTTTATGTATTGTCATATTCTTAACTTCTGTTAACTTTCTGACAAAGTGTAGTAACTGCCATCTTTCAGTTGAAATATTATGTTCATAGACACATATCCTTGAAGCTTTAAAGTAACTTTTTTTTTTGTAATTCGAGAAATTACAGAGGAAAATAGTCTAACTTTTCTGTTCTCTCTTTCAGTACCACCTGTAACATCTGTGAACAATGTAGGTGAAACTTCTAAGCCTCAAAACATCTTGAGGTGGGTGTAATCATCCCCTTTTATTAAACTTCAGTTAAGAAACATCTTTGATCTTAGTTTTGTCACTGTTCATTATGAGTGCTAATTTGTTTATTGTGTTTGTCAGTGTGATGTCACATGTTCTTGGGAAACGTTATTGTGTGTTCTGTGTTAATGTTGTCATGCATTCTTTGTGAATGTTATGTGTTCTTGTGAATGTTGTCATGCATTCTTTGTGAATGTTATGTGTTCTTGTGAATGTTGTCATATGTTCTTGGTGGTATTGCTGTGTGTTCTATGTGAATGTTGTCATGTGTTCTTTGTGAGTGTTATGTCTTCTTATACATCTTCTCATTTGTTCTTTGTGAACGTTGTCATTTGTTTTTGGGGAATATTATGTGTTCTATGTGCATGTTGTCATGTGTTGTTGGGGAACATTGCTGTGTGTTCTATGTGAATGTTGTCATGTATTGTTGGGGAACATTATTGTGTGTTGTATATGAACGTTGACATGTATTATTGGGGAACATTGTTGTGTGTCTATGTAAATGTTGCTATGTATTATTAGGGAACATTGTTGTGTGTTCTGTGTGATTGTTGACATGTATTTTTGGGGAATATTATTGTGTATTATATGTGCATGTTGATATTCTTGGGAATATTGTTGTGTGTTCTATCTGAATGTTGTCATGTATTCTTGGAGAGAATTGTTGTGTTCTATGTGAATGTTGTCATCTGTTCTTAAGGAATATTGTTGTATGTTCTATGTGAATGTTGTCTTGTACTCTTGTGGAATATTGTTATGTGTCCTATGTGAATGTTGCCATGTGTTCCTGGGCAATATGCTTGTGTGTTCTTTGTGAATGTTGTCACCTGTTCTTGGGGAATATTGTTGTATGTTCCATGTAAATGTTGTCATGTTTTATTGGGAAATATTGTTACGTGTTCAATGTGAATATTGTCCTGTTTTTTTTTAGAAATATTGTTGTGGATTCTGTGTGAATGTTGCCCTGTGTTCTTGAGGAATATTGTTGTATGTTTAATGTGAATTTTGTAATTTATTCTTGGGGAATATTAATGCATGTTCTATGTGAATTTTGTCATCTGATCTTGGGAATATTGTTGTGTGTTTTATGTCAATGTTGTCATGTGTTCCTGGGCAATACGATTGTGTGTTCTTGGTGGATGTTGTTGTTTGTGAATGTTATCCTGTGTTCTTGGGGAATATTGTTATGTGTTCTATGTGAAGGTTGTCCTGTGTTTTTGGGGAATGTTGTTATGTATTCTTTGTCAAAGCTGTCAGGTGACTGGCCAAATGCTTCAACAAGTGCACTATCCAGTGGATACCAGCCCATTGCAACATACCAGGTAATGAGGAGGCAGACAAACTTGCTAAGGAAGGAGGTGCCTTACAACAAAATGATATAGAGACAACTTACACAACGGCAAAGTCTATTATAAAGGCTACATTCAAGTCCAAATGGGAAAGAGAGCACCCAGGCCATTTAAAAAATGATGCATATCATCAACTATCCAGGAAAGAACAGGTCATCATTTTTCGGCTACGCACTGGACACAACAGACTGAGATACCATCTATACCACAAATTCAAGATTGGTGCAACAGATCTCTGCACCTGCGGTACCAGCCCGATGACGGTCGAACACCTCCTGCAGTATTGCCCAGCCTACAGTAATGAATGGAGTAGCATATGGCAACAACCCACTTCTGTCAACGAAAAACTGTTTGGAGATGTCGAGAACCTTGGGTTGACTACTGCCTTTATTAGAGTCATAAATGTGGAAGTCTGAAGGCGAATGAGGAAGAAGAAGAAGGTGATTTTTGTTGATATGTTGCCCTACATTTAATTGTGAAGGTAGTCATGTCTTACTTATGAGTCTTCTTGTGTTTATTGTGAAGGTTGTCATGTCTTCCTCGTGAGTCTTATGTGTTTATTGTGAAGGTTGTCATGTCTTCCTTGTGAGTCTTACATATCAAGGTTGTTAAGTATTCCTTGTGAGTCTTATGTGTTTATTATGACGGTTGTCATGTCTTCCTTCTGAGTCTTGTAATGTGTTTATTGTGAAGGTTTTCATGCCTTCCTTGTGAGTCTTGTTATGTGTTTATTGTGAGTCTTCTTCTTCTTTGATCTAAAGCCGCCGACTGTCAAATCAGTCAGTGGCCATCATGCCTGGTGGCGTCTTGTAGGGCAGCAACAAACTGATTCCACTTTGTTCGGTTGGCGGCCATCCTTCGTACAGTGCCCCCAACTCTGGTTCATTCTTTGCATCTCGGCTTCCACAGTTCTCCACCAGGTTGTTTTTGGTCGCTTCTCTTTCACTTTCTTTCGGGAGTCCATAGCATAGCTGTTTATGTAATGGTATCAGGGTCCCTTCTGAGGACATGGCCAACCCAACTCCAGCATCTGCCAGCTATGATGGTGTGCATGTCCTCCTGGTTACTCCGAATAAGTAGTTCTTGGTTGCTGATGGTATTCGGCCAAAAGATTCGGAGAATTTTTCTTAGGCAGATTGTATGGAAGGAGGACAGTTTCGACATTTTCTTCTCTGTTACTTTCCAAAAATTCTGCACCATAGAAAAGCACAAAAAGTACACAGCTCTCATACAGTCTTAATTTGGTGTTTGTGCTTTACTGGGAAGACTTCCAGATGTTGCTGAGGCTAGCAAAGGCTGTTCTCCTTTTATTCATTCTGTTGTTAATGTCCTTGCTTGTTTCCGACGTCAGGTGTTACCATGCATCCTAGGTAAGTAAATGTGTCTGTCTGTTCTAACTTCTGGTTCCTTACTGTTATTGGCTCAGGATTGCCTACATTGAGTGTCATGACCTCTGTCTTCTTCAGATTGATGTTCAGACCAACCTGTTGGCTATACTTGTGAGTCTTGTTATGTGCTTATTGTGAAGGTTGTCATGTCTTGTGATGTGTTTATTGTGAAGGTTGTCATGTCTTCCTTGTGAGTTTTGTTAAATGTTCAATGTAAAGGTTGTCAATTTTCCTTGTGAGTCTTATTATGTGTTTATTGTGAAGGTTGTCATGTCTTCCTTGTGAGTCTTGTATGTGTTCAATGTGAAGGTTGTCATGTCTTCCTTGTGAGTCTTGTTATATGTTTATTGTGAAGGTTGTCATGTCTTCCTTGTGAGTCTTGTATGTGTTCAATGTGAAGGTTGCCATGTCTTCCTTGTGAATCTTGTATGTGTTCAATGTGAAGATTGTCATGTCTTCCTTGTGAGTCTTATATGTGAAGGTTGTCATGTCTTCCTTGTGAGTTTTGTTAAATGTTCAATGTAAAGGTTGTTATGTCTTCCTTGTGAGTCATATGTGAAGGTTGTCATGTCTTCCTTGTGAGTCTTGTTATATTTTCATTGTGAAGGGTGTCATTGTCTTCCTTGTGAGTCTTGTTATATGTTCACTGTGAAGGTTGTCATTGTCTTCCTTGTGAGTCTTATGTGTTCATTGTGAAGGTTGTCATGTCTTCCTTGTGAGTTTTGTTAAATTTTAAATGTAAAGGTCATGTCTTCCTTGTGAGTTTTGTTAAATGTTCAGTGTAAAGGTTGCCATTTCTTCCTTGTGAATCTTATGTGTTCAATGTAAACGTTGTCATGTCTTCCTTGTGAATTTTGTTAAATGTTCAATGTAAAGTTTGTCATGTCTTCCTTATGAGTTTTGTTAAATGTTCAATGTAAAGGTTGTCATGTCTTCCTTATGAGTTTTGTTAAATGTTCAATGTAAAGGTTGTCATGTCTTCCTTGTGAGTCTTATATGTTCAATGTAAAGGTTGTCATGCCTTCCTTGTGAGTCTTGTAATGTCTTCCTTGTGAGTCTTGTCATATCTTCCTCGTGAATCTTGTTATATGTTCATTGTGAAGGTTGTCATTGTCTTCCTTGTGAGTCTTATGTGTTCATTGTGAAAGTTGTCATATCTTTCTTGTGAGTCTTGTTAAGTGTTCATTGTGAAGGTTGTCATGTCTTCCTTGTGAGTCTTGTTATGTTTTCATTGTGAAGGTTGTCATGTCTTCCTTGTGAGTCTTGTTATGTGTTCATTGTGAAGGTTGTCATGTCTTCCTTTTGAGTCTTGTTATATGTTCATTGTGAAGGTTGTCATAGTCTTCCTTGTGAGCCTTATGTGTTCATTGTGAAGGTTGTCATGTCTTCTGTGTGATTCTTGTATGCTTTCAATGTGAAGATTGTCATGTCTCCCTTGTGAGTCTTATGTGTGAATGTTGCCATGTCTTCCTTGTGAATCTTGTATGTGTTCAATATAAAGGTTGTCATGTCTTCCTTGTGAGTCTTGTTATGTGTTTATTGTGAAGGTTGCCATGTCTTCCTTGTGAGTCCTGTATGTTCAATGTGAAGGTTGTCATGTCTTCCTTATGAGTCTTATATGGGAAGGTTGTCATGTCTTCCTTGTGAGTTTTGTTAAATGTTCAATGTAAAGGTTGTCATGTCTTCCTTGTGAGTCATATGTGAAGGTTGTCATGTCTTTCTTGTGAGTCTTGTTATATTTTCAACGTGAAGGGTGTCATTGTCTTCCTTGTGAGTCTTATGTGTTTGTTGTGAAGGTTGTCATGTCTTCCTTGTGAGTCTTATGTGTTAATTGTGAAGGTTGTCATGTCTTCCTTGTGATTCTTGTTATGTGTTCATTGTGAAAGTTGTCATGTCTTCCTTGTGAGTCTTATGTGTTAATTGTGAAGGTTGTCATGTCTTCCTTGTGATTCTTGTTATGTGTTCATTGTGAAAGTTGTCATGTCTTCCTTGTGAGTCTTGTTATGTGTTCATTGTGAAGGTTGTCATATCTTCTTTGCGAGTCTTGTTAAGTGTTCATTGTGAAGGTTGTCATTTCTTCTTTGTGAGTCTTGTTATGTATTCATTGTATTCATTGTGAAGGTTGTCATGTCTTCCTTGTGAGTCTTGTTAACCGTTCATTGTGAAGGTTGTCATGTCTTCCTTGTGAGTCTTGTTATGTGTTCAATGTGAAGGTTGTCATGTCTTCCTTGTGAGTCTTATGTGTTCATTGTGAAGGTTGTCATGTCTTCCTTGTGAGTCTTGTTATGTGTTCATTGTGAAGGTTGTCATGTCTTCCTTGTGAGTCTTGTTATGTGTTCATTGTGAAGGTTGTGTTGTGTTCATTGTGAATGTTTATTCCTTACCCTCTAGCTTCCTGTGTAATGTAAGTCTTCAACAAGTTCTTGCTATGCATTTCTGTCATGTGCCATCCATTCAAAGTCTTTCCATGTCTGCTTTATTTCTTTTAAGTCTATCTACACTTCCCTTCTAAATGGTATTTTGGTCTCCCTTTGTGTCTCTTATTCTGTGGTTTCTAGAATAAAAGCTGTCTTGTAATGCTATCAGCTGTTTAGCCCAGTGTGTGTCCTTTGGTCATGTTCTTTTCCACTAGGATGTTTATGATTCTTTCCATTAGTTCCACATTCATGATCTAGTCATACCATTTGTACAAATCTGATATCTTGGTTATCATGTTTATTGTTCTCAGTGTATGTTTATACATGAATTTGTTTTTCTTTGTCTCTCTCTGACTCGTACACACACACACACAGACAGTCAGACACACACACAGAGATAAAGACACACACACACCATTTTTGCCAAAATTACTATTGCAGGAGCAAAGAAATGCTTTGAGTCTGCATTCCTGGAAGAGCCACCAGCAGAGACCTTATGCTTCTTACTGAGCAAAAATGAAGAAGAAAGGGAGACATTTGGGGATCCATTTTAGAAGCAATTTGTTGGAATACACCACCAAGACAAGGGAGATAAGATGTTGAAGATTCATTGCGTCTGTCCTTCAATGTAGATGTTGAAGATTCATTGCAGTGATCCTTCAGTGTAGATGTTGAAGATTCATTGCAATTATACTTCAGTGTAGATATCACAGTCTTAGGTATCCATATGTAAACTTTACATTTTAACATTTTTTGTTAAAATATGAAACTACTACCTATTGTATGTGTCCACATATATATTAAAACATTAATTTGTAATTATTTGTCAATATATAAGTACAGGGTTACATTAATTATGCATATATTTCTTAGTCTAGGTGATAACTAAAATGCCCACGGTCATCATGGAATATATTACATAGATATCATCATTGATTTTCCTTTGAGCTCTCTATGGAGGATGGAGCAACAACTACAGCAGGTCCCCAACATGAGGCCTGCACTATGCATTCATATGCTCTTACAGCAGTAGTTTCTGTGGCAGTTTGTTTGACATGGTGAGGTTGCCAGCCTCATGTACAACCTCATTAGTCACTTTGTATGACCTCCCTGAGGGTGCAGTATGCGTATTCTTTCTTTGTCTCTTCAGAGACCCCCGGGACTACACAGGGCATTACCCAGAATTAAATGTTAACAAGCTCATAGATGCATTCTCCAGCAGGGGAACCATCCAGCAGATCTAAGGGGATTTTTTATGTATACTTTTTTTTTTTTCGTACGCCCGCTAATAAATACTCAAGGCGAAATCTCAGGTTATTTTTAATGTCTAACCTGACATTGATTTTTACGTGAGTATCCTATTTTCTTGTACAGAGACAAGTGTCCCTCGCCATTCAGGCAGATACTCACCGTTTTCGGAGGTACCCATTAGAGCTGGGTCGGCTCAGGAGCCGCCAGTCCCTGGTCAACGACACTCCTTCAAATGTTCTCGCCAAGTCTCGAGTTAATCCAGTCCAAATCATGGTCGACGAAAAATCCTCAAATGCCGTTGCCCGGGTTTGATCCTAAATCACCCGGTCGCCAGAGCGGTGTTGTAACCACTACGCTAGCGCGGCTCCTTTATGTATACTAAAATGTTTCAAAGGTACCACACCAAAGGGACCGTCACAACGATGATAAAAATATTGGACAACAGATTATGTTGGAGAAAATCTTAGATGGAAGTTCATGAGAAGATCCCTTTACTTGCCCATCCTTTCATTGCGCTTTGCGTTAGTTGTATGCTACCCCATAAAGTCATGGATAGGGGAAGGGAGGAAAGGCAAATAAATGGAGGTTTAAAAAAAACATGGTCATACTGTTAAAGTGATGGATGGTAACTAGCAGCAAGCCACATCAATATATAGTCCCTGCTATTTTCTTGTGCCAAACTAAGCAACACGCACAAAGATGCTTTGGCATCTAGGAAGGGCTTTAAACCTTCCAAATCTCAATGATGATGGATAAAATAACAGATGAAAAAGAAACAAGAATAAGGAAAAAAGTGAGACTTTAAGTGCCAAAAGGGTCAACATAGCAAGCTCCGTGTGAGGCTAGGGGACTGACATGAGGGACTAGTTCATTAACAGTTCAGCTGTCACCCTAGTCACACACCAGATGCAGAGTGCTGCTAAATCCCTGTGACTAAATGTCTCAATCTCTGATACACAGGATTCAAGGTGGAAAAAAGAATTTAGAGGAAAACATGCGCAAATAAAGTCTGGATAAGAATTTTTTTTAAATATGACCAAAGTTATAATATATTTCAGGATGTCTAAGTTTGAAGAACTCCATCATGAAGAAATAGAGAAGAAGCAGAAATCACGTGACAGTGGCAGGGAAAATTCTTCACCAAATGACATCTCTGAGGGCAAAGGATAGTACCATCTGGAACAGTTAAACACTTGATGTTCTTTTTTAACATCTTTGCATAAACCATTTGACAGATATATTAATCTGTGAAAATTAAAGGAAGTGTGAACACATTCATATCTTTATTCTGCAAAATGTCTTGTATGGCAATGAAACTTAACTATGGAAAACATCTGGAATAGTTGTGGCCCTCATTTAACTGAACAACATCACAGCAGATGCTGCATTACAATAAGGAATATATCTTGTTTTTATCATTTCTGTTATATAAGAGTCCAGTTCTGTTCACAACTGTCTTTTAAGCAAAGGCTTTTTTTTTCTCAGCTATCTCACACCAACTCTAGTTGACAACTGTCTAGTGAGCAAGACATTTTCCAGCTTTCTCACAATAATTCTGTTCACAACTGTTTTAGTAGGTAGAAATTTTTTGTTCTAGCTGTGAGACACTAATTCTGTTCACAACTGTCTTGTGAGCAAGATGTTTATTTCCACTTGTCTAACACTAATTCTGTTCACAACTGTCAAGTGAGCTGGAAATTTGTTTTCAGCTGTCTAACACTCATTTTGTTCACAATTGTCTAGTGAGCTAGAAATTTATTTTCCGCTGTCTGACACTTATTCTGTTCACAATTGTCTAGTGAGCTGGAAATTTGTTTTCAGCTGTCTGACTAATTCTGTTCACAATTGTCTAGTGAGCTATAAATTTGTTTTCAGCTGTCTCACACTAATTCTGTTCACAACTGTCAAGTGAGCTGGAAATTTGTTTTCAGCTGTCTCACACTAATTCTGTTCACAATTGTCTAGTGAAGAAGCCATTTATTCCCAGTTGTGTCACATCAATTCTGTCCACAATTGTGTAGTGAGCAAGACATTTATTTCCCCTTGTCTTACACTAATTCTGTTCACAGCTTTCTAGTGAGCTAGACACTTATTTCTAGCTGTGTCACACCAATTCTGTCCACAACTGTCTAGTGCACTAGACATTTATTTCCAGTTGTCTCACACTTACTCTGTCCACAACTGTCTAGTGAGCTAGACATTTATTTCCAGTTGTTTCACAGTGGATCACTTTGCTTATTCAGATATTGTTTTATTTGCAGTGATATTAAGAGTTGCCTCTTCCTTCCTTATGTGATGTGTCTGGTTTCCAGATAAGTAGCAGATTAGTTTGGTAGGATATTCTTATAACAGGATATTGTATTAATAAACTATTGGTCTTTGTGGTTTGAGGGGATACCGATTTAATAACACAGGTTCATTCCCCATTTGCAACTGGAATTTGAAACTTTATGTAGCTTTTATGAAAGCACAGATGTCTTCAGTAAATGATGGACAAATGTTCATTGAGTTTTGCTTATAAGTAACATTGATTCGTTTTGTTTTTTTCTGAAATAAACATCAGACAGCCAAATGTTTATAGAGGTACAATATTTCTTAATTATCATGATACTTCAGAATTGCTTTAATAAGTGACAAAAGCTTGCTGTCTCTTGAATATTTTTAATGTCAGTAATATTGTTATTAACAGGTATTCAGTAGAGTGACTGTCATTAAAATTTTCATGTGACAAAGAATTTATTTATCCCCAAAAAATGTAGGTAAATTACAAGAGTTTGATTGTCACTAAAATTTTAGAAGTGGCAGGATCTAATTATTACTTTGAAAAAATGACAGTTTAATTGTTTCAAAGATTTTTAGAAGTAATCATATCAGATTGTTATTTGGGTCTCTCAATTTTTTTTTTTTTGTAAACATTTTCATGAAGCCCTGTTTGTGTTCGACCTACTTATTTAGTCTGTGTAATAAAAATGTCTCCATCTCAATAACAAAGTCCTACTTAAATGAAATTGTACTTTTATTTTTCTATGTTGTCCTTCCAACTGTACTCCTGTAATTAAGGCTTTTCTCAAGTAAAAATTATGTTCATTTGTAAACGTAATTGCTAGAATATATTTCGCACCATCAAACTTTGACCAAAATTTTGTTTGTTTGTAATTGATAGACTGCTGTTTTTGTTTACACAAATTATGATTTTACAAAACTATTACAGAATTCTTTTGGTTTTTTTTTTATTTTTAAATTTAAAAGTTGTAATGCCAAAAAATTAAAAATATTTCTGGCTGTTGTTTAAAAAAACTTGACTTAATGTAGTGAAGTTAGTGAAAGAAAACATCAAAATAGTGGAAAAGTGCAGTTATAAGATATAAGATCTTCAAACTTGTTTGACTTTGAACAAATCTGGAGCTTAGTTTATTTAAGGACCAGTGCAGGAGTGCAATATGACCTATTCCAGCATAGGATTGTCATGATGGTTTTTCTTGAGATTGTTCAGCTCTTCTTGTAAAAACTGGACAATGGGCTAGTAAATGATTCAAAGTGAAGCTCTGTTGCATTTGCTTATTTATCTTTATTTTCACATTGAAATCGCCTTTCAGTGTCTTCACTTTCTGCACCATATATTTTCTCTTTGGGGTTTATGTAGGTTCAGTAAGGAATAGTTTTTGCCAAAGTCATCTTAATGCGACTACACAAGTTAGCTGAGCGCATATATCCAGAGTCACAGTGTGGATTCCGAGCTGGCAGATCAACAACAGACATGATCTTCTCTCTCCGCCAGCTTCAGGAAAAATCAAGAGAGCAGAAAAGACCACTATATATCGCCTGTATAGACCTCACAAAAGCATTCGACCTGGTTAGTAGGGATGGACTCTTTAAAATCCTCCTGAAAATAGGCTGCCCTTCTAAAATGCTGGAAATGATAAAGTCATTCCATGACGGCATGAAGGGAACAGTCCAATATGCTGGAAGCACGTCACAGCCCTTTGATATACGAAGTGGCGTTAAACAAGGCTGTGTTCTGGCTCCGACCCTCTTCGGGATCTTCTTTGCCTTACTCTTGAAACATGCATTCAGAGATGCAACTGAAGGAATATGCCTTCACACTAGGTCAGATGGCCGTCTGTTTAATCTTTCAAGGCTGAAGGCAAAAACAAAAATCAGAAGGGTCACTGTAAGAGACTTGTTGTTCGCTGATGATGCTGCAGTCGTCACTCAAAGCCAACAGGAGCTTCAGAGCTTGATGAATCGCTTCACTAAAGCATGCAAGGACTTTGGCCTCACAATAAGTCTAAAGAAAACGAATGTGCTGAGTCAGGATGTGGGTGCTGCACCAGTTATCACTATCGATAACTATGAATTGGCAGTGGTGCACCACTTCACATACCTAGGGTCTACCATCAATGACAAACTCTCACTGGACACAGAAATCGACAGCCGCATTGGCAAAGCTGCAGCTACCTTTGCCCGCCTCACATCACGTGTTTGGGGAAACTCTAAACTCACAATGAAGACCAAAGCTGCGGTATATAATGCCTGCGTCACCAGCACACTCCTATATGGCAGCGAGACCTGGACGACCTATGCTAAGCAAGAAAGAAGGCTCAATACCTTCCATTTGCGGTGTCTACGCCGCATCCTCGGCATCTCGTGGAAAGATAAAGTGACAAATGTCGAGGTGTTGTCACGTGCTGGCCTTCAAAGTATGTATACGCTTCTTAGACAGCGCAGACTTCGCTGGCTTGGCCATGTTCGCCGCATGGAAGATGGTCGCATCCCAAAAGATATCTTCTACGGACAATTAGCAGATGGCAAGAGAACAGTTGGGCGACCACAGCTGAGGTTCAAAGATGTGTGCAAGAGAGATATGAGGGCACTGGACATGGATCCAGCAACATGGGAGGATGAAGCTGCCGATCGCACTAAGTGGCGATGCTATTTACGGTGCCACCTCAGATTGGGCGAAGAGAGGCTCACACAAGAAGCAGAGGTGAGGAGAAAACGTCGAAAGGAGCACCAGGAAAATAAGCAGCTGAGGGCTGTCACCTCATGGGCGCATTCCCATAGTCAGTTATGACTGAAGGGGCTATTATTATTATTATTATTAGTTTATTGAAAGAATAGTGTAAACTAACAGGTGTATCGGCCAACCAAACTTCTTCATCACTGAACAGACATTAGTCAAACCAGATCACAATGTTTTTTTTATATTTGGACATAAGCCCTAGGCCACATATGGACCTTATGTCTAGTTTGAACCAAGCATGTCCTGTTTAAAAAAAACAAAAACTTGAGAACAAAATATACAACAAAAAATGAGAAAATTAATTTCAGAAATATATATTATCAGAGTCACAAGTGACCTGCTGTAAAACTCGAATTGTTACTGCTGAAACCAAAAGTTAAAATTACAACAAAAACAGAGAGAAACATACATCACAGCACAACAGACGACACTGTATGGTTCCTGGGGGCCTCTGAGAAGACAGAAAGAATAGGACTACTAATCCATGAGGCTTAACAAATGGCAGCTAACATGAGGTTGTATATGGTGCTAGCAACCTCACCATTGTCAAACAAATGCTACAGACACGACCATCATGGGAGCATGTGCTTTAGTGCAGGCTTCTTGCAAGGGAGCCAGTTACTGAGGTGATTCTATGCTCCATAGAAGCGAAAAAGGAGATGGACAGCAGTACACAGAAAGAAGCAGAGATGGAAAACAGATTGAGAAGGAAATACAGAACACTAAGATAAATTGAGGGAAGCAAAATGAGCCCAATGTTGCTGAAAAACCCAGATAGGTGGGCTGCTAACGAACAAACAAACTTTATTCTCAAAAGGTTAAGATTTGGGCACACCGGCCCATCTAACATTTTGCCCTCCCCCATATCTATCTCGCTCTCACACACACACATTCATTCATATGTCTTCCATACTGTATCCTTTCATTCCCATATCTTACTTTAAGCATTAATTTAAAGGCATGTAACATTATAAAGGTAGCATAACAGCATGCAGTTGTTTGTTATCCAATCATAATCAAAATTGTTTAAAAAGCAAAAGAAAAAAATCAATGAAACAAACAAAACCTAAACCCTCCGTACACTAACATTAGACCATGACTTGAAACATAATTAAACAAGATTTGGGGCTGCTGAATATGAAATTGGCCGTTAAAACACCAGATAGCTCTAGTTTTTTAAAATATCTATAAAACAAGTTTTACACATTTGCATATACATACCATATGATGATAATGTTCATAGCGGAAATGATTCACAGCGATACCTTTTTTGCCTGTCGCTTGTAATGAGTTTTCCATGCTCGTCACTGCTCGTCACTGACAGCACCGCAGTTAGCATGGAAGAAATCCAGATGATAGTGTAAAAAGTGTAATTTCAAAGACATGTTGCACCCTAGTCTCTCATAGCGCTGCAAAAGGGTTTCTACAAGCTCCTGGTAATTGTCAGCGTTATTGTTTCCTAGAAAGTTTGTGGCCATTTGCTGGAAAGCATTACAAGCTAACTTTTCATCACCTGTGAGGATATCATCAAAACGCTGATCTCGGAAGAGCTGATGTATCTGTGGACCGACAAATACACCTTCCTTGATTTTGGCCTCACTAAGTCTTGGAAATTTATCACGAAGGTATAAAAATCCTGCCCCATTTCGATCCATGGCCTTTACAAAATTCTTCATTAGTCCAAGTTTGATGTGGAGAGGAGGGAGCAAGATCTTGTGGGATTCTACAAGTGGTTCGATAAGTACATTCTTTTTCCCCGGTTCAAGTGATTGTCGTTGGGGCCAATCCTTTTTCTTATAGTGGGAAGTCCTGGCACGGCTGTCCCACAGACAGAGGAAACAGCAAAACTTTGTGTAACCTTGCTGTAGCCCCATCAAGATGGCAATGACCTTCAGGTCACCACAAATCTGCCACTTATACTTGTCATAGTTAATGGTGTGTAACAGTTGTTTCATGTTGTTGTACGTTTCTTTCATGTGGACTGCATACCCGAGTGGAACAGATGGTAAAACGTTACCATTATGGAGCAGCACAGCTTTTAAGCTCAACTTGGACGAATCAATGAACAGCCTCCAATCGTCGTCTTTGTAGTTGATGTGTAGTGCTGCCATCAGACCCACTATATCAACGCAAGCAATGAGGTTATCTGTCATTTTGAAATATGGAAGCAGATCTTTTTGCCGAGCACGAAACACAGACACATGCACATTCTCTTCTAGAAGATTCAATTGCTGCAGTCTGGACCCCAACAGCTCTGCTTTATTTTTTGGCAATTCCAGATCTCTCACTAGATCATTCAATTCTTACTTACTTACTTAGTCGTTCCCCTTCTACCGTGAGGTGTAGAGGTTTGGAAGAGAGAGCGCCAGACCATTCTATCAGCTGTCTTCTTCCTGGCCTGGTTCCATTCTAGTCCTCGGTCCTTCAAAGATTGTCTAATGTTGTCCTCCCAGCGGACTCTGGGTCGTCCTGGAGGTCTGGATCCCTAGCTCTTTGTTTCCCATGCTTGTCGTGGTAGCCGATCTTCTCCCATTCTGCAGACATGGCCAAACCATCTTAGTTGGGACTGTTCTATTTGGGTTTGCAGCGGATGGGATTTTAGGCCTTGACGGATCGTCTGGTTGCGGACCATGTCTCTTCTTGTTACTTCAACCACTTTCCTCAGATACCTCATTTCTGAGGTTTGGATCTGGCTTTTGTGGGTTGTAGTCATTGCCCACGACTCGCATCCATATGTCAAGACTGGGACATAGGTGGAGCGGTATACAGCCATCTTTGTTTTCTTACCAACCTCTTTCTTGCTGAGGAATCCACGATTTATGGCCTGAAAAAGTCTCCCAGCCGCTGCTTTTCGAGTGGCCAACTCTTCTTTGATGCCTCCCTTTCGGTCTATAATAGCTCCGAGATATTTAAAGTGGTCGACCTGTTCCAGGACCTGTTCTCCCAACTTAATCTGATGTTTTCTTTCTTCTCGTGATATCACCATGGATTTTGTTTTAGAGCTGCTTATGACCATCCCTCTCTTCTCCAGCTCTTCCTTCCAGACTTGCAGGTTGGATTGGAGATGTGCCTCTGATTTAGCAATCAGGGCAACATCAACAGCAAATGCCAGCTCCGAAATATAGACCTGTCTCATCTTCCAGTACCCCACTGAATACTTTCTTGTTCTCTCCCTACATGCCTTGATGACATCGTCCATAAGGAGTATGAAGAGGTAAGGTGATAGGATATCACCTTGTCTTACACCAGTGGTGGTCCTGAACTCTTCTGACTTATGGTTTGCTGTCCTCACATAATTTCCGCAAGACCCGCAGAAGCCCTGCATAGCATGAACCAGAGGTGCCGGAATATCCCTCCTTGCCAAACAGTCCCAAAGCTTGCCCCAGGGGACCCTGTCAAACGCCTTCCCCAGATCTATGAAACAAAGATGGATCTCACTCCCACACTCAAGGGCCTTTTCACTCAGCTGTCTGAGTGTGAAGACTAGGTCTTGAGCACCTCGGTCCGCTCGGAATCCGCACTGCACCCCATCCAACCGCGGCCCAGCCAGGCGTCGGAGCCTCCGCCCCAGGACTCCAGAGCAGACTCCACCAGGGACACTGAGAAGGGACACGCCTCTATGGTTTCCACACCGTCGATTGTCACCCCCCTTGAAAATTGGTGTTATGATGGCAATCTCCCAATCCTTTGGTATGGTCTTGTTGCACCATGCTGCCTGTAGGACCTTTAGGAGTAATAGGTCGCCTGATGCTCCCATGTACTTAACCATTTCTGGTGTTATACCATCATGCCCTGCTGCTTTGCCCATCTTGATTTTCTCTAGTGCTGCCCTCAGTTCTTCCATCTTTATGTCATCTTCACCATCATTGGTTTTCTCTTCTGTGCTAGTGATTATCATTTCTGATGCTTCACCATCCAGGAGTTCTGAGAAATATTCTTTCCATCTTTCCATTACTTCCTTTGGGGCAGTAAGCAATTTGCCTTGCTTGTCCTTTATAAATTTGAGAGGACATTGTTTTTCCTTCCTCATGTTCTTTAGGGTCTTATAGAACAATTTCTGGTTTTCTTGTGCATCTTTTTCTAGCTTTTCTCCAAATTCTTCCCAGGACTTCTGTTTTGCTGCTAGCACTTTGTTCTTTGCTTCTGTTCTGAGTGTCACATATTCTCTATATTTTTCCATTTGTCCTGTTGTGTATTTAGCTCCTAAGTATTGTTTCCATGCCATTTTCTTCTCTCTTATTTTCTCTTTGACTTCCTCTGTCCACCAAGGTGTCCTCTTTCTCTGGTTCCCAAGTCGGACTTCACCGCATGCTTCTGCAGCAGCTGTCTTTATGATATCCTTGAATTTATTCCAGAGGGTTTCCAAGTCATCAGGTCGTTCTTCTGTGTTGCTCACTGCTGTAGCAATAAGCCCCTGATATCTGGTCTTAATTTCTGGCTCTCTCAGCTTGTAGGTCCTAATGCTCATTTCTCCTGCTCGTTTACTTGGTTTCTTGCGTGATGTTGGGCAGTTCCTAGGCTGAGCAACTCTTTCAGTTGTTCGTTTGATTGTTAGCAGGTAGTGATCACTTCCAATCTCTGGCCCCCTCCAGACTCTTGCATCTCGGACATATCTGAATGAGCTTCTCCGAACAATGGCATAGTCGATCACTGACTTCTCATTCTTTGTTGGTTCACATCTAGTGTATGCATGTATGCGCTTATGGGGGAGATCATTCAATTCACTCTGGGTAATTTTATGTGGCTGTGCAGCAGACTCTTCAATAGGCACGAAATCAGGATCTCTTGATGTAGATGATTTCACGGGTGACGGATGTCCACTGGCCTTATTATCTTCTTCTTCATCCAGAGTATAAGATTCTGGCGGGTCTGGAACAGGAAGTCCTTCCCCGTGAGGCACTTTCCGCATAGCAGAGGGAATATTCGGATAGGTCACAGGCCGCTTTTTCTTCTTAGAAATACCATGTCCAATTGGAGAAGTCAATGCAAAAGTAACAATCATTAAGATGATTTGTCGGTTCCCTCCACACCACTGGAACTGCAAAACGTATCGATCGTCCTTTTTGGTTCAACTAGCAGCGCAGATTCGTTGCACAGGATTGACAACATATTTGTGGGGCCCAATACCGGTCTTGGTCACTGATCTCTCAACCAGAATAAAGGCTGCAAGCTTTCTTTATCATCGGTGTAATGGGTCGCCTTTGTGATAGCAAAGTTATTTGTCCTCAAATATAGCAAAAATAATCCGCAATGTTCACACATTCACGAGGCATCTTGAACGACACGTCTGCACTCACAGAATCCACAACACAAATGATGACAAGGAGGAAATGTGGTTGCAATGACTGCTACAGATTGCGTCATCCAATTGGCGCTCAAGGCTATCCGTCTCGTGGGGAATCACGCGCCAGGTCTATAGAAAAGAGAAGGGCTGGGTCATTCGCGTCGGGAAGGTGAAGCCCCCAGCCTACTGAACACATCCCCCCCCCCCTTCCCCCGGATCTTGAAAACTAGAGCTAATTCGCGATTTTTAAGTTCATATTCGTGATCAGCATGTCCAAATTAGTTAAAAATAGCTACTTTTGTCTCGGATACATTTTGGCTGTTGTCCAGTATAATCAGAGCTTATGACATATCTAAACAGTCTGCTGTTGAAAAAGTATTTTACATGGTATGTGGAAAAGTGCAAAAGATGAGCAGCTTTGAGTTCCATAGAAACTACTGCCATAGGGAGTGAGCTGTTAAAGCTGTCACTATACTAGGCCCAGCTTTATGAAGAGACACACAGGGAGATTAAACACCATATGGAGAATGAACAAACAAAGAAGATGCTGGCATTGGATCATATGACACACACTGAGGAGATCTACTGATAGTATTACAAGGCAGGCAGTGTTGTGGGGTCCAGAAGGTAAGAGGGGTAGGTAAAGGAAGTCCTATAGCAAATACTTCTGCAAGGAAGTGAAGTGTTAGAGACTTAACTATCCTAGATACAGCATTGAGAGGTAGGGTTACCAGTTCCCTTGCTGCCTTTTCCTTCCATAACTCAAGTGCAAAGCCAGGTACCCATTTACAGCCGGGTAGACTAAAGCGTGTAGATACCGTGAATCGAACCCAGCACCTTTGTAGTTAATATAATAGTTTATACGCTCAAAAGATGGAGATAAAAAAAATACATAGAGAAGAGAACTGAAAAGACTTTAAACAGATGGCACAGAACATAAAGGATTGATATGAGTTTGTTGAAAGCATATGTCAAAGGGTTGTGATGAGCTTCCAGCATATTGGACTGTTACCTTATTGGAATGACTATCATTTCCAGCAATTTAGCGGGGCAGCCTATTTTCAGGAGGATTTTGAAGAGCCCATCCCTACTAACCAGGTCAAATTCCTGTATGAGGTCTATAAAGGCGATATATAGAGGCCTTTTCTGCTCTCTTGATTTTTCCTGAAGCTGGCGGAGAGAAAAGATTATGTTTGTTGTTGATCTACCAGCTCGGAACCCACACTGTGACTCTGGATATATTCACTCAGCTAACTTGTGTAGTCGCATTAAGATGACTCTGGCAATAACCTTACCAACAATACTATAGTGCGTTTCACAATGTTTGTCGCTGTTTAATATCTCTGCAACCACTTGATCGTAATTGTTGCAACTTTGCATATGACCTAATGATCGCTATGTCCCGAGGGGGACATTTTTTTCCTCGTTAACAAACTTATGGTTTTAAATTTTCTTTATTTAAAGTATACAAAATCGACCACCTCCTAGTCCAACCGTGTATTGAAAGGGCTTCTTCTTCTTTCTTCTTCTTCCGTCCTTAGCCACCGACCGTCAAAGCAGTCAGTGGCCATTACGCCTAATGGCGTCTTAGGGCAACAGCAGATAGGTTTTCTTTGCCATTATTTCCCATCACGCCTAGTGGCGTCTTTAGGGCAATGGCAAATCAATCCATTTGCTGTTGTTTCCGTAATCGAAGTGACTGGCAAACGGGTGATCAGCCCGTTGGTATTGAAAGGGCTTACCCCTTCATATTTGTGAGCTATTTCGATTTAACATCTTGAACGTATTTCACCCGTCTTTCTGCTCACTACCGCACTGTTTTGAACATTACATTTATCCTTCCGGTGCGTTCAGTTACAGTGGCGTATCCTGGTATTGCTGAGCTAGGCGTGCTGCTACTTAAAATGAATATGTACGCCTACTATTTAACCCCTTCCCCTCTTAATTTAAAAACCAACTATATTCAGTTACGCCACGATAATTATTCGGCTGGAAGAAAAAAACATTAACTAAATAATACATATTTTCACTTACAGGTTTCACTTGAAAATCAGATCTATTCTTCTTTCCTTTTGCAGAAATTTCTCTGTTACAGCATCGTAAAATGTATTCTTCAGTCTAACCTTGCTCAAAAGTTCCTTTTCAATGGACAATAGGCTAAGACTGGAGAGTCGATCTTGACCTTGTGTAGATCTGTGGTAACTGTGGATTCGCTTTAAAGCTGAAAACGATCTTTCTACAGAAGCAGTAGTTGCTGAAATTGTCATTGTCAATTCTGCCAGTTTGAACACTTCTTTAAAGCCTGAACTAAGATCATTTTCAACTAATAACTGCAGTAACTCATGAACTGACTTGTTGCAGAACTCATCCGAACAATAAAGTACAACAAGTTCATTCTTCAATCTTACATAGTCGAAAATTTTTCCATAAACGTCTTTTAATTTTTTGATGAGGTCCTCTGGAAAATATTTCTTGTACCCAATGGAAACTGACAACGTCTGATAATGGCACATGCAGGCAGCAGACATAATGGGCTAGTGAAAAATACTGAACTTATTTTCACTTCCAATTATACGGACAACCGGGACTATCATACCGAGATGAACGGTAACATATTTAGAGAGTGGATTGAAAATACTCTTCTTCCGTCTCTAGACAGACCATCCTGTCTGATAATGGACAACGCATCATACCACAACGCTGTGGCAGAAGAAGACAAAATCCCGACATCTTCGAGTACAAAAGATGCTATAAAGCTTTGGCTCAGAAAAGAAGACATTCCATTTAACGAGGGGTTTCTGAAACCTGAATTACTGTCCCTTGTTAAGAAATCACAAAAGACCAAGATATTCCATATAGACAAGTTGATTCAACAGCATGGTCATATGTGTTTGAGACTGCCACCTTATCATTCACATTTAAACCCAATTGAACTCCTTTGGGCAAAAGTTAAAGGACAGGTGACAGCTGAAAATAAAACTTTAAAACTATGCAATATGAAAGAACTAACATATGCCGCCCTCTCGCAGATAGACAAAGATTATTGGTGTAAATGTGAAGACCATGTCTTAAAAGAGGAAAATGACTATTGAAAAAAGATGGACTGTCGTTCGTTCAGCCGAGAATAGTCATCAATATATTAGACTCGTTTGACTCAGAATAAGTGTGTAAATACTTTATATGTTTTCTCCTCCATCTATGTGTATATGTAAACCAATTCATTTCCTTTTTATCTCCGCGATTTCACTACTATTTTTAACATACACAGTACTTTAACCTCTTCATGCATCCATTCACATTTTAGTATAAAGAGTAACATTTACAACGAATAGGCGTTATTATTCTCTCAAATATTTCGAAGAAATAAAAATGGACCTCACGTAGTAATCAGTTAACAAACCCCTCTAACATTCGAATTGTATAGACGCCTATGCCGAAAATATGCAACTTCCTTCATTTACGGTAAATTATTTTCTTCCAGGACAAAATAATTACTTCGTTAAAAAAGATCCAAGGAATTAGCCGTTGCAAGAAAAGAACACTACCTGCAACATTGAATTTTATAAAAACTTTGGGACATTGAAAATATAAGACCACATGCAAAAAATCATGTTTATCAGTGCAAGGAATATGGAGATATTTGAAGTCAATCGTCGACCGATCTTTTTGAAACGCACTATAAGAAGAGAGATGCCTCTGTAGTTATTGCAATCACTTCTGTCTTCTATATTTTTATACAGTGTTACACCCTTGGCATCTCGCATGTCTTGAGGAATAGTTGTCTCTTCCCAGCACCATATGCAGGGGATGTAAAAGCGTGCTCTTATAGCATTTGATTAAATCGGGAGGAATCCTATCACTGCCTGGTGCTTTGCTACAGGCCAAGCTATGAACTACTTTGCTGAGTTCTTCCCATGTTGGTTCAGCATCCAGCTCCTCCATAGTTGGCAGATATTTGACAGCGTCAAGGGCTGCAGGCGTGACGATATTTCCTCTAAAGCTCAGAATAGTGCTCGACCCACCTCTCCATCTGCTTACCTTTATCGGTTAGCTTCTTCGGTGTGCTTTTGATGACTACTGCTAGATTCTCGTAGAACTCGTCTTTAGCTTCTGAGGCAGAGTAGGAGCATACACACTGACAAGGGTAATGGGGCCTGCCCTTGTTTGCAGGGGAGAGTTAATAGGCGTTCTGATCCATTATCACCTGGTTCAACCATTTTAGTTAACCTTTAATACTACAGACATATACGTCACATGTAAAAAGACATAACACCTAACTGAAGGCCATAATAGAGGGAAGAGTTGAAGGTAAACGTGCAAGAGAAAGACAGCGCTATAAGTAGGAAAATATCATGAAGAGATGGACAGGAAAGAGTCTACCAAAGTGCACCATCAAGACAGATGACGTCAGAGATCCATTGCAGCCGATCTTCTCTGTGAAGATGGTAGCTGATGATGATGACTACATAAATCCTTGTTTTCCCAAATAGTCTGTCATTGTCAACCGCTGATTTGAGAGACGAATCGTGTCATAGTTATCACAATGTAAACATAGGCAAATACAGTTATCGCTATTCGTCTGCAAAATAACGATATTTAGTAGATTACAGAACATGACAACGTAAACTACAGAAGAAAAAAAAATTGAAGGACAAAACAAGACATTCAAGCCAGCTCAGGCTCCACTGTCGCCTCCGCCCCATCCAGTTTTGCCACGCACTTCAGGTTTTCATCCACGGTAGAAGCGACTTAAAAAAGGATTACAAAAACTGTCTGCAGGTGTCCAGGATTATCCTCCTTGTTGAATGCGAATCAATATTCCCGCCGCACGAGTCGCAGGGTTAATGACGCCAATTGCAGAACATCCTTTGCGTTCATTTTGATGCTAGAGACCCGACGTCAAAACATTTGTCATTAAAAACCCGGAATAGCAAAACAGAATCTCGCAGATGTCCGAATGTTGTGCGAGTTTACTCTCACTGACGCAGAAAATAGTGTGTGTCTTACTGGTATTGATACTAAAATTAATGCTGTTGCTGACCGTCATAGAATGTCTCTGCAGCCGTGACCAGGAACAAGAAAGAACGAAAAAATGAGTACGCTTTTCGATGGCACAAAAGTAGCTCGACACTGTTTTACGTAACTACTTGGAACAACTACCGAAACGTGCTTACGTTCTAGACCAACGACTACATAGATATGAATAGCGAAGATCATTCTGTGCCAGGCCTGGGAATTTCGCCTTTGGAAAAGGTTGGTTTTGAAGACCAGATATTGTACAACCAAGATGACTACTTTTTCAACCTTTCCAGCATTGACTGGAGTTTGAACAAAGTTTACGAGTATGATGGAAGCAACAGCAGCGAAACAGAATATGGAGTCGTCAAGACAGGCAGAATCGTCGCCGTGTCCATTTTTACTGTTATCTTCTTCGTGGGGCTGGTAGGAAACGCCCTTGTCATTTACACAATATCTCGTTACGTAACAATGCGACGAGTGACTTACTTATATCTACTTAATCTGTCGGTTGCGGACATCTTGTATTTGCTGATATGCCTCCCTACACTAAGTGTCAGCTACGCCCTTGTCGACTGGACGTTTGGAAGAGTGTTTTGTAAGTACTGCGTGTGTTTCCATAAATGTGTGTGTTCATGTCTAGTTAGTTTATCAAAGGTGCCAAACTTCTATCTTCGGCTTTCTTTTGCATTCCTTTCGGAGCACACGTAATAACAAGAAATTAGAAGAGAAATCAAAATTTTGCCGCTCGGCATCGATAGTGACTGATCTTACCCGCTCCCAGCTTCGATTCTATTTTAAAAAATTCGTTATTCATCATCCTTCAGACAGCTCCCAAATGAGTATAGGCCTTGAACAAACTGTTGTAGTCTAGTGGAGAACTTCAGGTATTTTGATGTAGTCTAGTGGAGAACTTCAGGTATTTGGATGTAGTCTAGTGGAGAACTTCAGGTATTTGGATGTAGTCTAGTGGAGAACTTCAGGTATTTTGATGTAGTCTAGTGGAGAACTTCAGGTATTTGGATGTAGTCTAGTGGAGAACTTCAGGTATTTGGATGTAGTCTAGTGGAGAACTTCAGGTATTTGGATGTGGTCTAGTGGAGAACTTCAGGTATTTTGATGTAGTCTAGTGGAGAACTTCAGGTATTTGGATGTAGTCTAGTGGAGAACTTCAGGTATTTGGATGTAGTCTAGTGGAGAACTTCAGGTATTTGGATGTAGTCTAGTGGAGAACTTCAGGTATTTGGCATCCGGAGCGAATCCTTCCTTTGGCACCGTAGATGAAACACCTGTGCATGTCGTCTTCATCACTTTCATTTCGTGTTTCCAGTTCTCTTCCTTATTTTTTGTCTTCTGAGTCTACCTATCTTCTCTTCTTCTTCTTCGCTCGTCCTGAAAAGGACGTTGGTTGCGTTGTGTCCGTTTACAGCGAAGCTGCGATATTTGAGCCTTTCGGCTGACACATCCGACTTCAGCACTGCATTTTTGGGACCGGGTTAGCCTTCCATCTTCGATCCCTACTCACTCAGCCAGACTGCAGTGTTTCAAGGACCACCACTTGGAGGTGGAGTAGGGTCTTGGTCAGCTCTGGTTTGAAGATGACGGGCGCAGAGGAAAGGATACAGCTCGTAGGGGTGTCCCTACCCGGACGTAAGATTCAGTGTGTGGTCTTGATACGCACTGGGTGAGTCAGTGCCCAAGGAAGAGGACGGTCACCCAAGCCAAGCCTCTGTAGCAGAAGAAGCCGTGAGAAATGCCACGCCGGCAGAACAGAGCCAACTGAGCGAGCACCCTGCCCCAGAGAGCCCCGGGGCCAGCCCAGTCGACGGAGATGGCTTCACAGTAGTGAACCACAGGCGTACGCCAAATCGAAAACGACCCATGCTTCAGGAGAAGGACAGATCCGTAAAGTCGAGAGATGTGACGCACAGAGAGCAGGCAAGCACATTGTCGGTCAAACGCACGCCGACCAAACCACCGCAAGACCTGTCTTTGTCACCAAGGGCGTTTCAAGAAGAGCCTTACCCTGGTTGAGCGACGTCAACACCTGTAGTTGATGAACGAGACTCCGTTATGTCCCAGCCGGGCGAATCTGGAGGCAAGACGCCTCTCCATCCAAGTACGCCAGCAAAAGATTGCGAAACAGAAATGCTGTCCAAACCAGACCAGACATTAACGGTATCAGCAACACCAGCAACTCAAGATAGAATCTATTCTAGTTGGGCAACTCTGACGGAGGATGACGGGCTAGATTCCTTGATGACACAGGCCAGCATCTTCATCGATGATGATGAGTTCCGCTCGGACAAAGAATGAATCTCTTCAGGGCCGGATTAAGCTAGTGCGGGGCCTGTAGCATAAGTTAAGAAAGGGGCCCTATATTAAAAAAAAAAAAACAATAAAACAACACAAACATATTTGAACACATATATTTTTAATTTGCATACTAATTATCATTATCAATTAATTCGTGCTTGTAATCCTATAAACTTGCCACTCATGTTGCTGGCGTTGTCATAACTTTGACCACGGCAGTCTTTAATATCAATGTCATTTGCCTTTAAAAAATTAAGTAGACTTTTAGTAAGCTGTTCAGCACTATGACCTTCCATATCCAAAAATGTCACAAATCTTTCAACTGGTCCAGATGGCAAAACATAGCGCAGAGTCAAAGTCAGCTGGTCCATATTAGATATATCTGGAGTAGAATCCAATGAAACGGAATAATACTTGTATTTCTTCACTTCACAGAGAATGTGATCCAGTATGCTGGATCCAATTAGATTGATGAATTTCTCACACGTTGGTTTAGATAGATATGATGTATGTCCAAATCCTTTGTTTGCATGAGTACTTATATGCTCTGCCAGAAAAGGGTCAAACTTGGCCAGTAATTCTAACAACCCTAAGTAATTCCCGTTATAAGGGTACCCAACAATTTCATCACTGCCACGAAATGAAAGACCTCGTTCTGCTAAAAACTTCACAACTTCAATTATTCGCTCTAGAAGTTTGTGCCAATACTTTTCTTGAATGTCCATTTGTTTCACAAGATGGGAATCGACACGTTCACCTTTGTTTTTACGCATCAACAGTGAAATTAAAGCTTGTTTATGTGAGGAGCTTTCTTCATGTCGACGCAATAGATTGCTTGCATTTTTCCAGTCATTAAACCCTTCCACAGTAAACTTTGATGAACATTCTGAACTCATAAGCTTGCATGGGAAACAGAATAGGCGCCCTTTACTTTCTGAATAGCATAACCATTTTCTTGCATGTTGCTTGTTTGTAAGTTTATGAATATGTGTAAAATAAGACTTCTGACAGTATCGAGTTTTCTTTTCAGTGTCATACAATCGCACGGATGAAGAGAAGGCACTATCAACATGTTGACATTTTTCACTTCCCTTGGATATGCAATATTCACGCTCACAGCATCTATATTGTCCGGCCAGTCACCAATATCATTAGAGTACTTCTTCGTTTCACTTATTCTTTCACATTCAGACTCAGTGTTTACTGGGTTTTGCTGTATGTTTTCTGCTGCACAGCCTGCACTAGTACTAGTTGTTCCTGTACTTCCAGCTTCAGCGGTTAGAGTACCACCACCATGAACATCAAAATATTATGTCAGCTTACGTGTTTTTGATATCACAAGTTGATTTCTTCTTTTTCTTCCTTCGCTTTCCGTTTTTCACTTCCAGAAGCATAATTACGTCCAATATCTGTGTCTACTGCTCATTTTTTGAGTTTTCTAACCTTACAAATCAAGAAATTTTAATCACGATCGAAAGAGAGTGCGAGCACGACGTATACCTCAATTAAAACAGGAAGTTTCCGTTTCCTAAATTCTAGTTTTTATTGTTAATGCAAATTCATTTCACAAAGAACGAAACAAAATTAGAGGGGCAGGCGCCTAGAGCCAAAAAAGTGGCTTCCGTCCAAACGTGACCAAATTTTCAACGCCACTTAAATGGCTTCCGTCCGCAAACAGTTAAGATTAAAATAATGAAGAGTCACACTAAGTCCCCCTCTTATGCTCTTTCTCTCACAATTTCGTGACACCAAATGAAAAGGCCCTAAAGATGGCATAAATCACAAGATCATTGGTTTAACGCTCGTATTTTTTTCTTCTTCTCTCTAACCAGCGGCACTCGAGCTTTCCAGCTGTTTTGGCCCAATGACATGTCATTGCGAGGCTGGGGGGTCAGTGGACTTTCCTTCCAACCCGGTCAGGAGCTTCGCTCCTTCCCATCAACGCTCGTATTAGAAGATGACAAAAAAATTATGTACATATTTATTGGCGCGGGGCCCCTAAAAGCGCGGGGCCCGTAGCATATGCTACTTGTGCTACTACGTTAATCCGGCTCTGAATCTCTTACAAGTCGGGTTTCCCTGCACTGTGACCAAGTGTTGGCAGTGCCACGGAACGAGTAATTTGTACAAGTCCCGGATGTCCGGAAACGATCAGTGCATGTACACGATGTGTACAGGCAAGAGCCCCCAAGCTGGACTTCGCCTTTTTCCCCCTCTGGGAGCGAATCAAGAGAGTAAAGAACAGAGCACTGCCAGCGAGTGTGAGGAAAAGCAGCTCCCAGCGGATTCAAGTTGGAACTTTTGTACGATTTGGTATAGGACATTTGTGTAATTACTATGCAAGATATAGTGTGACGGCGGAACAAGCAAGGACAGAATGAATAAAGCGAGAACAGCCTTTGCTGTTCTCAACAACATTTGGAAGTCTTCCCAGTACATCACAAACACCAAATTAAGACTGTATGAGAGCTGTGTACTTTCTGTGCTTCTCTATGGTGCAGAATGTTGGAGAGTAACAGAGAAGGAAATGTCGAAACTGTCCTCCTTCCACACAATCTGCCTAAGGAAAATTCTCCGAATCTTTTGGCCAAACACCATCAGCAACCAAGAACTACTTATTCGGAGTAACCAGGAGGACATGCACACCATCATAGCTGGCAGACGCTGGAGTTGGGTTGGCCACGTCCTAAGAAGGGACCCTGATACCATCACAAGAACAGCTATGCTATGGACCCCCGAGGGAAAGCGAAAGAGAGGCCGACCAAAAACAACTTGGCGGAGAACTGTGGAAGCTGAGATGCAAAGAATGAACCACAGTTGGGGCACTGTACGAAGGATGGCCGCCGACCGAGCAAAGTGGAATCAATTTGTTGCTGCCCTACAAGACGCCACCAGGCGTGATGGCCGCTGACTGCTTTGACGGTTGGTGGTTATGGATCAAAGAAGAAGAAGAATATAGTGTAAGAATGTTTCATATGCTTAAGACTTTGTTAATTTCATAATTTCTTCTTGTTGACATAAGCACACACCTTGCACATTCCAAATCCCATAGTCACACCACAACATGCACACAACCACCACAAAACAGCAAACACTCTTTCCCGCTATGGCGGGACTGCCTGACAGCGCGGTTTTGCCCACGCCCAGTCAGCATTCTCCGTGCAGAATGGCAGGTAGTTTTGGCCAACCCCGAGCTACCACTATGTCGAGCAGCCTAGTTGTAATTTCACTCAATATTAATGGATTGAGGAACAAATTGGAGCACGTTATAAAACTAATACACAAACACAAACCAGATTTTTTATTCTTACAACAAACCAACATAACCTCTGACACTCATGCTAAACAGTTAGTAACCAAATTAGGATTAAAGCATGGCTGGTTTAGCTTCGGCACCAGTTATGCTGGTGTGGCCATTCTGCAGATCTCTGAAGAGTGGGAAGCAGTACACAATAGGATGGACAGTGGTGGCAGAACTGTCATAATACAAGTACAGGACAAACATAATAGACAAGACATACACACACTCATCAACATATATGTACCCGCCACCAGATCTGACCAACCTATGTTTTATGACGGGCTGTACGACACTTTAACTAGGCATTACAAAGGAGCAAAAATAGTGTTAGGCGGAGATTTTAACTGTGTTTTATCAAATTTAGATCTTTCCAAAAACTCTTTAGAATCAAAAATACGGGATATGACTAATGAAAAGTCTTTACAACTACGACGTTTACAATTTATGTTAGACGAACATGACCTTTTAGACGTTTACAGAAGAATAGAACCGCAAACACAGGCATTCACATACCAAGACAAGACAATCCCATATCTCAGACGGGCCTCGAGACTGGACAGAATTTATGCATCAAGCAATTACAATGTACACAAAGCTTACCACATCCAAAATACCCTTAAATTTACAGATCACCAAGCAGTCTTCACAGTTTTAAACACGGGACACCCACACAATACATTAAAGAGATCCCCGCATTGGAAATTTAACAATAACCTACTTTAAAATACTTTCTATACAGAGCAAATATCACAACTCATTCATGGACACACTCAGGATCTACCCACAAACAACGTTGCAGAATATTGGGACTTGTTAAAAAACACGATAAGAGATAGGACACAAATTCTAGCTTCAATCATAAACAGGAAATTTAAAAAAGAAGAGAACATATTAGAAGAAGCACTTAGTTTAAGTAAACAGTTAGATAACACAAACCCACACATTCATATTTTACAAGAGCAGGTAGAACAATACAAACAGTACACTTACCAAGGGGCATTACTTAGGACAAAATTAAACACTATAACACAAGAGATAATAATAATAATAATAAATTCTTTAAGCACCAAACACGGCGCATAAGGCAGAAACCAGTGCTCTCCAGGTTGTTCGTTGTGACGCCACTCCTTTTAACTCTTGCACATTATTTAGGCCCAACGTTCTTCCTTCTCTTATTATTGTTCTTCTAAGTGTTTCTTTTGGTCTTCCTTTTTTCCTCTTACCCTCAGGAACCCAAGTGAGCGCCTGTAGTGGTATTCTGTTGTTTTGCATTCGTAGAACATGACCGATATATGACCATCGTCTTTTCCTTATATAGTCGGAGACATATTTCTGCCTAGAGTCTTCTCTTATTTGTCGATTAGTCTTAAATTCTTTCCAACTGATGTTCATGAGTTTTCTAAGACATTTGTTCTCGAATGTATTCAGCTTGTTCTCCAATGATTTTGTTATTTTCCAACTCTCACAGCCGTATGTTAACACTGAGATAACATTTGAATTAAACAGACGAAGCTTGGTATGTATATTCAATGATCGTAATTTCCAAATGTTAAATAATCTATTGAAGGCGCTAGCTGCCAAAGCAATTCTAGTATGGATTTCTCTTGTTGTGTCACCATCCTGAGTCATTTTACTGCCTAAATAATTGAAACTTTCAACTTTCTGTAGTTTTTCCCCGTTCAAGATGATATCAAAGGTCTCGTTAGAAAAGTTCATAGCTTTAGTTTTAGAGGCATTTATTTGGAGACCTATTTTAACCGAGAGATGACACAAATTATTTATTGCTTCTTGGGATTGTCTTGGTGTTGAACTTAAGAATGCTACATCATCTGCGAAATCCAGGTCCCCCAGGAATTTCCCATTTGTCCATTTTATACCTAATTGTTCATTGTGGGTATAGTTTCTCATAACCCAATCAATAGTTATTCCAAAAAGTAGTGGTGACATAATACAGCCTTGTTTCACCCCTGTTTCTACTGTAAACCATTCTGTATTCCCTTTATTTGTTCTAACACAACATCTTGCATTGTCATATAGCGCTTTGATTATATTCACATATTTTGTTGGAAAACCATAGATTGTAAGTATCTTCCACAATGATGGGCGGTGTAGACTATCAAAGGCTTTTTGAAAATCGACGAAGGTGATAATAAGTGGCGATTGCCTTTCCACTGATTCTTCTATAATTGTTCTTAGTGTGAATATTTGATCAATACATGATCGTTTCGGCCTGAAACCCGCTTGTTCTTCTCTGATCTTTTCGTCAGCATGCAATTTAAGTCTTTCTAACATCATGCAACATAATAATTTTCCAGGTACTGATAATAGAGATATACCACGCCAGTTATTACAGTCTGATAGATCACCTTTCTTCGGTAACTTTACAATAATACTGTCTTTCCATTGTTGTGGTGGTTGTTCTTCTCTCCATACTTCATTTATAATATCTAAAATTCTCAAGAGATACCCAGCAGACAATATCTAGGGATAGAGCAGAATGTACAGCGCAGTAGACAAATGCACGAAAATGTAGATAGGAATGGACAACAACAGACAGACAATGTTAACATTAATCACGCTTTTTTTTAGTATTATAAGAAATTATACACTAAAGAAGAAACCCACATAAATGTACAAGATACATTTTTGCAATATGCAAAGGGTTTAAGCGGAGAAGAGAGTAAGAAACTAGATCAAACCTTAACTTTAGACAATTTCAAAGAGGCTATTAGTACTTTTCAAAAAGATAAAGCGCCCGGACCAGACGGGCTCACAGCGGAATTTTATGGTTTTTTCTTCCCAATTTTATGGCCCCTTTTAGTTAAAATGTTTGAAGAAGCCTTCCAGAAAGAAGAGCTCCCGGATAGTTTAAATCAATCGTACATCGTATTAATACCTAAAGATTGTACCGACAAAAAAAATCAATCAAGAACTACAGACCCATTTCCCTTTTAAATACTGATTATAAAATTCTGGCCGAAGCTCTCACTCTCAAGCTTAAACCACTCATGCATAACATGATTCACGAAGACCAACAATGTAGCGTACAAGGTAGGAATATTTGTAAACACGGGCATTTCATACGAGATCTGATCACATACACACACGATAGGCAGTATCAGAGTGCAATACTATCACTAGATCAGGAAAAAGCATTTGATAGAGTGTCACATTCCTTTTTACATAAGAGCTTACTAGCAAACAACATAGGTGTATACTTTAGAACACGGATTAAAATCTTATACAAAATACCTGAGAGTAGAATATTAGTTAATCACGCCTTAACGGAACCCTTTAAGTTGTCTAGGTCGGTTAGACAAGGGTGCCCCGTGTCATCCTTGTTATATATGATAACACTAGAACCAGTTTTGGAAAAAATAAGACAGGATGCAAACATTACGGGAACCTTCGTTCCAGGCAAAGGTGAAAAGAAGCTATTAGCTTATGCTGATGACACTGTATTTTTTCAAACAACAAATAACTCTATCAAAAATATATTAGAAATTTTCACAGACTTTGGATACGCTAGCGAATCTAAACTAAATGTTCAGAAATCTTATATAATGGGAATAGGCAGATGGGCCAGCAAGTCAGATTTTCCCTTTCACTTAATACAGGTAAACAAAATTAAAATTTATGGAATAAATTATGCTTTTAACCCACAGGACCCCAACACGGAAACATGGGCAAAATTATTAGGGAACATTCAAAACATGCTGGAAAGGTATAAGTATAAAACGACTACCATTTTTAGAAGAAGTGTCATAGTAAATTGTTTCATCATGCCACAAATAATATATACAGCAAATATCAGAATATACCTAAAAAGATAGTTACAGAAATAAACAAGCTGATAGGGCCTTCACATTCAGGAACACTACAACTAGGATAAAGCACCAAACATTAATGCGACCAAAAAACAGGGGAGGGATAGCTTTACAAGATATCAACACTAAAATAAAAGCTTTAAGGATCAAATATATAGGAGAAATCATTAAAAATCCAAGAGTGTACCCACTGGCGCATTATTATATTGGACTTAGATTAACTAGTCTACATAAACTAGACAACAACAAACCTCATTTTTTTGGTACCCCGCCACCCTTTTACAGAATATGCATACAAAATTTAGAAGGGAACGAACATTTAGCAAAACAAGACACGAAACTCATATACAAACTCCTAGTAAGAGCACAAGAACCACCTTTGAGTACACGAATAAAAAGAGGTTACAACTTTTTCATAACTGACTACACACAGAGCTTCACGAACATTCATGCAGTAAACATTAAACCACAAGCAAAAGAAGTTATGTTCAAACTTCTGTACAGTTTAACACCCATTGCGGACAAATCATCAATAAAAGCAGGGAGAACACCACCAAAATGTAAACTATGCAATGACAACATAATAGAAACAGAAGACCACCTGTTTTACACATGTAATACAGTGGTCCCTACCTTAAACAAACTAAGAATAATAACCTCCAACACGCAGCAAACACTCAGTATGTACCGGGCTGTTATGCTTAACACTTTACCAAAGACACCGAGATAGACAGAACTCAAACTACTAACTCTTTTAGCTGAATTTAGACATCTAGTATGGACTTGTAGAAACAAAGCAGTATACGACGGCAGACAGTACGATTATAAAATATTTGCGCAAATATATGCACACAAGACACAAGACTTAGCAGGGCAGGTTTATAACCTTGTCACTGGATGATGTTGTCAATATTTTTAGTGTAAGACGCAGAGCCAATAATATGCGCACTTTCTACATTGTCATTAATCATCTCATCTCAGGTATCATTGCCATTTGATAATAGAAGCACTATGTACCATTAATCATACCCTGTATGCATCCTACTCTAATTGACATCTTGTAAAAAAATCAGAACCCAATAAAGGTTGTTTAAACCAAAAAAAAAGTTAACCTACAGAGCTGGGAAATAAAATACTAGTCAGGTTAGAATGACTAAAGGTCGAAAAGAATGTTGAATCTTCCAACAATAATCAAGGTGATCATGGAAATTGAATACCTACGGATACGCCCGAGTATTCAGCAGGCCGACATAGTAGATCAATGAAAAGCTATTTAGGAGATTTCGGTCATCAAGGTCGAAGCCATACTGGCCAAGGTTCAACAAAGCGAGAAATTTCAGAGAATGTCATGCTCATCCTCCAAGGTTGGTAGAGTTGATAGACTTCAATAATCGTCTCTTCGTAGGGAAAAAAGGAGCTATTAAGGATTCAGTTAAGAGAATGAATCGCGAAATTAAAAGGAAATTGATTCAGCGAGATTTCGTAAATCTTGCGGAGTTGAAGGTTGAGGTCACAAGATATAATCTAAACTATAATCTATTCTCTGGAAAATTAGTGTAGGTTGCTCGCTGAACTTGTCGGTCATTCTTTGTGTTGATTACAAACTTGCGTCCTTCTTTTTCTGGTGTAACTGTAAAATCTGAAGTTGTCAACTGATAAAAACAATAGGGAAGAGAAAAAAAAAAGAAATAACCGAAACGATAAGGGGGAAAGACTATGTCCAAGTTAAGAAGAAAATCAATTAAATTATTGACAGACTACAATGGTGTATGACTTATAATTATGATAGTTTCCTTGCCTAACATTGGTTCCAGTTATTGAATTGAGTGATCCAGTTACTATTTAATGAATTCCCTTGTGGATTAATTCTTAATTCCAAGAAAGAATCATACATTAGAAGATTGTCAAGTTAGCGATGAAGTTAACTTTAACGAAGAGAGTGAAAAAGAATTAATCAGAGAACATTTAAGGTTGAAACTGAGTCGTTATCACGGGCTGGGTTTCTGCTGTCGTCCATTAAGATTAAACCCGCGTCATCGACACAGGGGGAATGCTCACCACTGTACGATCAATAAAATAACATAGAATACACTGAGGGGAATTGAAAAAGAAAAATTAACATTCTCCTCGAACGGCCTACAAAACATAATTCAACGCGAAGTACACAAACAGAGATACCAGCACGAGCAATATCCCGCTGTGACACTATCAACTAGGTTTTCTCATTATGCCCTATATAGCGTCAGAGTTTTCTTATCTCTTGTTCCTGAGGGAACAGTGGGGTCATTGTTTCATCGTGCCCTACCCTCTCCAGAAACCATATCGATCATTACATCATTTCTCGCAACCAGGCAACTCATTAAAACTACACTGACGTTTTAATAGTTGGAAAAAAAAAAAAACACACACCCACACAAATAGTAATACGTCTTACAAGGAGAAGGACAAGAAAAACCTACGTTGCGGCCACAAGGCCTTCGTCAGGGACAGACAAACAAGAGAAGGAGGGAAAGAAAATGAGAATTAAGTAGAGAACATGAAACTATAAAAATAAGAGAAAAAAACTCCCTTAATAATAAGTCCAGTCACATGTGAAGCAAGATGGCTGCCACTAAACCGGAAAGAGGAAGTACATTAAAAATAAGAAATAATGAAAACAAGGACTGGAAAAGGGTGAGAAAAAAGAAAAAAGTAATCAATAAATAATAAATAAAATAAAAAAATAAATAAAATATAAATAAATAAATAATAATAATAAATAAATTTAAAACAAATAAATAAATAAATAAAAATAAAAAATAAATAAAGAAATAAATAAAATAAAAAATAACAAAGGAAAAAAATAATTTAAAAAATTTTTTTTTGACGTTTTAATACAAAAACCAAGACAAAACACAATTTGAAAGAAAAAATATAACTCATAGAAATACATGCATTTTTTCTTTACTCTCAGTTACCTGTTGTGTGAGTTCTGACGACTCTTCTGTGTAACCAGCCACCAGTAATGCATGATCTGAAAATCTGGAATTGTTACGCATTCTTCCTCTAACGAGCAAAGTAACCCGCCAAAACGTGTCGCCCCCCAGGGGGGGGGGGGGTGGATAATTATGCTGAGCTGTTTCTACTGCATGTCATGATAACGGTACTAGTTCTCTCGTGGCCAATTCATTTCTTCATTTCAACTTCATCGGATCTTTGTAGGCAAACTTTTAATGACTGATGGTCAATTGTCGATGCACCACGAAAACATTGAGGCCTGCGTTTCATGGGTGTTCAGTTTAGATTTCAAGGTGCAATGTTTCTGCATTTTCCCGAAAAGCTAGCGGGAATTTATCGTTGTTTGTTACAGGTCGTTTCACTTAGACAATGAGTATATAGGGGATGTTTAGTCCTTTAGTGTGTTCAAAAATAACCTCTGTGCAGTTGGTTAATAAGATCACCAATGAAGAATTAACAAGAGAAACCAGGCACATGCCAGTGGAACACGATGTGAGGAGAAAAAGTTGGCGCTGAACAGAATACACACTGAGAAAATAATCTGATAGCGTTACAAGGCAGTCGCTGTTCAGGAATCGCCAGGGTATGAGAAGTCGAGGGAGAAAATACGCAGAAGGGAATCAGACATGAGTGCATGTGGCTGGCAACGACATGATGTATTAAAGAATGGGCACATAAACTACAGCTGTAAGAGAATGTCAATATTTGGTACAGGCTTCCTGTAAGGTGGACCAGCTGTAGTGGTGGCTGTATCCTCACTAAGGAACGCAAAAGAACGCGATGATGATGAATCAGACATGAAGGAGATCAAGATGGCATGGAAAGATCTTGAACAGTGTCACAGGATGGACTTTGGGCGACCCCTTCTCGATCTCTCTTTGACTCCGGCAGTACTCATTTTAAATTGTTGTACTGACTAATTGCGTTCTTTTCCCTGGTCAGCACTTTTTTCTTTCTCTGCTATGTAGCAGATATTTTGTACTTTCATTCTTACACTCCTTTTAGTTAGTAATAATTCGTCTTGTCTTTTTTACCTGCCCATTCCTGCTGAGATAGTAGACAGGTGATGCAATATTGAAACGGCAGTCATGTTGGTAAATTCTCGTGTACCAAACCTTATCCGCGAACGATTAACACTAAAATCGCCACAGCGTATTTGTTTAATCGCTGATAAAGCCAGATTGCGCCTACGCCAAGGTGGTAAAGAGAAGGGTTGTGTGTGCTCAAGCGACAGATAACGAGATTACTCGTCTGTGAGACACATTTTGAACAGACATAAATGACATAATCGTTTCCTGTCTGTGACAAAATCAGTCGTGCTTGTTTATAACTCTCATTCACTCCGGCAGTAACGCTTCATTTCTTTATTTCTCTCTTTCATCATCCTTTTATTTGTCATAATTTTTGCCCTTTCATTCATTATTTTACTCTCTATGCTGAATCTAGTAGGGTGAAGTCTCGAACACTCCACACCCCTAAGGAAGTATCGGCCACGGGACTATCTTTAATTTTCACATGTTTGCTTTGAGCCGATCCCAGACAGAACTGTAATAACGCCATGAAATTTGACCGATCAGCGACTGATAAGTTTGTGCTTCATTCGTTTGGCCACATTTGATAGAGACGGTCATTTCTATTGATGCCTTTGAACGTCACGGTCCGTCACTTGACTCCAGGTAGAAGTAACAATCCCTATGTTTGCACAAGACGGAAGATAATGAGGTAATCGCTTCCGATGTACGTTCTCTATCGAGATTACAGATAAATCTGTCTGGAAACTCAAGATTTGAAGATTATAAAAAAGCACGACTGATTTCGTCACAGATACCCCGTCACCTAAGATGTTTTATTAAATATCTAAGTGAGGGCGGGCATTTTTATATGGCTTGTGCCTTCCTCTACTATCGTTCTGGATGACAGTTTTCTTCTCATTAATCCTTGGGCGAGTGTTTAAATTGCTCGCTTGGCAATGTGAACAATCTCTATTGATCCCTTTGAACGTGACGGTCCGTCACTTGACTCCAGGTAGCCAGCGACTATCCCTATGTTTGCCCAAGACGGGAGATAATGAGGTAATCGCTTACAATGTACGTTCTGTATCGAGATTACAGATAAATCTGTCTGGAAGCTCAAGATTTGCAGACGATAGCATCGGGGCAGTATCAGTGCACAACATTTGTTTGTGAAGATGCCGGCGGAAGTCTGACGCAACGATATGAAGAAGTCTAGCGTGGACATTAAATTTAATATTTTGAAACACGTGAGGGTATTTTTTGAATATGAAGCACCCCTACCCACGTAGTGCTGAACGAGATTCGATTGGATTGGTTGATTTGAGAGGCCGGAATATACAATGTATCTCATTGCAAAATTCGGCGGAAATACAACCTGGGATTTGAACTGAGAATGAGAGATATAATCTAGCGAACTCAGGGACATAGAACAGACAGCTTCGCAACTTCATACGAGCAACTCCCAAAAAGCCAGAAAGGGAAGGATCGGACCTAGAATTCAATTATTAACAGTGACAGATCGAGTATTGGGCAACTTTGGCTTTTACAAGTAAACCCGCATTTTAATACAAGACTGTATACTTAAAAGGACCAGGATTTCAATTACCAAGACTGGAACCTAGGAATTTGATCACAAGTCATAGAGGAATTAAACAAAAGTTTTCCCAGGCCCATTGATTTCGCAGAACACCCGCCATCAGAGGAATTAACTATTATTTCCCAGACCAAGTCATAGAGGAATTAAACAAACGTTTTCCCAGGCCCAGTGATTTCGCAGAACAACCGCCATCAGAGGAATTAACTCTAATTTCCCAGACCAAAGTTATTTCGAAGCTTCTAATACAGAGCTGCGTCCATTCGAAACTGTGCAAGGAGATTGTGTATAACCCAATTTGGGGTAAGTTGTAAACATTTCTTTCACAAATGTTAATTAACATGTTTTTCTTGCTAAGTTGTTATATATGAGGCTGGCAACCTCACCATACGACAATAGTACATTCATAAACAACTACAGCAAGCGTGGGGGATTTCTTCTGGCTAGTCGTGCGGAAAACCCGGCAGCAGAGGTGACCCCAGACTCCGACTGGAGCAGTGTTGAGTGATGATTACATCACATGTACCTCAAGTGTAGCATAGCATTTTGTGAGATTTATGTAACTTGTTAATGTTAATTCAAGCACAAATCATTATTCGCGCTGTCCAGACGCATTTCCCAGTTAATACCCAGAGGAATAGTGGTGATTTCTATTAATCTTTCCTGAGTTGCACTGCGTATACTCAAGAATTTAATTCTTCTGAGAGATTAATATTGGTGGGTGGACAACGAGAAGATCCATCTGGTAAGCTTACAACTCAGTGTACTTAGCAGAGGCATTTTGTTCTTTCTATTTTGTTCAAAAGTTCGTGGAACGAAGCTAGTTGTGGGTGAAACGCACGGAATCAACACCAACCGCCTAAATCGAACACGTTGTATGACGAAGTGCCCTCATCATCAAGCAGTGACGAAAATCACAGCTGCAGGACTCACCTAAACGTTAAGTGCTTATAAAAAGGCACTAGCAAAAAGGACATAATTTTTCGGATCTATTTCCTTATGTCACCGTTTGGTCGTGCAGTGTAAAATACACTGTAGGTTTAAGCCAGTCGAACAGTTATTTGGGGTTAACAAGATGAAAGAGTATATAAAAATGGGTTAGAAAATCAGAATAATTTAAGTGATAAGTTATTTGTTCTTAACATGGGAGATAAAAGAATAAAAATGTAGTGTTTTTTGTAAGGGAGGGAACCTTTTTAGACTTTAAAGTAATCTAAGTATATATCATTAGAGTTTACCAAATTTGCATATCAGACTAGTTTTAGTAAAGATATAGAAGGATTAATGAAACTAAGGTAAAAAGTACTAAGGGGAATAACTATGAATATTAACGCCCTTTACAAGTTTAGTGAGTTAGGATAGGGAAACGCACGTGAAAAAGTGAGCGAAATATAAACAGTTATGTAGCACAGTTCACGGGGTTGACAGCATAGAATTAAGCGTGGCGATAGGTGAGTGAACTGAACAATGGACCAATCGTATTAACTAAAACAACTTTGGACCATCAGATAGGAAATTGAAGGACGAAAGGAAGTCAGTCCTACCAGAGAAGTAGACAGAGCAAGTCAAGTTTTGCTGGGCTCTCAAGAAATGTGAAACCTGCGGTTTGCAGAAGGTCTACAGAATTAGCTAGATATAGAAAGGTAGTAATAGGAAATTCAGGAGAACACTTAGAATTGATTAATAATTTGTGCTGCTAAACCTAGGATTAGCTCATAGGGGTGATAGTAAGACAGTGATAGGTAACGGACTTCTGTATATAACGGTAAGATGAGTTTCGAACTATTTTTTTGACTTTCAGCAAATTTGTCACAGGCTAATGACGCTCATATTTAAGGGAGCGAACTACAGCAGAGAATATTGAAGCAAAGGCATAATTAAAGCTTAAAAAGTGGATAACTTTTATTATCAGATAGCCAGGATGGGCTGTCATACAAAGAAGATGAGACATTGTTATTAAACAAGAAAATTGTACAGAGTTTTGCAACACTGTCGTATGGTTATGCGCTCTCTCGCCAACGTAAGTATCGAAGCCAGATACTACAACACTTGTCGACGTTGGATTTACAAAATAAGTTGGTTTTGTTTGAGATGCTTCTTAACAGGGTATAAGACTGATCAGGTTGAAACAGATTAGAGGACAGAAGAGTAAATGGTGAATTAGATTACTGAGAAACAACTCATGCACTCTCACTAAAGAGTAAGTATGAAGATACCTCCACAGCTGCACCTGACATAATATAACTTTATATGTAATTTATGAATTGATATTGATGCATGCAATTGAGCCAGGCCTGACAGGTTATAGTACTTTAGTCAAGAGTCTACAGTAAGGAATATAATAATAAAATCTTTGGGAAAATACATAGAGCCTAGGTCTGGATGCCTGGATATAAAATGGAGATTGGAATGTACCTTTATGAAAAAGGATTGTGGAACATGTTATGTAAATAAAAGTTATTATGATTGGAAATTCAGCACTCAAGTTGGTTTAATCAATAAAAGGATGTGGAGTGGGTATGTGAAAAAGAGTTAAACCTATATAACATATATAGCCTTAAAACCACTAGTACAAGCACGTCGCTGCTCACCACCAAGGAGGGAAGAACGTGGTCTGGGTTGAACAAAAGACGAACCTTATATCATCCAGGAATCACCATCTCTGGCGGAACAAGGGGGCCAGTAGGAGAAATAGTCTCACTTGGAGGAAAGAAACAAAGTAAATAATAGAGAACTAGGCCTGCCTCAGTCACCTAGTTAAAATATATAAGAAGGAACACCGACACGGTCACACTTACTCTAAATCTCTGTAAAGAGAAAATCTGATTCCAATGTAAATGTCACCAGCAGATTATTTATTTTAAACTGTTAATACTAATTGGTTATTAAATTTGTTACCAGTTATTTTAAAACTAAACAATCATCGTCGATTCAGTTTTTTTATATGTATGAAAGCAAATGTATGAGCCAGAACAATATATATATATATATATATATATATATATATATATATAGATATATATATATATATATATATATATATATATATATATATATATATATATATATATATATATATACACACACACACATATTTACCTCTAAACATAGCTATAACATTTTAAGAGGAATTCGCTGAATTAACTCAGCTTGGAGCTTGAAGAGGCTAAAAACCATTGCTTAAATCCTTCACAAAAGGCGACGGACAGATAAAAGTAAACCATTGCTCAGCGCTATGCCGCATGGTTCTTGACTTCTGAATTATCTTGTGATAGAAGCGTCATTGCACTTCTATCTACATCTCTGCCAAGAGTAATCTTGTGCGAAGGTAAACACCTTTGACGACCCAGTTTAGATACTCTTGAGTTTTGGCCATTGTCCGACTCTCACGAAGGCATTTATATGAAAGTAATAAGTTGTTACATCTGACACACATTGTCGTATGAGTTTACAAATGTGTTGGTGAGTTTGCATGCCAGGCAATCGAATGTTTTATTACCATATATGGGAGAGGTGACCTCTGCAGCATGCACATAATTTTTGCATGTCGGATATATTTTAAATTTCCCCACATGACCCACACGTTTGAAAACGATTGGCGTTCTGATTAGCCTCGTAACAAACAAATGCTGGGGCAGACTTGCAATATAATCTGACATTTTTTGCAAGTCTAGTTCACTGTGAGAAATCGCTTGCCAAGACGACACAACCAGAAAAGCATAGGTAGTCCCAAGTTCCATATGGAGCAGAGAGGGAAAGATGAAAGAAATGATGTACATTCTAAGTATAATATTTTAAAACCAGTGTAAATGTCTATGTAAGCATATTCACTTTAAAATTAATGAAAGTTTCAAACTTTTCAACAAGTGTAGATATAAATGAAAACATATTCAATATATACTGTGAACACTTTTCAATCAGTGGAGATGTACATGTGACAGCGCAATGACTGCATGCTCCATCTGCAGCATTGCTATCAAATAAAAGATAGCTTACTATAATAAATCATAAAGATAACTTCTAACGTGCAACAAAACACGAGCAGTATTATTTCTCACATTTAATTGTTACAAACTAAAGTTCGCTTCACAATTAAGTCAACCGCTGTCATTCAAAAAGACGCGTAACCAAAACAAAAAGATTCACTGGTGTTGTTTGATAGAAACACGCGCGGACCACTGAGTACAGCACATCTGTCCATGAGAAAGTCACTCAGAAACTTCGAGTGACAGTTGTGTAAGTTTGATACGATGGTTCTCACACTTTTTAGAGACCACTATAAATTAACATAAAAAATAGAGACAAAGGAATATATTTTTGATTGACATCTTATTATATTTATAAGAGAAAGGAATGAAATGTTGACAGAGATAAATTACATTTAGGAAAATGAATTGGATTTTGACTATGGTGTGGTGAAAATACAGTGATACAACGTTAAAATATCTCCAATTATAAAGATAACGGGTAAAATAACACGTAGGGATAAAAATATAGGCAAGATATGCCGAGGCTTCTTCACCTACGCCAGCGCTTTCTACCGCCATTCAAACTAACTAGTTGGAACATGCAAACTAAACGACATATCCTTTTAGACGGGGTAGAAACGGAGATAAAAGAAAAAAATTATGACGGTCTGAACACGTGTTTGAATCTAAAATGCAAAAAGACGCAATTTGTAGTTTTAAAGAAAAAAATTACGCCACTAGTTGACACAATGTAAGGAAATGGACAAAAAAAGACCTTAGCTCTTATTAGAAACAGACGTATCTTAGACGTTTTACCGTAATTGGTCGTTTTAATTTGAATATAGCGGCAAATGCCATACCCGAAGGTTCAAAAACAAATTTCAAAACTAACCTTGAGAAAAGTAGGGTTTTCTTTAATAATAAAGTTATGAAAATAAAACCTAGCTAGTTTGATAGCCCATCTTGAGCAGAGAAATAATATACTTTTAATTACACAGACGGACAGATAACACGGAAGATATTGACGAAAGACCGTATTGTTCCATACAGACTAGCGAACAGTTTTTTGTGCATATTTTCACTAAAGTTACATTTTGGCGTCCTTGAGCCTAAAAATGCAAAAATCAAACTGCAATGAACTAGGGGCAAAGTCGGAGGATAGTAGCTAAAAATAACTTAGCATAGAACTCGTATAAGTAAGTGGGGCAGGTTTGTGTAGTTTTTTCTTGTAGTTAGTCCAAAAAACAAATGTAATTTTGGGAAAAAACCAAGTTGAGACGGACAGACCGAAAGAAAAATACTACATACTAGACTGAGACTGGACTGAAATTGGACATTTATATTTTGAATATTTGAAAAGTTAGAGGGGAAGTCCGTTGATTGGACAAAAGCTTTTATAGTACTGAAAGACAGACGCTCGCTTGTGCCATTTTATAGAAGACTGTCATTTGACACAGTACGTTACTGCTAGAGGTGATTTCCAGGAATTATTAAATAAAAATCAGTGGGACGCCCTAATCTAGCCAGCAGCTCAGCTGAGTTTTGCTAGTACTACGTAACTGTGTTCTCAATTCTGAATTGTGGTAAGGGAAAAAGCATTTATCTTGTTTATTTTAATATTTTGAGTGATTGATACTGCCATATCATGAAAAATGATTACGACAAGTGAGTGCTTGCTCTAGGTCCCCAGCAGCAGTCCAGGGCCTAGAGACAACCAAATAATATATGAAAACCTATCTAAGACTTTGGAAGGTGGATCTATAATTGAGATCAGTGGGAACATATCACCCACCTTATTGAATGGAAGAGGAAACTATTGAACATATTTCGGATGCAATGCAGTCTTGGGAAACTGGTACTATTTGATAACAACTGGGTGAGATGTGCTAAGTTGGTAAGAGAGATCTGACCCAATCTGTGTAATGTTGTTTTGCTGTGTTGTGTGTAAGAGTGGCGCAGTAAACAGAGTGTTGACACATGGCACAAATTTTGGTTTCAGAGTTTCTGATCTGGCACTACGCTTGTGCCAGATGCTTTTGTAGAAGTACAAGAGCGGATGCCTGTGCAGCCTAACATTTTACTCCAGCTACTGAGAGGAGTGGGCCACAAGAATTCTGTACTACATCGTCACAGGCCAGTTAAGTGCAAACCTGGCCTGCTGTAGATTCATCAACTGTGTCCACCATCAATAAAGAAATAAAATCTTGTTATATAAACACTAACATCAGTCCATATGTCAAGGACAAGGAACTTTATAACCATAGATTGGGCATGATGACGCCACCCCAACTAAACATCCAGTGCTAGTTTTTCCCAAGACATTTTAGATATTATTAATATTAACCATTGTAATAATATACCTATGTACAAAAATTTCATTTGATTATGCAATATATATATGCATTTTATTGATAAATACATATTATTTCATATGTTCTGACCAAAAGAAACAATTGGTTCAGGACTAATAAATTAAAAAAATTTTCAAACTTAAACTATAACAGCCAGTGTTAGTTCAGTTTATCATAGAGTTTATTATTATTATTAGACTTATTATTTACATGTGTGTGTCTGTGTATTTTATTACCTACACATTACATTTCAGTACCCTAGACTTTTAACGTAGCTAACATTCATTATAGTAGAATAGGTCTGTTTGAGGTCGTAAGTGGTAGCAGAAAGGCCTTCTGTAACTCACATAAACTTTTATCTCAGGAGCCTTCACAGCTGACCTCATCCAGTACACTAGGTAACATAACAACCATACAATAACATCAAAAACCACTACATATGGGTACCGAACACCTGTGCGTGTGAACAGTGGATAGTTTTCTATTTTTGTTTATGAGAATAATTGTAGAAGGACATTTGTGTTGCATCACTGGGACGTCAGAAAGAATTATTAGAATTAACAAAACAAAACAAGCTGAAGTCAGTGTTTTTCACTGTTGTTAGGTTTACAGAAATCAGGGACTCCTGACACTTTCCCGGAAAACAACAGAACCAACCCAAAGACGACTATCACACTCTTGACCGGCAGGGACAGATAACTATTTTTCGACTCAGGACAGGGCATAACAAACTGAATAAACACATGCACAAGCTACGATTGTCTGCTTCACCACTGTGCACATGTGGATTAAACGAACAAACTGCTGAGCATGTTCTACAGGACTGTCCTCTGTATGACCAGTTAAGAAAGATATACTGGCCCAATAACTCAACACTAAACTCAAAGCTATATAGAGTTAAAGAGGAACTTCAAACAACAGTCGAATTCATCATGAGAACTCGTCTGACGGTGTAATCATCAAAGATGCGATCGCAAGAAGAAGAAGAACAGAGAAAAACAAGTGCCGGGTGCAAAAATGATGGGGTATAAATACTGTGGTTAGCGCGGTCAAAGGAGGATTTTTGAGATTTTGGGATTTTTTATTTGAGATTTGAAATTCAGATAGATAGAGATTTGTTGAGATGAGAACTAAAAATGTAGGCAATTTGTTATAGGTCCGTGCGCTGGATTAGCCAGAGCACGGCGCTTGAAATGATAAAGTAGGAAATATGTGTAAATTGGAATAGATAGTTTTTGTAGAGAATAGCTAATAATAATAATGAAAGTAAGACGAGCATTTTTACATAATCTTAGCCAGAGTTAGAATAACTCGAGGATTGAAGTGAAAGTAAGAAATAGAGATAGTGGTTCTCAAGCTGTTAACCAATGATCTTAACCCGCTAAGGTGACTTGTAAATCACAGGCGGCTCTTGAGTCATTTTAATGATAATGATATTCTTGTTTGTTAACGCTATAGAATATGTAATGAATATTTATAACTTCATGCCGTTGGAGGAGCGGTTGTATTGAAGTGATAATGTGTGATCCTGCAGACTGGCAGGCAATAAATAAATAGTGGTGATTTTTATTTCAAGCGCTTAGCTGTTGATGCCACTTGTAAGTAAATATATTGAGAACCACTGACTCGATACATAATTATAGATACTGTAAAACTGCATAAGAAATGTTCACTGAATATTAAGAAAGATGATATTATTACTTTACATGAGATTTTGAGAATCAGTGTAACTTTTGAGTTGAGACATTTTTATGTAATAATGAGAACCATGATTCTCAAGGTTTTTGTCATGATGGAAACTACTACTACTTACTTAGTCGTTCCCCTTCTACCGTGAGGTGTAGAGGTTTGGAAGAGAGAGCGCCAGACTATCCTATCGGCTGTCTTCCTCCTGGCCTGGTTCCATTCTAGTCCTCGGTCCTTCAAAGATTGTCTAATGTTGTCCTCCCAGCGGACTCTGGGTCGTCCTCGGGGTCTGGATCCTTGGCTCTTTGTTGCCCATGCTTGTCGTGGTAGCCGATCTTCTCCCATTCTGCAGACATGGCCAAACCATCTTAATTGGGACTGTTCTACTTAATGATGGAAACAAGAATATATAATTAGAGATAATTAAGAACAATGATTCTCACATTGTATAGAACAGGACCAGATAGAACTAGAGTTAGAAGGAAATGAAACTATACGTAATATTGTTGGTTTTGTAAATAGCCATGCTTTAATATTCTTATATCCAACTTCTAATTTTAATAAACATTTTATTATTTACTGGATTGTCGTCAGTGATTAAGCTAATTATTGTTAGTGGTTTTAGAAAATGTTTGTCAGCGAAACAATTAGTTATCGTGGTGACTTTGTTAAGTGTCGTCAATGACTTATGTGCTACTGTGAGATGAACTGTGTTAACGAACTAAGGTGAGCACTAATATTACATTACACAGTCACGTTAGACTAAAATTCTGAATCTTTTGATGCGGCAAACTTCAAATGTGTGCGAACAATTTGTAGAGAATGGGATGGCTAATGGTCGGTCGCTTACGTACAGGAAGTCAGTTAGATCATAAAGTCAGTTAATATCTGGTTTACCAATCCAGTGTACGTGTGCGTTCTAGGTAGAACACTGGCTAAACAGACAGTTCAACTTAAAATAATTGTGTCTGCTACTACAGCAGAATAATGTTGGTGTACAAGTATTTCTCTGTGCGATATGGCATCTTCCAGTAGGCCTAAAGCATATAAAAGGAACCACAATGTTTTGTCAATTGAAACGAAAACAGAAATTATCAAGAGACTAGGACAAGGTGAAACTGTGTCTTCACTTGCGAGGATTTTCAATGTTGGGAAAGCTACCGTCTCTGACATCAAAAGTAACAAGGATAAAAATATGAGTTTTGCATCGAAATTTGATAGTGAAAATGGGTCGAAGAAACGTAAAACCATGAGAAATGCGAAAGATGTGAAATTGGAAGAGGCTTTGTATATATGGTTTGTGCAAAGAAGAAGCAAAGGGGAACCTATCTCTGGTTTTCTGTTGTGTGAAAAGGCACTTCAGTTCAACAATCAACTTGACGGTCCTCCTGACTTTAAGGCCAGCCAGGGATGGTTAAGAAACTTTAAATCTCGTCATGGCATACGAGAATTGGAGATTCAAGGGGAATCTTTATCTAGCGATGCAACTGCCGCTAAAAATTTTAAAGAAACATTCTTGGCTTTTTTGGAAGAAGAAGGTTATTCACTCGATGATGTGTATAATGCCGATGAGACTGCCTTATACTGGATATCATTGCCTCAAAAATCACTTGCATCTCAGCGCGAAGCAGCTGCCCCTGGGTTTAAAAAAGTGCAAAGAGAGAGTAACAATTTTGGTAGCCGCGAATGCCAGTGGAAGTCATCGTTTACAGGTGCTAATGATCGGCAAAGCCAAAAAACCACGTTGTTTAAAGAATGTGACATGTCTCCCATTGTGTTACAAAGCACAGAAGAGTGCTTGGATGAATAGTGAAATATTTCTTGATTGGTATACAAATCAGTTCATCCCAAATGTGAAGAGGTTGAGAGAACAAGAAAAGAAAACTGGAAAAGTAATTCTTCTACTGGACAATGCACCATCTCATCCAGAGACGGATACATTGAATGCAGTTGATGCAAATTTTAAAAATAATTTTTCTGCCTCCCAATGTAACAGCACTGATTCAACCAATGGATCAGGGTGTTATAGCAAAGCTTAAAAAGATGTACAAGAAGGAAGTCCTGCGTCGTTTATTGTTGGCTGAAGATGAAGAAAGTGTGGTGGCGTTTTCTAAAAAGCTTAATCTCAAAGACTGCTGCTATATGTTAGCTGATGCTTGGACCACCCTGTCACAAGATAATCTCAACAAGGCTTGGAGTAGATTGCTTGGGAAAAAAAGGAGGAAATGAAACTACTGCAGTGGACACAAATGATGATTGTATAAATGAAGTTGTGGAACTGTTTCAAGCAATGCCCGGATTTTCGGACTGTGACAAAGATGATGCACAACATGTGGCTAGAAGATGATAATGATTCTGGTTTTCAGTTTTTGAATGACGAAGAAATTTTGTCTTTTGTGCAAGAAGAAAACCAAATACATGTAGTGACCGATGATGAAGACTCCTCAGAAGTACATGATGTACTTGTAGATTATGAAGAAAAACCAAAACGTCAACCAAGTCCTGAAGAGGCCTTTATAGCACTAGAAACAGCGATAGCTTGGTACGAGCAAGAAGATGACAGCTGTCCTACACAGCTTCTGCTGTTGAAGAGAATGCGGGACTTAGCAGCCAAAAGGAGACTATCCAGTTTGGTGCAAAAGAGGATTCCTCATTATTTTAAATAGTGGGCTACATCTGTGCAAGTACATATATACGTAAGTTGCGCCTGGTTTTGAATCGTTTGTAATGTTATTTTGAAAACATTTCTCTTTCTTAAAAAAATAATTAATACAAGTAGTACATGCACTGCAGTGTAATAAAAGATTTTGGTGATACAGTGATCTAATACAGTGTGGGTATTATTATTACAGTACAAGTAAATATGTTTTATAGTGTATTTTCCTTGTGATGGTTAATTATTTTTAGAAATATGTGTACATGTACTCGATACATTATGTAATCCAATTATCCGAACATTTGATTATCCGAACGATGCACGGTCCCATGGGGTTCGGATAAATGGAGTTCTACTGTATATATATATATATATATATATATATATATATATATATATATATATATATATATATATATATATATATATATATATATATATATATATATATATATATGTATATGTATATGTATATGTATATGTATATGTATATGTATATGTATATATATATATATATATGTATATATATATATATATATATATATATTTATATATATATATATATATATATATATATATATATATATATATATATATATATAAACATATTCTATCTGTACTATTAACCTTTTCATTTAAATGAAAAATCAATATAAAGCAATTCAATTTAAATGTAACGAAAATTTTCTCTCGAGGGATTAAGTTTTATTCTCATCGAGGAAAATTCTAAGATAGATGGGATAGTGGAATAGAGAGAATGGCACCGATAACTATGGGTTGGAAAACGCAATACCCAGGAAAGCGTTTCGTTTCTATTCTTTTACCATTGTTGTTGGTTGTACCAGTTGAGGGTACTATCTCTGGAACAAGAAGGGAACAGTGGCCTGAGCTTTAAAACGAGGGACCAACTTCGTAGACACTCCCTGAGATTTCTGGGAACGTGCTGCGCCATAACAACCTTGACCAGCGACGAGCGTGATCAGTCTACTAAGAACCAAACCATCAGCGGGAGCAGAACCTACCATTGGCAGAGAAGTGAAACCTATAAGCTGCCACGTAAACTCCTTTATAAACTTTCATCCCATCACAACAGTGATGACATCTTTCTGTTAAATCATTATTCAAATTTTCTCAAACCTCGTTAAACATAAATGATTATTAAATTTGTTATTTGTAATTATACCAATTTAACTTCGATTTAATCATTTTAAATGTACTGCATGTTTGTCTCAGTCAATTTACTAAATACATTCTAAACAGAGCTATACCTCAATAATAAGAATTATACTGAGTAAATCAGGGTGGGGGCTTGACGAGCTGAAATTAATGCTTAATTCTTCATAAAAGGCGGCGGACCGATATAAAGTTAACAATTGCACTGCCAGTGCAGCATTGTTCTTGACTTTGGAAATATCTTATGAAAGCTCCCTTGAGATAGAAGCGTCATTATCCTTCTATCTACCATTCTGCCAAGAGTAATCTTGCGCGAAGGTAGACACATTTGAAGGCCCATATTAGATACTCTTGAGTTTTGGCCACTGTTGGACCACTACTGCAAAGCAGGGGAGGCAATCCGCGACAAACGAATAGCACAGGACAGGAAGGTTTGGCTCGTATATGATGAAGCCATGTGCTCCACGGGCAACTAACAGGTAATGGAGCAGAAGTCATACAATACACACAGATGGATCAGCAACAGAAGCTACAAAGAATGGAGGTGGGGTGTACACACAAAATTTAAAGAATGGACAGGAAATACGTATCTCAATGGCCACTAGAGAATTCTCAACTTTAAAGCGGAGGGGGGAGCATTAAAAACACCTGCAGTTACCATCATGAAAAAAAAAGATCTTGCTAGAGACAAGATGGTGCTCATCGCAGACTCACAATCAGTCATCACAGCCCTCAGGAACAATACAAACAATGAATTGGACAGCCTGGCAGAAGTACTAATTAAAACCAGCTGTGAATTTAAAAAAAAAAAGTAAAACTACAGTGGATCCTTGCCCACTGCAAGATATACGGAAAAGTGAAGGCAGATAAACTCGCCAAAGAAGGAGGAAAGAAAATCCAAACAGAAGACAGGAATACTTATGAAGAGGTAAAAGCAATAATGAGAAATAACTAGAGAAAATGGCATAAGGAACACCCAGACTCCGCTGCTGCAGAACCATACTATACATTACCAAGAAGAGATCAAATGATACTTTTCAGACAAAGAACCGGCCATTGAAGACTCGAGTACAATTCGTACAACGGGAATTTTTCACACATTGAAAATCTGACAAACAAATATGTGCCCATGTGGAGAGGATAAACAAACAGTAGAACACATACTTCAAAACTGTCAGCTCCATCAGACGAGAAGGGTGACAGCGTGGCCTTTTCATCCCAGTTGAGGGGGAAACTGTATGGTGACGAGAGAAGCCTGAGACGGACAGCTAGCTTTTTGAAAGAGATACGAGGCTGTGGTTATTTGAGAGCGAACGACAGCGAAGAAATAAACTACGTAAGCGAGAATCATCATAGTGTCTCCTGGTTTGATATCCACAATACTTTAGCGAATAGAGCCCCTGGTTAGATCTTACTGTTGCTAACTTCTCTCTATGTCCGTGTTGACTGGTCTAAGATAATCGCCTCTTTATTTGACACCGGTTGAGAAAAACAAATTACCCTGGTGGCTATTTCTGTGGTCATCAGCATGCGACATTGTGTATTTATGTCTCTCAAATTTAGAGAGTTCGTCGACTCTGTTTCTCACCAATAACAGGTTCTGTGATTTCGTCACCGTAGCGACGTCATACACAATTCACATTGTTGATTCCACCTGGGGTTATTTGGGCGACACAAGAAATAAAAACCGAAAAGATATCAACATGTTGAAATAATAACCCATAAAATTAACTATTTGCATGAAAAGAAGTGAAACAATAGTTTTATTTATTTGAAAAAATAAATAAATAAATAAATAACAGAACTAGACTATAAATAAAGGTTGAATCCGAAAATGGCATAAAATCGAGTTTCGTGACAAAGTAATTGGCAGAGTTCTAAGTTTAATAAATAACACACATATAAAGGTATGTTTCAGGCACTCGCGAGAAATACAGAAGTATAAAAATAGACAATAGAAAAAAACAACAGAAGTGATAGATTTACCAGAAACTCGAACCCAAGATCTTCCGAACGACAACACCGAATAGCTAGCTACATTAGCGAATCGCAACTATCCTTCATGTCAACTAGGCACCACACAGAGCCGGCCCTGGGGATTTTTGAGGAAGGTGCGAGGTCCGAGACGGTGTCTTCTCTCTCTCTCTCTCTGTTCCATCCTCCCCCCCCCCTCTTTGCCGTATTGTTTGTATTCTCACGAGCAGACGCGTAACTACGCAGGACGGTGCCCCTCTGGTACAAATTAAGTGGGCCCTCCTCATTTTATGGGGTCAGTAACCACAATCAGTTTAAAGCAAATGTGCATTAAATAATGTGTATTTCTGTTAATAAAAAAATATTTTTTTAACTATAAAGAAATAAAAAACATGTTGTACCCCCTGGTACAAGTTAAGTTGGCCCTCCTCATTTCATGGGGTCAATAACCATAATCAGTTTAAAGCAAATGTGCATTAAATAATGTATATTACTGTTAATTTAAAAAATAATTTTTTAATTATAAAGAAATAAAAAAATGTTTGACTTCATTTGCTTGGGTCTCTTCCGACCATTGGTTTTCGGGGCCCACTCGCTGCTGGGGCCACCGGAACGTAGTTACGCCACTGCTTAGATACTAAATTTGATACTGTTCACTTAGATCACACCGTAATGTCTGCAAGCGTTCACTGTAGCCTTTTACAAAAACATAATGCACTGATGTTTATAAAATCTTTCGGTAGGTTATTTTAAAAAATCATTGCTTAAGCATAGAGAGGGACTCAATGTGCTTTTTTTTTAAAAGGAAATAATATAGACACGGAAAAATCGAAAAACGAAATGAAACCAGTGTAAAAAATAAAGTTAATTCGTAATTTATACTCCTGAACAATCCAGTTTCATTTGTTCTCTTACAATTTTAATATTTAAAAAAAAGTTGCGGCACACCTCTTCCAAGACGGCGTCTCTTGCAGGCGCACCATTCACACCGCCTAGGAGCAGGCCCTGCATAGAGTCTAAATCAATTAAACTTCAACATTCTTACCGTGGCGTCTTGGTAATAAACATTTAAAGTACAGAACACATTGATTCAAACACAGTAAGTTTGACCTAATATACAATAATGCCCGTTAAGACACATTAATTCAAGTTTACTAATGCTTATATTAAAATATACGTGTGTCTGATGTCACGAGCACGGACATTGAACAAGAGCTGAGAAGAAAGAATTGAGACCTTTTATATGTAGATAAATAGGGGAATGTGGTTCATGTCATGGAAAGATATGAACAGTTAAGAAGGTATAATAGCAATAATTACAAATAAAATTAACGAAAAATAGCAAAAAGAACACTCAGAGATAAAGCAGAAATATACTACTCATTACCAAGAAGAGATCAGGTGATAATTTTCAGACTGAGAACCGGCCATTGCAGACTCAGATACCATCTGTTCAACAAATTGAAAATCGGAATGACAGATATATGCCCAATTAAGGAGGGCAGACAAAAAATAGAACATATCATCCAGAAGAAAACAAATGAAGACGTCCCAGAAAAGCGAGGAATGAAAAGAGAAAGGATGAAAGAAATAACAATTAGATTAATTATTTCGGATGTATAAAAAGACTTTTTGAAAATCATAAAAGAAGGAAGACTTGAAAGCAAATGAGCAAGAGATAGACAGAAAAGTGCACATCAGAGTGTACTACCAAGGTAAAAGATAGAAGATGTTGAAGATCCACTGCAAGCGACCTTCAGTGCAAAGATGGCAGCTTGTTCTGACCTTATGCTTCATGTAAATGTGGCAATTTCAAATAAAACAGCCTCAGATGTTGCGGATTATAAAATTGTGGGGAAAAAAGTGTTCTTTCTTTATTAGGTAGTCATCTCCAGCGTATCAGACTATGTGAGTAGCCATCTGAAACCAGTCCTCTAGAGTTTGCTGGTCCTTGAATCGATTAGGCTGTGTGTAAGGTCATTGCTTGCTAATTTCTATATTGAGAAAATCTCTACACGCAGGGATTTGGATGAAACGGGAAGTGGACTTGGCATTAACCCCATGGGGTTAGATACGTCACCTTCTGACCCGTCACGTCGTCACACAAAGTGAGTAATAAAACACGTGGTGGTTAGTATCGACAGCGGCTGAGAGATATTAAGAAATATCTTCTTCTTCTTTAATCCTTAGCCGCCAACTGTCATAGCAGTCAGTGGCCATCACGCCTGGTGGTGTCTTGTAGGGCAGCAACAAACTGCTTACACTTTGTTCGGTCGGCAGCCAGCCTTCGTGCAATGCTCCAGTTTTGGTTTATTCTTTGCATCTCAGCCTCAACAGTTCTCCGCCAAGTTGTTTTTGGTCGGCATCTCTTTCGCTTTCCTTCAGAGGTCCATAGCAAAGCTGTTCTTGTGATGGCATCGGGGTCTCTTCTGAGGACGTGGCTTACCCAACTCGAAATATACATACTATTTATAGATCGTACAGAAAATAGAACAAGTCTGTCAACGAGGTTAGGCGTCAGTTGACTATAGTCGTGATGGGAAAACACCTGCATATCTGAAGAAGAAGGCATGCAATTCATCCAAAATTGTGGAACAGGTGTTGAGAAAAAATAGACCTAGAGAATTGCACAATATAGTAAAACAGTATATAACTAGACTAGAACTAAACTTAATATATAAGGATCAATGATGGTGTAGTCTGATGGCGTGCTCGTGTGAATGATGGCAGATAAATGGTGAATTTGATGTAATCTTGGATACTCCCAGGCTTTCTACCACTTTTCACCTTGTTAACACCAGGGCAGTTGTGAGAGACTTTACTTTGTTGTTGTTGTTGTTTGTTTTTGTGTTGTTGTTTTTTGCATTTTACAATTTTTTATTGTTTGTTTCTTGAAAAGGGGAGGTCACACACAAATACATTCACACACTTTTGGTTGTGATTCACTCTATTTGGACTGAGTGGAGGGGGAAAGAAGATACTATATTTAGATATCGAAAGTATGATTTTATTGTCTTGAATTTATAACACTATATGTCCTAATTATATCCCATCAAGGGTTGAACGGGATACTTTTTAACAAAACAACAACAACTTGGGTTTGATTCTGTAGAATGATGTTGTCGTGTTCTATACATTCGAGATGGTGATAGTGTCTAACCATTTCAGAAAGAGGCGAAGTATTGACTACTGCTACTGTCTACATTATATTGTTGTATATGATGAGATTGCCAACCCCATGCACAGCTTCATGATAGTAGCCTTTTACGACATGCCTGAGGGTTCATTAGTCCAATTATTTCTTCTCTTCAGAGACTCCCAGGAACTACGCCGGACTGGGTCTTATATAAGGAAACTGAATTATTTAACAGGCTCACACTTTTAATGTATATATCTTTTCATCAGTTTGTTTTAATTTCCATTTTTTGTTTGTTTTATATTAAAGTTTCCAAATGTCTCTGGGTGTGTTGACGCCGAAGATGCTCAAAGATGGCTTCACTTCTTCCCTATAAATTTGTACGGGTTCCCTTTTACTACCGTATCCTCAGACATATCGTTCAATGCAACTACAGTAATATGAGGTTTGGCAAAGGGCTGGCAACCTCGCCCTATAAAACAAGTAGACACAGAAATCACAGCTGCAAAAGCATGGCAATGATTTGAGTAGGCTTCCTGTGGGAACCAGATGTAGTGGGTGCTTCATGCTCGTTAAGGAGCACAAAGGAAAATGGCACTGATGATGATGCTGTCTCAAATCCAAGTTTCGCAAATTAAAAAAATTGTGTTAAAAAAAATAACATTTCTGAAGCATCCGTGTTGCGGGTTGTCTCCTCTGTTCTGCAGTAGTGGTCCAATAATGCACACTTCGAGTAAAAGATGAGGGTTTCAAAGGTATCAACCTTCGCTTAAGATTGCTCTTGGCGGAGATATAAATGGAAAAACGATGCTTCTATTCCAGGGAGTCTCACAGGAATTTATAGAAAGGCAGGATAACATCTGAGATCATCAAAGCTCTTATAAACTTGTTATTCTCCGCTTCTTCTGTGAGGAAAGGTTTTGACCCGTACTTTAGGAGCCCCCAGCTGTAGGCGATTCAGCAAAATATTAATTTAATAGCTCTGTATGGTTATGTATTTTAAAAAAAACTGTCATCTTGGTGCAGACATAACATTTACTCAATACTGATTAATTGAACTCTAGATTTATATTTACACGAAAACGTGTTTAATAATCAGTTATTGGTTGAACTAGGTAAAATAAATAAAGTTTTTTTTTAAAAATAAAAACAAAATAATTAAATTTGTCTTCATCAGAATATCTTAGTTGTTGGTGGATGAGAGAACAAAATTGCCCGTTTGCTGTACCAGTGTTCTACTTAGGCAAAAACTGAGATGAAGCAAATGTCTCTCTCAAGTTTTATGTCTCCTGGTGTAAATATCAGGCGTTCTCCACTTCCCTCCACCACTTCATCTTCCTCAAAATTTAGCCTGTTATCCCTTAGCATTAAATCTGAACCCATTGAGTCAGATGATAGTGTTTCAGGACAGCGGAAGGTAATTTATTAACAGACAATCCTACTCTCCATACATTTAACATATATATGTTTAACTATACACACACAGTTATGTGACAACAAGACACACAAACGTGAAAACCTATTGTAAATGGAGTATGGGTATGGGCTGAGCTGACCAACACAAGTAATTAAGTTTTGTTAAGTTTATTATCATATAAACTGCTCACAACATCAAACCATATATCAATAAAATCATAGGTTACAGAATTTGGAAAATAAACCAATAAGTGCAATTCCCTCTGTTGAGACAAGATCCCGCAAGAAGTTAATAACCCCCAAAAGGTCAAAGAATAGCGCTAGGGTATAGAAATAGACGATAACGTAAAGAACAGAGTTCTTAATTAATCTATCCTGTAAAATAAGAGTATTAGCGAACAAAAATAGAAGTAGGTACAATGATTATACAAATATAAATATTCACTCCTCTTACTCACACTCTGTCAATCTGTGGCCACATTCAATCTCGCTTACCTACTAGTTGTTTAACAACATCTTGAACATAATCATCAGGGTCTTCTTCTTCTTTGATCCTTAGCCGCCGACGGTCAAAGCAGTCAGTGGCCATCACGCCTAGTGGCGTCTTGTAGGGCAACAACAAATTGATTCCACTTTGCTCGGTCGGCGGCCATCCTTCGTACAGTGCCCCAACTCTGGTTCATTCTTTGCACCTCAGCCTCCACAGTCCTCCGCCAAGTTGTTTTTGGTCGGCCTCTCTTTCGTTTTCCTTCAGGGGTCCAAAGCATAGCTGTTCTTGTGATGGCATCGGGGTCTCTTCTGAGGACATGGCCAACCCAGCTCCAGCGTCTGCCAGCTATGATGGTGTGCATGTCCTCTTGCTTGCTCCGAGTAAGCAGATCTTGGTTGGTGATGGTATTCGGCCAAAAGATTCGGTGAATTTTTCTTAGGCATGGTGTGTGAAAAGAGGACAATTTCGACATTTCCTTCTCATCGGGGTACATGTAACAAAATCCAGTGTTGTGCTTCGCCGAAGTGAGCCCCAGTTCCTCCACGAATAATTAATCCTCCTAATGGGGAACGCTTACATTGGTGGTGATTATTGGATATGATAATGTCACTTCAGATACGTAGTTCAGGTAGCAAAATAATTACCAGGATCTAGTGTTCACAGTGGACAGTAGTTAGTACTTCCAATAGTTAAAGAAATGTCTGGTGGGTAAATCTTTCTGGATAAATCCACTTGACAACACACTGGTCAGTAATCGGGAACAATGTTATGTATAGATATTTTGACACAGCGGGCTGATATAACTGAATGGAAAAAAATCTGGATATTTGTTGTCTCCGGTTTATAATTTATTCTTATTGTCTATAGGTTTGGACTCTCTCTCTCTCTCTCTGGGTAAAGCAAGAGGACGGCACAGGTCAACATCGAAGACCCGATAAAGACTAAGAATTGTTACTGGTTGTATTTAGACTTAGACCTAGACTGCTGGCAGGCTGGTTTGTGATCAGTACTAAATTTAGGAGAAAACAAAACATTTAATCACAATATCAATATTCTATCCTATCACGCGCAAGGTAAGATCTCATATCCACTCCGTCATTTAATTAAATTAAAAGCATACGTGTCTTAGCCTATCTTATCGCGCTTCGCCCACCTGGGACGGATTTGGGTTTAAGGTATGCGCCTTTCCCCTCCTCCCCCGGTAAACTCTCAGCGCACAATATCAGTGTTAATTTAATTATTGACTGCTTTACAAATATCGCTTGTCATTACTAGCTATTTGTTTCGCCACATGATATTACACTAGTCACTTACACAATTACATGTAAGGAATTAGAAGTAAATATTATATTCCGTCAATAGTCAGTCGCCTAGTGTATTTATTAGTCAATTAAAACATCTCTTTCTGGGTAAAAGCGAGTGATTAACTTTACATTACAGCTGGAAAAATTAGCTATATGTTATTTAATACGTTAGGCAATTAACACACAGAAAATTCCAGTGAATTATAATGAGGAACTTAACACATTAAATCACTTAAATGCTAATATATATTACCGCAAATTAGAAAAATGAAACAATCTCCACGGAATCTACTAATCCACTTGTTACAATGGCTCTATAATGGCGAGCTAGATATTTCCAAAAATTCTGAAGCAACTAGATAAACTGACTTTGGAAGGACGGAGTACATATACGGAAAAGCTGTTATTTTTACTAATTGCGCCTTCGTCCATATCAGGAAAATCAACTCGTTCGACTCCCGAGATGAAGAATTCTACGGTCCCTCTGTTCGACGTTGCCAATCGACAACAAAGGCTTCTGATATCAGCGATTGTCTCCCTGTATGTACAACATCACAGGATTTGCTTCCCCTTGTAGAGAACTTCAAAGCTGTTTACCTTCCACGTGTTTTGGGCACGTGCAATCTGCCAGTCATCGTAATACCGACTGCTCAGCTGGCGTGAGAACTTCTGTTAGACGAGCGTTCTACGCTCACCTGAATGAATGACAGTTTCGAACGTATGTAAACAAACTCGCAAGCTCGTGAAAGCAGAAAAATATAGGCGTGGCTAAATAGGTGAGTCTACAGTCAGTGAATTTCGTCCGCGAATTGCATGTTTTTGCGTCGCAAAGATTATAAACCTAAGATGGGGAAGCAAGGTGGACGGGACACTGCTGCACTATTTACATATATATGTGACAATACTCCATAATGCACATATGTTTACTGCTACATTCCCATCATTCTCTTGTATAAGATGATGTATGATTTCAAATGTGTATGTTTCGAGTTATTTTATTATCTTAATAGCAATACTGATGACAGCAGTGATAACAGCGATAATAATGTAAAAGTGATGATGATGATAATTATATGACAGTGGTGTAGCGAAATGTTTTTATGAGTGTAGTGTCAGTAGTAGTTCTGAAAGAACAGAAATAGAATTCTGTCTGAAAAGAATGTAGACCCAGTGTCAGAGAAGAGCACTGGTATCACAGGATAGTCACGGCTGTGAAGGTCTCTACTTTAGATACAAGTTAGAGCCTAAGGTGCCACCCCCGCTATGTAACTTACTTATGACAATCAAACAGTTCAGTAAAACTCAAAATTCAAGAATATAAAATTGATAAGTCAGAGTTTTACAATTAATGAATCATTTATTATTTACATCCATCTTTTGTTCTTCTTGTGCAATTATGAAGGGTGAAATGATGAAATTGAATGAATAGAATTAATTACAAAATTGAATGATTGCTGAGTTATATTCAATAACTAATTAAAAGTCCTTTGTGGAACCTTCAATTTAAGCTATAAAAGTCCATCCAATGTTCCTTTATCACTATAGTCTCTTGTCTATTATTCAAGACTGTTTATCATCATAAAACAATAATCACTTGGCTTTGACTGTTCACACTGGTTGCATGACTTTGGTTATACATAGTACTTATCTTTAAAGTCTATGACTGTTCTCAATGAGAATACACAGTAATATTGATTGAAGGTCTTGCTCTAGACCACCAAACACTGATGGCTGAAATCTTGATGACAATATCTTATCCTCCTGTGTTGGTTCAGGAAGCACTTATTGATCTGGATTTGAGACCTCTGATGTATGATGACACATATAAACCTGAGGACAATATTGGACATGTGGCTTACCTTTGGTTATGGGGCCCACAAGCCTATGTGTTCATGAATGAGTGTGTACAGATGTTTTCATGTATATGAATGATACATGGATCAGTTCTGATTAAGAATAGCGAGACAAAACAGGTATCTATCTACTGTGTGTGTGTGTCCTTTGAATAGGCCGCTGCTCCTTTTTATAGGTCGAGTTCGGACGTATCGGAAAGCACTGCTTTGCAGCTTATTTTTGGCCTGTGTCTTTTGCAGTCTCGAGCGAGTTTGTGTGAGCTGGGTTTAAGAAATCTTCTTCCCGCATCTCAACCCTGGCATACATGACCTTTTGATACATCTCCTTCCACTTTACATAATTTATGATTTCTTTCTATATGCAGTTTTCCATACTTGGTTTCAATTTCGATTTTTAGCAATTTATGAAAGACGACGCCACAGCAGGTTTTATCATGCTGGCACCTTTACCTTCAATTTTCTCCAAAAGTAAAGCTCACAGTAATTATTCCATTGAACTGAATAAAGCTGGTCTTATCCTCCAAAAAATGAAATCACTGTCAATACTTTCTGTTACTGCATTCGCTTGCACTATACACGAATCCATTTTATTACAAACACACTTTCATCCCCCTTGCAGAACGCCATTATAAATCGTTCGTCAGCAGCGCTTCGCGACTTTTGATTGGCTGACACACTTCCCCTTCTTCTATCGTAACTAGGCAGTGTGTTTACAACACATGACAAGTGGTGATAATTATGCTGGGAGAGTGACGATAATATGATACTGGTGGAGAAAACTGTGATTAATGTATTTCCCTTTTCACTCCCTATGGAGCATGGAGTCACCACCACAACTAGTCACTTTGATGGAAGTCTATGTTCTTGCAGCTGCGGTTTCTGTAGCAATTTTGTTTACATGATGAGGTTGCAAGCCTTTGCACAACACGGAGCAGTAACCCTAATGTTTCTTCGTCTCCTTTGGAATCTACACGGGACTGTGAGTGTGGGGATAATGATTTTACAAAACTGATATCGGAATTAAACTGTACAAAATTCCAGAACTTTTTCTGTCTTCACCGGCAGGTAAACTGGAAAACTACATAATGTCTGTTAGCATGTCTGTGAGTGTTTTGACCATCGTGGCTACAGGATTTGACCGCTACATCGCCGTCGTCCATCCGTTGAGGTCTCATGCTTTCAGGTACGCTTACAAATAGTTACAGATAACTTTTTCTTCGTCCTCGTTCACTCTCAAATAACTCATCTACCACTCTTACAATGTTGGAGGCCAGTCTCATGCTTCTCTCCACGCAATACAGCGTCTCCCTCTGAAACTACACTGGTGAGACAAAGAAAGAATATGTCAAATGCTTCCTCAGAGTACAACAGACAACTAATATGTGGATGTTCATGCGGCTGGCAACCTCATCACGTAAAACATCGCTACAGAAACAACCTCTGCGATAAAACGTGAATGCTTTGGTGCACAGTTTATGCAAAAGGATCAGCTCTAATGGCGGTTTTAAGGTCCATAAAAGAGTTAAGGAAAATGATAATGAGAAAAGTCTGGATACACTGTGACAACAGGAAAAATCAACTGAAAGTTAGATATAGGACGACCAACAAAAAAAAAAAAAAGAATAGATACTGAACATCTTAGCATTATTAAGGGGACAAAGTCAACAAAACAAGCCAGTTCTATTGTATGGCTCTGAAACATGGAGAACAACAAAAACAACAACCAAAAGCTACAGGCTTTCATAAATGGGTGCTTGCTTAGAATAGACGGATTAAAGTGGTATGACAAGATTACTAATGTGGAAGTGAATACAAGAACCAGACATGGAGTACATGCCTTCAACAAGTACTAGTACAGTCTGTCTGTCCAGTGACATACTGTCAATGTCTTTCCATGCCTTCAATAAGTACTCGTCCAGTCTGTCTGTCCAGTGACATACTGTCAATGTCTTTCAATGCCTTCAACAAGTACTAGTAGAGTCAGTCTGTCCAGTGCCATACTGTCAATGTCTTTCAATGCCTTCAACAAGTACTAGTAGAGTCAGTCTGTCCAGTGCCATACTGTCAATGTCTTTCAATGCCTTCAACAAGTACTAGTAGAGTCAGTCTGTCCAGTGCCATACTGTCAATGTCTTTCAATGCCTTCAACAAGTACTAGTACAGTCTGTCTGTCCAGTGACATACTGTCAAGGTCTTTCCATGCCTTCAACAAGTACTAGTACAGTCTGTCTGTCCAGTGACATACTGTCAAGGTCTTTCCATGCCTTCAACAAGTACTCGTCCAGTCTGTCTGTCCAGTGCCATACTGTCAATGTCTTTCAATGCCTTCAACAAGTACTAGTACAGTCTGTCTGTCTGTCCAGTGCCATACTGTCAATGTCTTTCAATGCCTTCAACAAGTACTAGTACAGTCTGTCTGTCCAGTGACATACTGTCAATGTCTTTCAATGCCTTCTTTACACCCTAATTGTCCATGTCTAATTGCCGTCTGCGTGTATTTTTAGTCGTCCTTTGTTTCTCTTACGCTGGGGATTCCAAAACTAGGACTTCCTTCCAAGGCCACCAACTGGTTTTCTCAGTGTTTGTGCCAGCGTTTTCTCCTCGCATCATATTTCACTAATATTTGCTGGGTTCTTTCCACTAAATCCCATGGGTGCTCTTTTCTTCTTTTCTGCACAATCATCTCTTTATGATGCCTTTATCTTTCTGGTCGTCGTTTTTGCTGTTCTCAATGATTGAGAGCCATACAATAGGACAGCATTAACATTTGAGTCGAAAACGCGCTTTGACTAGTGCGCTGTTTTCTGGGTAGGACAACATTTAAAAAAACGTTATCAGAATAATTGTTTTCTTTAAATAAAAATAAATAAATTAATTAAAGTCTTCTCTTTTTCAAAACAGGACAATCAAGAAAACTGTGTCTGTAATATGCTTGACATGGGTCTTATCTCTTGCTATAATGGCGCCAAGAATCGTCATTTTTGATGAATTTCCCCCTTGGCATATAACAGGACAGACCAGATTGTGCAGCCGCATTCAGGCTGACGCAATCCTGCAGCTAGACACAAGCCTGAATTTCGTCTTCATGTATCTGCTGCCCCTGCTTGTGCTCAGCGCAAGTCACTTTCGTATTGGGCGAAAGTTATGGACAAGCAGAAGGCCAGGTGCTCCAGTAACGCACAGTAGACATATGGGAATGCTCTTCATTCAGGACGAGTTCCCATAACTCAAGCAGAAGGGTTCGAATATCGTCGGCCTCCCCAGGTTTTGCTTCCTCGGCCGGCGTCGCTTCTAGCTGATGACGTGTCTTCACTTGAGAATACAAACTGCTTCCACCTAACTACTTCTCCGGAAAATTCAGCTGTTCTTCCGCTTCAGTCACTGCTCCAAAAAGCATCTGAACTTCATGGCAGTAGTTCAGATCTTCTTTCTAATTGTTCACCTCTGTCTGTGACGAAAGTCGCTCACATCGAGGTTAGTAGTTTTGCCTGCGCTTCCAAATCAGAGAACCGACAAGAACCAGGAGAAACATCACCTTCATCTCTTATAGTCAACGGCACGACCTGGCAAGAAAATATTTTCCGTAAGTCGCGACATAATAGAACGCAAAGATCAGCCTCATTTTCATGTAAACATGTCATACGACATTCCAGTAGTGACTCTCCAACAAGACCAACATCTTCTAATTATCTTAGCAGTAGAAGTGAAGAGCTAGAAGCATTAGGAAGCCTGAAATATAAATTTGATATTCATGAGCATGTCTCGAACAGGACTCAGCTACATAATACTAGCCATGACAACGTTAGTTACGTGCAGTCGCGAAATCAACGCCGATTCACACCAGATGAGCGTCATAGTAATACCCAGTCTTCTAGGAATAACACATTCCCATCGCCACAAGGCGATATCAACAATACAATTACAGATGAGACAAATAACACATCTTATCAAATCGTGGCGTGTCGGGAAAATACATCAAACGCATCTCTCAATACAAACTTCCAAGATTGTGTAATTAATTATTGCCACCGTGACAACAATAGCTTAAACAAAACATCCTGTGGTGTGCCTGTATCGAAGTTACTCCTGCCTGACCTAGTTTCAGGCGTAAACAGGCAAACATTGCCATTTGCGAATAGAGTTTCTAAGCCTAATTTGTTTAAATCCACAGCGCGTTCACATTTAGATCAGCGGTTTCTAGTTCGAAGCCATAGTCATCAAGAAAGGAACTCTAAGACTATAAATTATCGTGTCTGCATGAATAATGAAAAAACAACACAAAACAACAGTGACAACAACATCCTCCCCACTGTGGACTGACTTTGTTATTTAAATGTAGGACCATCACGACCGCCCCGTCTAGTTCCCGGGGTTTATCTCATGAGACAAAGAAAGAATATGACTAATGCTCCCTCAGGCAAGGTGACTAGTATGAGATTGTGCTTGAGACTGGCAATTTCATCATATAAAACAACTTGCCACTGAAACCACTGCTACAAGAACGCGCGAATGATGTGTGCAGGCTTTCTGTAAGGGGACCAGCTGCAATGGTGGGTCCATGCTCCATATGGAGTGAAAAGGAAAATGTAGATGAGGATGACGATAACAATCGAGAGTGACAGGATAACTGCTCACTCAGACATGTCTTAGATGGCATCATCAACTTTTGTTCACGTCTTATGGAGCATGGAGTCACAACTACCTCTGGCCCCTTTGCAGACAGCTTGCGTAAAAGCATATGCCTCAACAATGGTGGTTACTATAGTTATGATTAAAATTCATAACGATTGTGTCGGTATTATGGTTAGCTCGAAAGGGCTCCTTGTTTGTTTAGTTTATACGGAGTCATTTATTAATACAGGAAGTGACGTCATGCCGATATGGTTGTTCTGGCAGACGTGAAACAAAAAACTGCAGAAGTGAGGAGATTGTCTGCAAGGTCTTTACCATTGTGTGTCATGGCGACTGGACGCATGTGTTTGAGCTCCTGAATATTTATTGTACATCCCTACGTTATTCCATCACTAATACATCAAGATCTTCTGTGAGGTATATCCAGTTATTAGCATTTACAGGGAGTATATCTGCTCAGTGTCGAGTGTGAAGAAATTTATGAAAATGTTAAAAATGAAAAGGACAGCGTTCCAGACATGAACGGGCTGCATAAAGTTATATCGACGACTGCATATAATATGTCATTTGTATATTGAACTGAAATGTATTCAATTTGGAGCAGCGTGAAGTGTTAATAAAAAATGTATACTGTCCACTTCGTCCATGTGGCTCAAAAAAGGGTGATTAAAGTTGGCTTGTTTCGGTGTCTGATACGTTTGCTACCCTAGAAGTGAACTTAGCCTACAGGAACCCTCCTGTCATTAAATATTAACATTATCAAGATAAAAGACACGTAACATATACCAATATTTTTACCTGATGAGGTTACCAGTCCAATGCACCACATCATATTAGTGGCCTTTTACGTCATGGTTGATGGAACAGTAGCCCAATTCTTTCTTTATCTCTTCAGACACCCCCCCCCCCCCCTCCGGGAATAATATATGGCTCACAGGAGGCCGATCAATGTGGATATGTGCATAGGGCTAGAAACTTAGAATATAAAACAAGCTACAACTAGAACCACCACTGCAAGAGAAATTTAAGTGCTTGTGCGCAAGCTTCCTACAAAATTGTCAACTACAGCCTTGGTCCTTGCTCGTGAAGGGTGACAAAGAACTAATAAAAAGAACTAATTAAAAAAAAAAAAAACTAAACAACCTTGATGAAGCCATGTAATTGTCCAGTTTTAGATTTTTTTTAAAAACTAAACAACCTTGATGAAGCCATGCAATTGTCCAGTTTTAGATTTTTTTTAAAAATCATTTTCATTTTCGTTCGTTATGGAGCATGGAGCCTCACCACTTCAAGTGGTGACCTTGCAGCAGGAAGCCTGCACCAACCATTCTCATACTGTTGTAGTGGTGGTTTCAGCACAGCATCATCTTAGTTGCCTTGTACTTTTTTACCACTACTGTCGTAAAAGGTACGTAATAACATAATGTCACCGGAAGGCCTACTACTGATACCATAGCATCATTCGTGCTAATAGTTATAAGTTAGATTAGGAAGAACAGTTACGAGGTTTTATTGAAATAAAGACTCGAGTTACGCTAGTATCAGACTGAAACTGAAACTAGGTTAAATAGCGACTCAACGCTATTTTTTGGCGGGAGTTGCTCAGCAACCGATGACGTAAATCGGAATAGCCGAGACCCTACATCGGTAGGCATATGAGACCCAATAAAATAAATAAAGAATTATTAGATTAACCAACCAGGAAGGTGGTAAAAGCGCGCACCACTCTGCGATGGCAGATTTCGATATCCGAAATCAGTTGATCTACAGAAGCCAGTTTGTACGGACGTAGCCCTAGTCCATCTAACTGCTGGTCTTGAAGTTATCAAGATATCAACTCTGTGTGAAGCAGATAATAGTTTTAATAAGTTGGGAATTCATAATTACCTGTAAGTACAGCTTCGTGTGACTTTTTCATTTTTCAGAATAAAACCGTTAGGCCAGAAATGCCTAAATGTCGGAAGAACGAGCTGAAGTTATAAGAAATGAAACGGAGTTCTTAAATGCCCATATAGGCCTAGAGCTCAAATCATAGAAGAGGTAGAGACTCAACTGTCATTTACACCTGAGTCGGATAAATCTAAGAAGCAAACGCAAAGGAACTAAGTGTAGCAAAATATGCGAGAATAAACGCTCAATTCAGTATGATTTAGGCATAAAACGATAATAAATACATTAGCCCGCATGTGTCTGACGGTTGGCATCTTCGAAGCCAGCACCGCTGCTTTTTGCACAGTGCTAAGCCTAGAGAACGATTTCACGGAAAAAGTCTGACACGCTTTAGTTTCGTTTTCGAGAAACACTACTAATATTTAACTTTGCCCAATCTGCTGTATACACTTTGTAGTCTAGCCTTACAATTAACTATTGGCGGAAGAGTGCCGCAATATAGCTATCTGAAGTAACACTTTCTGTCAACTTTGTAGCAAAATTAGTAGGAATCCTTACATTTTTTGGTAATATTACACGATACAATGCTAACTAGTAACGCAATTCTTAAACCCGCCCCGTCTACCCCGCTTCGATGACACAGTCTGCAACGCATATATTCACACTGCGAAAAAGCCAGCCAAGGCATAACCACGCAGACAGTTTTATTTCCTCCTCGTGGTAGCATTTCTGAAGTAACTAAAACAAGTTAGTTATTTGAAAAAATACATGCGCGCAAGAGGAAGGGCTTGAGGTGAACAGAGTATGAATGGGAAAGGGAAACGGTAGGAGAAATGTAATCCTAAACGTGATATCTTTTGTATTTGGCATGACTAGAGCAGACTAGCCAATCGACCACCAGTTATTCAAAATTATTTTGGGTTTTTCATTCAAACTGCATTTGAATTCAAGTAGTAGAACGATACGATTGGCTAGTGCTGGTAGATATTAGTAAAGGCTTTGATTATTCATTGCCAGTTGAACTAAAAATTGTATACAGATACGCTGAAAAAACAGTTGTGTTAATTTTAAACTTAAATAAAGAATAAATTCACAGTCTGTGCAGTTCGGAGGAAGCTGAGGCCATTTCTTCACAAAATCAGCGTCATTTGTTTATATATTTCTTGATTGTGGTAAGGATATTTTATGAAATTTAATATGTTTGGTCCAACTACAAAGTTAGATACTGCTATTGGGGAAAAAGTGAAGGACTGTCACAGGAGTTTGGATCATAGATTGCCTATATCCTCTTCTTTTTCCTTCACCCATATTCTCTAATTTTATTATCGCAGTTTACCTTTTTCCTGTATTTTTTTTGCATCCATTCGTTTGCGAAAAATATTTTCATCCTCATTCCTAACGTTTACCTGTTTCGTTTCTAATACTAGTAACGCAATTATTCCATAAGACGTGAAGTCCCTGGGTGGACTGACATTAGTGTTAGAACACGTCCCAGCAGACAGCTGTCTACAGTTTCCCCCTGGGACGGTGTTTCTTCGGCTTAGTTTCTGGGCCTGGGGTGTGAAAATTCACTCCGCCAGACATGGCCGGCAGACGGATTGTCTACATTTTGCAGCAATTATGAGAGCTTTCGTCAGAATAGCTCCGGCGGAGTGTGGAAATCGCCCATGCACTGCAGACGGTTGTCTGAGATTTGCAACTGACACGCGCACTCTCGGTCACTGATGGCAGTTACGGCATGCTGATCAGCGTGAGGCGTGAATAAGTAGAAGTGTCAGTTCATGGGTGTCTTCTAGTTGACGTAAGGTGTTTTACACGTACAAGGGGAGATTATTTCGTTTGCGAAATAAGTTGGGGCTTTTGTCTAATTTTAAGATATTGGCCCGAGTTTGAAACTACTTCACTCATTCTCCATTTTACAGTAGACGTGGTCACTTCGTTCTAGAACACTTAAACTTATAAGTGATGTCTCTTAGTTTCGTTGTGATACGTAGTTCTGTTTGAGGTAAAATATTATATCTAGTATATCTAGTATTTTGCGAAATGTTTAAAGTGGTTAATCGTTTATTTATTTCCCTAGTTAGATTTGGTGCAGAGCAATTAATTTATAAGTCTGTATTATTTTCTAGTGACGCATACAGAGGAAAGCAGAATAAATTATATTTCTAGCGTAACAAACATGTAGCCATAATGAATTTAATTTAACTGCTAACTACTCAGTCGAGTATATTTTTCTAAACAAACTTATAAATGCTAGATGCATCATGAGTGGTGACGGAAATACGCAGATATTCCTAATTCATGATGAGGGTTTTTTTAATATAACTTATTTCACGGGAAGCTTTAAATATAAGTCAAGCTGTAGGCTTGTCGTTTACAATGTAAGTTATAACGAGTACATATTCTGTATATTATATTATATGTTGTTTTTCTTCATTCAGTGAATACTGGGGTGAACCCAACTTGCCGGCGTTTAGTAAAGAGACATACTTGTGAGAAGCATAGACATTTCCTATCTTTAACCACGTGGGGTTTTTTCTTTCAAGTAACACTGGTGTGACAGTGCATGTTCCATCAGAGATAAACAGTAATACCAATCCCACTAACGGTTGCTAAAGACTAATGTTTATACTGGGCTTCTGAGCCAGTTCATATTTCTTCTCAAATTGAAATATACATGTTGCCTGGCGGCGAGAATAAATTTCAAGAAATAACATTAACATTTCCGACATTATCGAAAGAGTGGATAGTGAACCAAGACTATCTGTTGAGACTTTGGGCCATCATCTGTCATCCTAACGGGGCTGTGGGCTAAACCTAGAGTTAAGATCATAACGGGGCTATCATCCTTGTAGCATTTTCTTGAATTTTATGACTATTTGTATATGTTTTCCTTGATGTATTTTTTTAGGTGTTGTGAGAAGATTTTTTTAGATGATAATTAAAATCTCTCTTGAACTAAATCAGTGCGTTGGTCAGCTCGTTCTAGTATATATATATTTTCATTGTTATAGATTTCCCACGTCTGTGTGTTTAACTGTCGTCACGTGTATGTGCGTGCCCGTGAGTAGATAGAAATATATGTAATATATATATATATATATATATATATATCTGTGTTTAGACTGTCTGACGCCTTAAAAGCTGTCGTAGAGGATAGGTGAAAGAGAGAAGATTTCCTCGATTTTTTTCAGAGACAGCCTCTATATCACAGTCTATCATATCACTTGTGGAAATTCTATTTTTTTTTCCCAACTCTCACTGTGTCTATCACCTAGTCTAACCTATTCAGAAGGAACCAACCCAAGTCTTAATTCTCCTATCGAAAAATCTACGACAAGGACATGTCGGAAGCAGACATTGTTGAGTCCACACATTAAACGGTATCTGACTGATGTATGTTGTTATAATTATGTTGACATATTATTGTATTAAAATAGTTTAGCAAGCCTCTGTGTTCAATGAACACTGTTTAACATGCCTGAAGCAAATATAAGAAAAGAAGAGAAGATCATATCAGAGGAAATGTGGTTACTCCACATTATTGTATGGAGGAGAAGTATGTGAACGTACAGTGGCGTATCTACTATAAGGACTTGAGGTGTGGTCACAACCAGGTGGGAGTCCTGTACAATTCGGGGCGAGTGCATTTGTAAGGCACGCGAGGCTGACCCCATACCCACGTAGGGAATTAAGTGTTAGAATAAATGATCAGAGATAAAAGGCCAGGGTGTCCTTTTGTTGCAGAGGGTCTATGTTCCTGTTGCCGGCTGGTGACAGGAAACCTGCTGAGTGCTTATAACCGCCAACCAGTCTCCAATCAGACTTATATGCTGTTGAATATCCAGTAGGAGCTTTGGCGATTGTTGAACTTGAAATTTCTGCAACTACCCATCGTATTATCTTACAACAAGGACTCTCAGGTGAAGAGTAAAACATCTGGGGCATCTCTGACATTTTCTTGTGTTTCAAAATATTACACAGGAATTTTATGGGGGTATGAAGAACTACAGCCCTCATATACAGTGACTCTCCCGGTAGATAACTAAAGTGAACTCTGTAATATTTCATCCAGGAAGGACATTTATAAATTAGATAACTAAAGTGAACTAATTTAATATTCCATACAGGAAGAACATTTATAATACATAATAACTTTTAGTTATTGGGCAGATTGTCCCAACAGTTTTAATTGTTCCTTTTCTGTAAACTATCTTGTCCTTATTTTCAAAGACCTGTCCACAAGTTATGAATGGACAGGCAAAATAAATTGTAAATATTCGTTCAAAGAAAAACTTAACTGCTAGTTATTAACTTCTTTAATAGAAACTTAAAGTGTTTGATTGTTGTGTACCATCATTCATTTCTCCCCTAGACACTAGGTACACCATACACTAGAGCCAGAAGATTGACCGTGTGAGACCTAGGGAGGTAGCATTAGGTTCTCCGTACATAATTCATCATCATCATCTATAGAGTCAGAGACCTACATTTGCTTGACCTCACACGGTTATAGCAGACACCTTTTCATTCTTTTTAGGATACCATCATAACCTCCCCAGCAAAATCAACTTTGCTACACTAAGCAAAAAAATAAATACTTACCCCAACTTGGATATCAAACTAGGAAGAAATAATAAATAACCACGAGGACGCATTTTTATGAGGATTTATGAATGCATGCAAGTGACTTTGTTTGGGTTGTTATAAACAAGATAATAAATTGTTTTAATGGATCCTGAAGACTTTCTTGACTACCTGCTGTTGAAAGTTTTTATAGTAAATAGTGAACATAAAGTATGCTAATGATTGCCACAAAACATTAAACACCACAGAAGAATTCTGGAACGAACTTGGGTACAAAAATCATCAAGAATAACTATCTCTGGCAGTATACCAGTATCTTGACTTGAGTGATACAATAAATAAACACACACGAAACTTGAACATATATACCTTATAAAAGAATCTACACACCCCACGGTCACAATAAGACTTTTATGAAGCCATCTATTTGTCTAGTCTTAGAGTAATTTTTTTTACCTTTTTTTTTAATAACATAATTTTCCTGTTGTTGCTGTCATTTTCGACGGAGTCATCTGTCAAGTTATTTGCTTATGTTTGTATCATAAGTATAATTGTGTCTTTACCTGCGATGTCAGGTTGATTAGGGGTTGTCTTCCCTTGTTTATTCATTCATTGTGTTTGACCTTTAGGGTCAGAGGTTGTCAGTTCGGGCGTAGGCCTATGGGAAGGTTTTTTTAAGCGGGAGTGAGATATACTTCCGGGAAGCCGGGAGGTCCTGTTTTTCTGAAGGGACCAAGAGTCCATTGTTTTTCGGGGAGAATCTTCGAAGTAACTGCTATGGCAGTTTTCCCCAGTGAATCTCTGTGCGTCGGGATGACGACAGAATTCCTTGTGTAGTTCTGAGGATTCATTTACCAGGTAATACCGACCTTTATGCATTATTACGCTTTTCGGTGGCAGAACATGTAAAGGATTACCTAGGGTGAACAGCAGTTCACGGATCCGCCATTTCAGAACTTATATATTTGTGCTCGAGGTAGCCATCCAAGACTGTTAGTCTTATATTGTCCAGAAATCCAGTGACGAAGATATATTGTGGGAGCCGCAGATTGGCGGAACTTCTATCTACAATAAGTATTACTGCAGGGTTGATGATAACCTATTTAACAGAAGTACACGGCCGACGTCAGAACGAGGCCTGTGCTTTCGGCTATTATACTACAGCCTGATATGTGCAATTGGCGGGAGTGCCAAGTTGCACCTGTGTGTCAAGGTAACTAAGGCATCTGACGCGTTTAGTCAGAGACGCCAAGGGCGACGCTACGAACTGTCATTATTGAAGAACTTTGCTATTGACCATGCACGTCTATTCTGATGTTTACCTTTTTGAATGCCAAATGTATACCTATCGATGTCAGGTCAGCATGACCTTGTTACACTGACTGTTCCTGTTGATACTATGTGTGTTCCCGTCAATAAATGTCTTGAAACATGCCTGCAGTGTCAAAGCATCCTTGATTACTGCATGTGAGAGTATGGGTTGCAGGATCTACATCTATACGAGCCTAAACACATTCGCGTCTTCATTCGCACCCACACTCAATTCATCATACGCTCGCACTACACATCTAACAACATGTATACTGTCTTGGGCCAGTGATCACCTCAACAAGAAAAAAAAGACAGTTACATTTCTGGTGGACCAGTTACGTGGGCTCTTATGATACATTTCTTGTCGCCAATGTGGCCTAGAAACTTACATTTCGGATGGACCAGATCTGTGGGTTTAAAAAGAACAGAGCGAGCATTTGACATTATTGTTGACATTTATGGATCCAGAAATTTACATTCCTGGTTGGCTGTTACATGTATGATGTCTCCAGTTTTGTCGAGAAAGTTACAACAAGACAAGTACTGAAGTGAACATCTAGGCATTTGCTACGTGGACCATAACTGCATAGAAGGCGGGTTCCTATTGTAAACAGTACTGCGGGTTGTGACACGTTTCATTCAACAACAGACTTTTCTAGGTCAGAGCATTCAAGCTACATTGTTGGAGGTCAAGTGTCTGTAAACAGTACGTGAAATTGTAAACATTCAATGTGCAAGCCCTAATTTGAGAAGGTCATAGTAACTTTGGTTCGTGAATACTTTATGTTACAGTGGATTTGACGTTCAGTGCGCGTTTGACATTTCGTTTCTGTGTTCGCAAGGAGCAAGAAATTTATTTTAGTTTCAGCTGTGACTGAACTTGTTCTGCAACACATTGAAATTGATTGCTATATGTTTATGTCACTTCTACTGTTTTTGGTGTATTTTTCTGCGGGTTTTTCGGTTGGTGGGTCTTACGGTAAATATGCCACTTGATCGAGGCTTACTGTAAGCGGTCTGTAGGTGCAAATTTTCTTAATTTGGAAATTTGCTAGTGACAATTGGTCGCTATTGATGTTAGCTGTGATGTAATTGTACTTAACGTTGTTTTTGTAATATTTTGTCTGTTTTTCAGTTTTGATTGTCGATTTGTTTTGTTTGTATTCTGTAGGTCTCTCCTTTCTTGTGTATTTCTCTACACATTTTTGGTTAAAACAGTGTTGCCATTTGTATTGTTTTGTATTTTTGTCTTTGTATTTTTTTTTGGTTGTACTACATTACTGTCATGCACAGTCTACATACACATACTTGGTCATGTTTTGATATTATTGATAAGGTAGACTCTTCATATAGAGTTTGTTAAATAATATTATATAAGATATTTATACAAGTTCTTTGATAAAAGACTTGTTATCTACAAAGATTGAGACAAGGTAAATACATATTCAAGTTCTTTATAAAAAAAGACTTGTGCCCATAGTGAGTGGGATATAAGGGAATTTTTTTTTTTTTTTCCACAGGTATTTAAGTGATTTTTTGGGTACATTATAAACAAGAGGAACATACAAAGTCTTTGTCTAAGACTAAGACAGTAAAATAAAGTGAAGTGAGTATACAAGTCTAGCATTTCAGACTTGTCTCCCATTGAAGTGGGATAAGGTAATTTATTTAATTTTTTTCAGGTTTCTGATCTCATTAGACAGAATGTCTACATTGGATTTCTTCATCCAGCAAGGGTTGACCCTTGGTAAGTCTGGTAAAGAATTGGAAGAATATTCATCTGCTCAATTCGCCATTGCATTAAAGTCAGAAGAAAAGAAACAAAAAGAGGAAATTAAATTGAAAGCAGAAGCTGAACTAAAGAAGCTAGAAGCTGAGAATAGAAGATTAGAACTTGAAGAAAGAAGGTATCAAAGAGAGGCTGAGGAGAGAAAAGCTCAAGCTGATGAAAGAAAATTCCAGATGGAAATGGAAGACAAAAAAATTCAAGCTCAAGCTGCTGCAGAGGAAAAAAAAAACTTCAAGCTGCTGCTGAGGCTGAAATTAGAAAAATGGAACATGAGGAAAGAAAACAGAAGATGGAACTTGATGAAAAACTCGCAATTTTGGAGTTAGAGAAATTGAAATTGGCGAGTACGGGTGCTCAGCAAACAACTTCGAGTACGACAAAGGAGTTTGTTAGTAGGATTAAATTGCCTCATTTCAATCCTTTAAAGGATGACGTAGCAGATTATCTAGATAGATTCCAATTTTTGTGCGATACGCATAACATAAAAAAGGAAAAATATGTTGAACAACTGATGCCATTTTTTTACAGGTGACACAGTGACTACTCTTATGACAATAGACGAACATGAGAGGACTAATTATGATGTTGTCAGGGCAGCATTACTAAAGAAATACCAATTAAAACAAGAAGACTATCGTCTTCGTTTTAGGACAATGTTGCCAGAAAATGGAGTAGATTTCTCTGATTTTGTTACAAAGATACGTCGTACATTTACACGATGGGTTGAGTTGTCTCAGATTGAGAAAACATATGAAGGTCTAATGGACTTATTATTGCGAGATAAGGTTTTGTCATCTGTTAATGATTCTTTTCTTGCATTCCTTCATGAGCGTAAGCCTAAAAACTTAAAAGAAATGGAGGAATACTGTTGTCAGTATGCCACAGCACATCCCCATGCTACAGTTAGCAATTCTAAAGTGAAAGAAGGGTTGCCAGCTGCTTCGGCAACACCATATGGCCCTAATTTCAGAAAAAAATTTCAGGGTGCTCAACAAAATTGGAATAGGGGAAGTAATCAAAATTACACTCAGAAGCGGAGTAATCCAACACATGATGGTTCTTCGTCTATGCAGTGGAGACAAGATGGTAGTTCTCGTAATTTTAGTGGTAATAATTTGAGACACTTTCGTAAAGGCTATCCAAATAATAACTATTCAAATTTTCGAGGTAATCATTCTCGACGTCAAGATTATGACGATGGTGAATTTAGAAACCGGGATTCAAACCGGAATGATGATTACAATAGGCAATATGATAACAATTACAGGGGAAATGATAGTCGAAATAATTACAGGGGAAATGATAATCGAGGTAGACCTAGGTTTAACAAAAAAAGACCTTACCAACAGGCAAACTCTGCACAACAAGAGTTTGATGGAGCCTGTAATACAGTAAATGATAGTGGTAACTCTAGGGCTATCACTGGTTGTGCTTTCGATTTTGGGAGAGCAACTGAATGCCCCCAATGCTTAACATTGTTTGACTCATCAACTGTATCTACGCTAAGTTGTGGTCACCCTCTTCCTGCTCTACCTGCTACAGTTGCGCATGATGGGAGAGGATCTCTCATCTTAGATAAAGGTCTAATAAATGATAGGCTAGTCTCAGTACTTTTCGATTCGGGATGTACTACCGTCGGGGTTAAGGAGTCTCTGATAGATCCTTGCTGTGCCACTGGAAAAAAACAATCAAATGTGTTACATTTGGTGGTACTATGGAAAGCTATCCTACTGCTATTATTAGGATTGACACTCCTTTCTTCACAGGAGATGTCCATGCATGTCTTCTTCCTAATCCTATTGCGGATCTTATAATCGGTCGTATTCATGGGGTTAAGGAATGCACCCCGCAACAAATTTCTAGTTGGGAAGAAAGAAACATTCAAACGGTCAATGCAGTGGTGACAAGAGCTCAAGCTCTTAATCCCCCAACTTCATCTGATAATAGTAATGAAGTTGATAGCCAAGACGAGCACTTGGTGATTTCCCATGACTCGTTTGTTAAACGTCAAGAAGAGGATCCTTCTTTGAAGAAATACTTCCTTCTTGCAAAGAAAGGGGATCCCAATCAAAATACGAATCACAAATCGTATATCACTATGAAGAATGGTATATTGGTACGAATGGTACAACACTCGGACAAGTCTATGCACTCGCAAATTCTTGTGCCTAAGTGTATGAGAGCCTTAATTCTTCGGCATGCACACGATTCTCAGTGTGCGGGACACATGGGTTTTTCCAGAACTAAAACTAGAGTCCTTGCGTCATTCTTTTGGCCATTCGTGAATAAAGACATCCGAATTTATTGCCGATCTTGCAAAATTTGTCAAGAGGTCAAGTCTAGGGGTCCGAGACATGCTGCTCCTATTCAGGCTGCAGATATTCCGATTCGGCCGTTTCAGAAAATGGCTATAGACATCATTGGTCCGTTCAAAATTAAGTCAGCCAGAGGACACCAATTTATCCTCACTTGCGTGGACATGTGCACGCGTTGGCCAGAGGCTATTCCTCTGAAGAGCATATCAACTGTCGATATCGCTGATGCTCTTTGGCTCGTATTTTCTCGTCTGGGATTCCCCGGAGAAATACTGTCGGATCACGGCACTCAGTTAATTTCGGACGTTATGTCTCAGGTAATGGCTACGCTAGACATTAAAAGGTCTCTCAGTAGTATTTATCATCCAATGTCCAATGGATTGGTAGAACGTCTTAACAGGACACTAAAGAACTTACTTGGCAAGATAACGGAGGATCATCCTGAAGATTGGGACAGGGTTTTACCTGCAGTCCTCTTTGCCTATAGAGAGGTTCCCAACGAGCATACAGGGTTTTCTCCTTTCGAACTTGTCTTTGGCGCGCAACCGCGCGGGCCAATGTCCTTGTTACACGATTTGATAACTTCCGATAATATCGACGATGATACACAATCGTCATATGAATATGTTATAGCTCTTAGGGAAAAGATTATCGAATCGTGCAGGTTAGCAACTTCATCTTCCGAATTTGCGAAAGAAAAAGCTAGGCGATTTGCTAATAAGAAAAGACGCCTACGTCAACTTTGTCCTGGAGACAAAGCATATGTCTTACTGCCCTCAAGAGAGAATAGACTTCTCATTTCTTGGAAGGGTCCATACACTATAGTCTCGAAAATTTCTGATGTCGACTATATTGTCGATGTGGATGGAAGGCATAAAACCTTCCATATAAATATGCTAACAGAGTTTATTGAACGTCCAGACTATTTACAGCCTATTTTCCAGGCGACGGACGACTCTCCAGTTCAACATGGTCACATCTCATCCCTGTCCGTTATACAGGATGAGGAAACTATTTTTTCTGACGTGAACTTACCTCTTCCTGCGATTCCACTTACTTCAACGGAATCGTGGAGAGACGTTACAGTCTCTTCCAACTTGTCTTTTGAGGAACAGCGTCAAGTATCCTCTACGTTACAATCATATCAGGATGTCCTTACCGACATTCCTGGACACACAGATGTCATAGAACATGACATCATACTTACTGATCGTAATCCGATCAGAGTAAGACCATACCCAATACCTATTCATTTTCAAGCACAAGTCGAGAAAGAATTGGATGAAATGATTCAACTACAAATAATTGAACCATCCACTTCAGCTTATTCTTCGTCGATAGTTATTGTTCGAAAGAAAGACAATAACATACGTCTTTGCGTTGATTATCGCAAATTAAATCAAGTTACGAAGTTCGATGCTGAACCTATGCCGTTATTAGATGATCTACTTATTAGACTTTCTAAAGCTAAATTCTTTACTAAACTAGACTTGTCGAAAGGTTATTGGCAAGTCCCACTGGCGGAACACGCCAAACCTCTCACTGCTTTTTCGACACCTAGGGGTCTGTTTCAATGGAATTTTATGCCTTTCGGGCTTATGAACGCCCCAGCGACTTTCGTACGCATGATGCGACGAATTCTATCAGATCGTGCAGATGTCATTGCATATTTAGACGACATCTGTCTTTTCAGCGATACTTGGGAAGAACACTATGTGGGTCTGAAGGAATTGCTATCTACTCTACGTGAGCATAGATTGACTGCTAAACCCTCTAAAGCTTTTGTTGGGTTTATGAAATTTCCTTCCTAGGTCATCGAGTTGGTCATGGTCTGTTGAAGACAGAGGACCAAAACATTTCAAAGATATTAAATATCTCGGTTCCGAAGACAAAAAAGCAAGTGCGTAGTCTCTTGGGATTGATACAATTCTATGGAAGATTCATTGAGAATCTGTCCTCCATTATGGCACCACTTTCAACGTTATTGAAAAAAGGTTCTCCTAATATGGTGCGTTGGTCCCAAGAATGCCAATCTTCATTGGATCAGGTTAAGAATTTGTTCTCATCTCATCCTATCTTAAGACTACCGACGATTGATAAGACTTTTGTCCTTCGTAGTGATGCCTCTTCCACTGGCATTGGAGCGGCACTAATGCAGGAATATTCAGGAACTCTGCATCCTGTAATGTATATTTCTAGGAAGCTGAATGCGGCAGAAAGGAATTACTCGGTTTTGGACCGTGAATTGTTGGCTATGGTTTGGTCCATTCTTAAGCTACAAAGGTTCCTTCTGGGCGCGCATTTCTTTATGGAAACCGACCAAAAAGCTCTTACGGCTATGCAAAGTAAGGATTTGAAGAGCTCGAGATCTACTCGTTATGCTATTGCTCTTCAGCCTTTCCATTTCACGGTGCGAGCTATCCGTGGTTCGGATAATGTGATGGCGGACATATTGTCTAGATGCCCACATGATTCCAGTTAAATCTTGTGTCCTAGTTTTTCCTGATATATTTTCAGACTTAGGTCTGTCCTTAATATCATAATATGTTGTAATACAAATGTATTTGGATGATGTTTAGATAATTTAACAAATTTCATTTTGTCCATCCATCAGTGATATGTTGCTAAAATAGCATTGACATTTGTATATTGCTATGATTATATTATTTAGTAATGTTTGATATATGATTGGTATTGCCAGCAACTTAGGTTTCTTGAATGGTATCCCTTAGTTTGTTTGGTTTAAAGGAAATATTTTCTCTTATGTTGGGAGATGATTTGTACCCTCTTCTATTGTACCTGATATTAGGTTCATTGTTTGCATGAGCACAGAAGTGATACTGGTGCTATCTTGCTCATGAACATATTAAAAAAAAAAAATTGCATTTTTTTTTTTTACAGGGGGGTGGTAGTAATGTTGCTGTCATTTTCGACGGAGTCATCTGTCAAGTTATTTGCTTATGTTTGTATCATAAGTATAATTGTGTCTTTACCTGCGATGTCAGGTTGATTAGGGGTTGTCTTCCCTTGTTTATTCATTCATTGTGTTTGACCTTTAGGGTCAGAGGTTGTCAGTTCGGGCGTAGGCCTATGGGAAGGTTTTTTTAAGCGGGAGTGAGATATACTTCCGGGAAGCCGGGAGGTCCTGTTTTTCTGAAGGGACCAAGAGTCCATTGTTTTTCGGGGAGAATCTTCGAAGTAACTGCTATGGCAGTTTTCCCCAGTGAATCTCTGTGCGTCGGGATGACGACAGAATTCCTTGTGTAGTTCTGAGGATTCATTTACCAGGTAATACCGACCTTTATGCATTATTACGCTTTTCGGTGGCAGAACATGTAAAGGATTACCTAGGGTGAACAGCAGTTCACGGATCCGCCATTTCAGAACTTATATATTTGTGCTCGAGGTAGCCATCCAAGACTGTTAGTCTTATATTGTCCAGAAATCCAGTGACGAAGATATATTGTGGGAGCCGCAGATTGGCGGAACTTCTATCTACAATAAGTATTACTGCAGGGTTGATGATAACCTATTTAACAGAAGTACACGGCCGACGTCAGAACGAGGCCTGTGCTTTCGGCTATTATACTACAGCCTGATATGTGCAATTGGCGGGAGTGCCAAGTTGCACCTGTGTGTCAAGGTAACTAAGGCATCTGACGCGTTTAGTCAGAGACGCCAAGGGCGACGCTACGAACTGTCATTATTGAAGAACTTTGCTATTGACCATGCACGTCTATTCTGATGTTTACCTTTTTGAATGCCAAATGTATACCTATCGATGTCAGGTCAGCATGACCTTGTTACACTGACTGTTCCTGTTGATACTATGTGTGTTCCCGTCAATAAATGTCTTGAAACATGCCTGCAGTGTCAAAGCATCCTTGATTACTGCATGTGAGAGTATGGGTTGCAGGATCTACATCTATACGAGCCTAAACACATTCGCGTCTTCATTCGCACCCACACTCAATTCATCATACGCTTGCACTACACATCTAACAACATGTATACTGTCTTGGGCCAGTGATCACCTCAACAAGAAAAAAAGACAGTTACACCTGTTAGTTCCATGCAGAGCATGGAGCCACCACTTCAAGTACTCCCTTTGTAGAAAGCCTGCAGACAGCATTCAACTACTGCTGTATTAGTGGTTTCTGTAAAAGTTACAGAAACCACTAATACAGCAGTAGTTGAATGCTGTCTGCAGGCTTTCTACAAAGGGAGTACTTGAAGTGGTGGCTCCATGCTCTGCATGGAACTAACAGGAAAATTATGTTATAAAAAAAAAGGTAAAAAAAATTACTCTAAGACTAGACAAATAGATGGCTTCATAAAAGTCTTATTGTGACCGTGGGGTGTGTAGATTCTTTTATAAGGTATATATGTTCAAGTTTCGTGTGTGTTTATTTATTGTATCACTCAAGTCAAGATACTGGTATACTGCTTTACGTGTTAGGGTTACGTGTTAGGGTTGCCAGCCTCTTGTACAACTTCATATTAGTCGCCTTGTAAGTTTTTTAAATCGCTGCTATCGTAAAAAGGCTCGTGGGGATTTCCTATAGCATTCTTGCGCGAATAATAATTTTATATGTTTAATGTCGAGTTCTCTATATTTCACTTGAACATGTCTATTAAATACACTTGCTTCCTGTGGTGAAGTGGGATGTTATAAATATTTATAGGGGACTTAGTGTACTGACTGAGATCAGCTGTGAAGGTATATATATCTAATAAGAGTAGTGTATTATATATAACCTTACTTGCTGCCACATATGTATACCTCAGTCAGAATTATTCTGGAATAGTGTGATGACTACGTTATATGTCTAGGGTATGTGTATGATGAAGTGTAAGTCAAAACAACAACAGACAGATAAACAATTTAATTTATTCCACTACACTTGACAACACTGTGACACTCACATACATAAAACACTCTACAAGGATATCTTAAAGGAGTCACTGATAACTTTTCAAATAACAATATGTATTCATTGCTGTCATGAATGAATATGTGTCCTGATTCAAATACAAATGGAACCAGGAATCACAATCAATTTTAATTACAAGTTATATGTACAGAATTTCTCAATATGAATCTTGTAGTGACATGTATTATTAAAAGTATCCTATTGTGGTGAAGTGGGATGTTATAAATATTTATAGGGGACTTAGTGTACTGACTGAGATCAGCTGTGAAGGTATCTATATCTAATAAGAGTAGTGTATTATAGATAACCTTACTTGCTGCCACATATATATATATCTCAGTCAGAATTATTCTGGAATAGTGTGATGACTACGTTGTATGTCTAGGGTATGTGTATGATGAAGTGTAAGTCATAACAACAACAGACAGATAAACAATTTAATTTATTCCACCACACTTGACAACACTGTGACACTCACATACATAAAACACTCTACAAGGATATCTTAAAGGAGTCACTGATAACTTTTCAAATAACAATATGTATTCATTTCTGTCATGAATGAATATGTGTCCTGATTCAAATACAAAGGGAACCAGGAATCACAATCAATTTTAATTACAAGTTATATGTACAGAATTTATCAATATGAATATTGTAGTGACATATATTATTAAAAGTATCCTATGTGTGTCAGTTGTGTAGTAGTAATATGAGGTAATACTGGTTTTGTTTTGTTCAAGCTCTGTTGGTATTTGTCATCATGACTTCAATAGTTTGTCTTTATTGGAACTAGTATTGGAGATGTTCTCAGTTCCTGATATTAAAACAATTTACTTCCCCTCTAAGTTTATGTTACAATGTTATTTTAAGATGGGGGGTACATAATTTTGAGCTCAGCTGGCCACATCAGCTTATCTTGCGTGATGGCGGCAGGAAAAGACTCCTCTGCTCGATTTCTCCCCTGTGCTCTGGAGACACCTCACTGATAGCTAAATGGACCAAGGAGTATGCTGTCCGACTCTGGATTCAGCAAAGCTCTGACCAGGTGCTGCTCAATACCATCAAGACCACGGTCCCTGAAAACAAGAAGGATGTACCTTCTACTTCATAACTAATTGATACTCTAGTTCTACACTGAGCACAATACATCACAAACATTGGGTTCAGAGCGTTAGGCCAACTGTCAGCTTCATCTGAAATACTTTATACCAGCATTAACCTCCTTAATGGTTACTACGCCTCTGCAATTCCAGCATTATTTCTTTCTAGTCAATCATCTAGGTGTCAGTGTACTGTTTGGCCATTCCATGCCGTTTTACTTTTCTCCGACACCTTCTGTTCAGGCTGGAGCATTATAGGCTTTACATCATGTTTGCTACTGAACTACACATATATACAGGCATAAATTAACAATTCACATTCAATTTTCATTAAAAGATACTGAATGTTTCAAGCTTACCACAATTCATAGAATAAACACAGATACGTTGACTAGCAATGAATTCTGGCACAACTACTGGCACAAATTCCCATCTGCTTATGTTCCAGGCTTTTATTTAGCAAAAATATGAGCTGGCTTCAACGCACTGTTGCTTTATCAAGCTTATTTGAACTAGTGGTCTCGAACTAACGCTCCTAAGTGAGTATATCAGCGAGTCTGGCCAATGGAGCCACGTTTCGACAAGTGTTTGAAAAAATTTTACCTTCCTATGTCTCCCTAACAACCAAAGATAGTATTTATAGTCCGACCAATCGTTTTTAGTCTTATATTTGTTGCGCTCCAATCAATTTGGAGTTTACATGGTAGGCTATTTCCGTACGTAAGGTTTTTTTCAAACACGTTATAAAAAAATTTTATGAGCAGAAATGATTTCATGCTGTCAGGCATCCCCACTATTTTATTTTGGTTATAATTTGTTAATTCCTAGACTATTTGCGTAACGTTTTACATATTCTTTGTCAGCAAGCCCTAAGGAACCCAAATATACAAATTTAAAAGAGCTAAGTGGCTGCGTTCAAAATATGCAATTTCTTCTACCTTCTGTTTCGAAGATGTGCTGTCTGGGTACTGTAATGTTTTCAAACGTAAACCCATCTAATGTTATCTTTTCTAATAAGCGTTTTCTAGGTTTTTTAAAACCTAACTCTGGGAAGGTTAGTGTTTTTATCACTGTCCGTCCGAAAAAGTTAGTGCATGTGGCCTTACACGCGTGATAGTAGTAATTGTGTATCGCGTTACGCTTGTTGGGGTGGCATTAATAGCGAGACGCGTGTTTAATTTTGCATGCGTTCGGCTTTCTGCCTCTCCCTTCTCTCTATCCTGCTTTATCTGTCTTTTAGTTACGCTGTGTATAAAATGGAATGAATGAAATATTAAAATTAGGTCATTGTTCAGCTTGCGTATCTCAAATGTTTTTCCAAGAAATACAGCACACGTTTCATTGAAGAAAGCGGGTAATAATATAGTAGGCTTTTACTATCAACGTGAAAGCGTTACAATTTGCAGACGAAGCATAAAACAAGGGGGATTTCGAGTACAGTTATTGTGACAGCACTGTTATTTTACCATTGCTCTTTTCTTTATTAGAATTTATTTGTTAGGCTTTATATTTACCTTTTAATTTATATATGTGGATTAGAATATTTCACGACACCTCCCCTCTTAAAACAGACATCCCATGTCAGTCCTTTATTCTATATACACATAGATAAATGTAAGTCAACTTGACTTTACTCTGCTGTGGTGCTATCATGGTTTTATGTAGTTGGGTCCATTCAGAGTAGGCACTACTCATAAAATCTGCCTCAGACTTCTACAACCAATAATATATTTCGGTTATGTTACTGAACAGCCGCAAGTGTGAGTGCTTGTCTTAATGCTGCTTCGCAACCCGTATTCACCATTTCTCTTCTCTGAGTCTGCGCAATGACATGTCCAGAGAACATTATATTTCCCTCAAAATGTACGTTATGAGGAGATAACATATACCTGGTGATAGCAGAGTTTTCGTAGTGGATCCCATAATCTTCTTATTATCCTGTATGAAACATTCGGAATATCCTCAATCAAAGAGGCAACTCAGGGATTCATTACGTTCCTCCGAAATGTTTACATCCAACAATTTTCTCATCATTCTCCACCTGTCCTTCTGTAATAGCATTCAGTCTCCTGTAATCTATACAGAGTCTATGTTCTCCAGAGGGCTTCCTTAAGAGTACAACACCGGAACTATACGAAGATTCACTGTGCGAAATAATTCCTTCCTTCAACAGATAGTCTATCTCTTCCTTCAAAGCTTTCTCCTTAGCAAACGGAATCGAATATGGTTTCATACAGACAGGTGTGGGGTCTATCAGTTTCATATCATATTCCAATAGGTTTGTATGCCCTGGTCGGTCTGTTAACACCTCTGCATGATTATTTAGAACCTGTTGCACTCTCTCTTTCTGAGTTTTCGTTAAATGTGTACTGATTTTCACCTGTGCTGCTGTCTCACAGGGGTGTAATGGATACTCAAATGATGAAAGTGGTTCCTTTTTCATCTCCATGGCGATGGACAAGGTCAACAAGTGTGTCTCCTCCTGATGTTCTCTTTCCAAATATTTCTTCAGGAGATTCACATGATAGATTTTTTCTTTCCCCTTCTTATCTATCTTATAATTTGTTCTAGATACCTTCTCTAAAACTGTATATGGACCCTGCCATCCAATTTGTAACTTATTCTGACTCCCGGGCAAAAGAAGCAGTACTTTCTCTCCCACAGCCAAATTTCTGTCTTTCGCCTTCCTGTTATAATAGGCAGCATGTTTCTTCCTGGCTTGTTTCAAATTTTCATTGGCAAGTTTCCAGCCAGTTTTTAAACGAGTGGTCAGCTCATTCACATATTGGTATGAAGATGTAATGTTTTCCTCTGCCTTTTCATCAGTCCACGTTCTTAACAAAGCTACATATGGACCTTTAATTGTGTGGACCTATTTGTCCATGCACCGGTATGGTCTCTTCCACTCGAAGCTTTATAGTGATGATTTTTCCTCCCAGAATTATCATTCACAAAACGACCGCTACCAATTCTTTTCCTGGGGGCTTTCTCCCCACTTAAAATTCTTGATGAGAGATTTCCTCTCTACATCCTTTTCCTCCAGTTTGTTTAAGTCCGATTGAGGGATTTTCGGCTTATCCTGGGGTAAGACATCTTTTTGCACTCTCCGCATAGTGGCCATTGTAAAACAGTTAAGTGAAGCTTGTCCGTGAAAAGGGGCTTCCCATTCCATTTGGTCCACTTTATCAAATCTATATCTCTTTTTATTATCAGGCCTAATTTTGCCCCGTGGCGTGTCCAGGTCCTGATCCATGTTCCCACTTGTGGGTGTTCCCTCATGTGCTATGCTACACCTTTCTACAAAATTCTCAATGTCCCATCTTGCTTTGGGCCAATAATAATTGTGAGCCACCTTTTGAATGATGGTACCTATCTTCTCATGGTCCCCATCTGGTTTCACATGTAGGCTCCTTATTAAGTCTGCCCTATATCTTTTAGGAAGTACCAGTTGTCCCTGACCTTTGGATCTAGCTCCAGTCTTCCTATACATCAACTTGTTTTTCATGTAAAAATCTCCCTTGCCTGGAGTTGTATGACAAGTTGACAATTTTCTGAAACAAGGCTTGAGTGTTTTATCCCCAGCCTGTGCCTTCCTCATCTCTTCTGGAGTGGTATCCAACATAATATCCTCCTCCTGTCTTGAGGTCGACCTGACCTGAAGGGTTGCCATATACACAGGTTTCCTTCTGCAACGGTCAGTGTCATGATTGTCCATCTGACAATTCTTACACCACCTTTTTTCCTTGGTTGAAAGATTTTCTTTCATCATATTTCCTTTCATCGAATTGTGGGAATTTATTTTTATTTTCATACCGTGGCCTATCAAACTGGTGCTTACCTTTGTTTTGATCCCTAGTATCAAATTTATTAAAGTTCTGTGGTGCCCTAAAGTTATCCACTTGTTTCTTTTTATTACCTGTTACCTCTGCTTGAGCTGCTTGATACCTTTCAGCAACATTTAGCAACTCACCCAGCCTCTCTGCACCTTGTTCCATGAAAAACTTTCTCAGGTCTGGAGCCATGGACTCTCTTAGCTGCTCTATAAGGACCATTTCCTTAAGATCTTGGGTTTTCCCCAGAAAAGTCCATTTCTCCAAGTATGTCTCTATTCGTGCAGAGAACTGGTGATAGGTTTCACCTGACAGTAGTTTCGCATTCCTAAATTTTTTCCTATAAAATTCTGCATTCTTTTCATACCTTAACAAAAGAGCCTGCTTTAGCATGTCATAATTTTCCTGATCACCTCTGCTCATTTTTGCAAAAACTTCATAAGCTGCCCCACGAAGTCCCTGAGATAACTTTAAGCTCCACCTTTCTCTCTCTAACCCATAAGTGGTAGCTAATAGTTCATACCTATTTAGGTAGCTCTCTATATCATCGTCTTTCTCCACAAAATGATCTAAATGAAAATTCATAGCTGAGGTTGAGGCTCCTTGGCTAGCAGTGGCATCAGAGGCAAAGGGACTGGCACCATTTTCAGGAGCATGGCCTTGAAACTCAAACTCCCTTAGTCGTAACTCATGTTCCCTTTGTAATCTTTTATCTTCTGCTTCCCTTTCTGCAGCTAATTTCTTCTCTTCCCTTTCTGCAGTCAATCTTCTTTCTTCTGCTTCCCCTTCTGCAGCTAATCTTCTTTTCCTCTGCTTCCCAATTTCTTAGCTCAGCTTCAAATTGTAACTTCTTAATTTCCCTTTCAGCCTCTAACTTTCTTTCGGCTTCAAACCTTCTTTCTTCGCGTTCAATAAATTTGTCACATTCCGTAGTGACATAGGCAACCATAACGTGCCCATCTAATCCTAACTCTTTTGCAGTCTGAACAGCAGCAGATCGAAATTTGGCCAGGTCCGCCATTGTCTATCAGGTAAATTTATACAATGTCTAACCAACAATTCAATCTCTAAATATATATCTAATGGACAACACAGGCACCGTGAGCTCAACCTTATTTAATTCCACCCAAGGATACCTTTTAATTCTTATATTCCCTGAAGTGAATTACCCCCAATATTTTTAATAGGGAAAGATTCAAAATCCCGGACGAGCCCCCAATATATGTAGTGAAGTGGGATGTTATAAATATTTATAGGGGACTTAGTGTACTGACTGAGATCAGCTGTGAAGGTATCTATATCTAATAAGAGTAGTGTATTATAGATAACCTTACTTGCTGCCACATATGTATACCTCAGTCAGAATTATTCTGGAATAGTGTGATGACTACGTTATATGTCTAGGGTATGTGTATGATGAAGTGTAAGTCATAACAACAACAGACCGATAAACAATTTAATTTATTCCACCACACTTGACAACACTGTGACACTCACATACATAAAACACTCTACTAGGATATCTTAAAGGAGTCACTGTAATTAACTTTTTCAAATAACAAAATGTATTCAATTTCTGTCATGCATGGAATTCTGTGTCATGATCTCAAATACAAAGGGTACCAGGAATCACAATCACTTTTAATTACAAGTTAAATTTACAAGAATTTTATCAAAATGAATATTGTTCGTGGAAATATAGTATTATTAATAGTATCCTATGTGTGTCAGTTGTGTAGTAGTAATATGAGGTAATACTGGTTTTGTTTTGTTCAAGCTATGTTGGTATTTGTCATCATGACTTCAATAGTTTGTCTTTATTGGAACTAGTATTGGAGATGTTCTCAGTTCCTGATATTAAACCAATTTACTTCCCCTCTTAAGTTGATGATACAATGATATTTGTAAGATGGGGGTTACATCATTTTGAGACTCAGCTTGGCCAAATCAGCTTATCTTGCGCGATGGCGGCAGGAAAGGACTCCTCTGCCACGATTTTAGATTTCTCACCCTGTGCAACACATGGTGGAGACACCTCCACTGATAGCTAAGATGGACCTAGGAGTAAGCTGACCCACTCTGGATTCCGCAAAGCACTGACCCAGGTGCTGCCTTCCCATAACCATCCAGACCACGGTCCCCAGAAAACCAGACGGAATGTACCTTCAACTTCATAACTAATTGATACTCTAGTTCTACACTGAGCACAATACACCACGAACATTGGGTTCAGTGCCGTAAGGCAAAACTGTCAGCTTTCATCTTAAAAAATATTATACCAGCATTAACCTCTCTTAATGGTTACTACGCCTCTGCAATTCCTGCAATTAATTTCATTGTCTAGTCAATCATCTAGGGGTCACTGTACTGTTTTGGCCATTCCATGCAGTTTTACTTTCCTCCGACACCTTCTGTTCAGGCTGGAGCATTATAGGCTTTACATCATGTTTGCTACTGAACTACACATATATACATGCATAAATTAACAATTTACATTCAATTTTCATTAAAAAGATTCTGAATGTTTCAAATCCTATACCACAACTTCATAGAATAACACCCACAGATACGTTGATTAGCTATTAATTCTGGCACAACTACTGTCACAAATTCCCATCTGCTTATGTTCCAGGCTTTTATTTAGCAAAAATATGAGCTGGCTTCAACGCACTGTTGCTTTATCAAGCTTATTTGAACTAGTGGTCTCGAACTAACGCTCCTAAGTGAGGTATATCATCGCTGTCTGGCCAATGGAAGCACGTTTTCGACAAGTTTTTTGAAAATTTTTTACCTTCCTCACGTCTCCCCTAACAACGAAAGATAGTATTTATAGCCCGACCAATCGTGGTTAGTCTTTCATTTGTTGCGCTACAATCAATTTGGAATTTACATGGTAGGCTATTTCCGTACGTAAGCTTTTTTCAAACACGTTATAAAACAATTTTATGAGCAGAAATGATTTCATGCTGTCAGGCATCCCCACTATTTTATTTTGGTTATAATTTGGTAATTCCTAGACTATTTGCGTAACGTTTTACATATTCTTTGTCAGCAAGCCCTATGGAACCCAAATATACAAATTTAAAAGAGCTAAGTGGCTGCGTTCAAAATATGCAATTTCTTCTACCTCCTGTTTCGAAGATGTGCTGTCTGGGTACTGTAATGTTTTCAAACGTAAACCCATCTAATGTTATCTTTTCTAATAAACGTTTTTCTAGGTTTTTTAAAACTATAACTCTGGGAAGGTTAGTGTTTTTATCACTGTCCGTCCGAAAAAGTTAGTGCATGTGGCCTTACACGCGTGATAGTCGTAATTGTGTATCGCGTTACGCTTGTTGGGGGTGGCATTAATAGCGAGACGCGTGTTTAATTTTGCATGCGTCGGCTTTCTGCCTCTCCCCTCTCTTCTATCCGTGCTTTCTCCATCTGTCTTTTAGTTTAACGCTGTGTGTATAAAATGGGAATTGAATGAATGAAAATATTAAAATTTAGGTATCATTGTTCAGCATTGGGTATCACCAATATGTTTTTCCAAGAAATTACAAGCACCGTTTCATGTGAAAGTGGAAAGGCGGTGTATGGTTAAATTAATATAGTTAGACTTTTATATTCAACGTGGAAAAGCGTTACAATTATGCAGGAACGAAGCATCAAATTGTAAAACAAAGGGGATTTCGTGTACTGCCATTGTGACAGCACTGTTCTTTACCATTGCTCGTTTCTTTATTAGATGTATTTGTTAGGGTTTACATTTACTTTTTAATTTATCATATGTGGATTAGAATATTTTCCCGACACCTCCCCTCTATTAAAACAGACATTATTATGTCTCAGTCCCTTTATTCTATATACACCTTTAGATAAATGTAAGTCAACTTGACTTTTACTCTGCTGTGGTGCTATCATGGTTTTATGTAGTTGGGTCCATTCAGAGTAGGCACTACTCTCATTGAAATCTGCCTCAAGACTTCTTACAGAACCAGTATATAATATTTCGGTATATGGTTACTGAAAACAGCCGCAAGTGTGAGTGCTTGTTCTTAATGCTGCTTTCGCAACCCGTATTCACCATTTTCTCTTCTCCTGAGTCTGCGCAATGACATGTCCCAGAAGAACATTATATTTCCTCTCAAATGTACGTTATTTTGGCGGAGGATAAACAGATTTACCTGGTAGTATAGCAGGAGTTTTTCGGTATTGGATCCCCTATTATCTTCATATTATTCCTGTAGGAAACATTCGGGAATATCCGCCAATCAAATGGAGGCACCTCCATGGATTCATTACGTTCCTCCGAAATGTTGTTTAATCCAACAATTTTCTCATTTCATCCTAGAGAAAGACATAGGCGCCTTCTTCAAGTCAAATGGCAATCGGATTAAAAACTAATAGTGTCCTTCTGAGGTACTAAAAGCTAGGTATGGTCTAACCTCAGGCTTTACTGGAATCTGATAGTTCCTGTTACTCAGTTCCACCTTTGGAGGGAAATATTTAACTTTTAATTTTAGTCTGGCAAAACAGGGCCTTGAATTTGTATTTCCGGGCAATGGCTTCCACCTGTCATTCTGTATAGCATTCGGTTCTCCTGTTAATCTATTACAGAGGGTTCTATGTACTCCAGGGAGGGGCTCCCTTTAAGAGCTTTACAAACCAAACCGGCGGGGAAACTATAATGTAGGATTTCACTGTGTTGAAATTTAATTCCTTCCTTCAACAAATAGTCTATCTCTTCCTTCAAAGCTTTCTCCTTAGCAAACGGAATCGAATATGGTTTCATACAGACAGGTGTGGGGTCTATCAGTTTCATATCATATTCCAATAGGTTGGTATGCCCTGGTCGGTCTGTTAACACCTCTGCATGATTATTTAGAACCTGTTGCACTCTCTCTTTCTGAGTTTTCGTTAAATGTGTACTGATTTTCACCTGTGCTGCTGTCTCACAGGGGTGTAATGGATATTCAAATGATGAAAGTGGTCCTTTTTCATCTCCATGGCGATGGACAAGGTCAACAAGTGTGTCTCTTCCTGATGTTCTCTTTCCAAATATTTCTTCAGGAGATTCACATGATAGATTTTTTCTTTCCCCTTCTTATCTATCTTATAATTTGTTCTAGACACCTTCTCTAAAACTGTATATGGACCCTGCCATCCAATTTGTAACTTATTCTGACTCCCGGGCAAAAGAAGCAGTACTTTCTCTCCCACAGCCAAATTTCTGTCTTTCGCCTTCCTGTGATAATAGGCAGCATGTTTCTTCCTGGCTTGTTTCAAATTTTCATTGGCAAGTTTCCAGCCAGTTTTTAAACGAGTGGTCAGCTCATTCACATATTGGTATGAAGATGTAATGTTTTCCTCTGCCTTTTCATCAGTCCACGTTCTTAACAAAGCTACATATGGACCTTTAATTGTGTGGGACCTATTTGTCCATGCACCGGTATGGTCTCTTCCACTCGAAGCTTTATAGTGATGATTTTTCCTCCCAGAATTATCATTCACAAAACGACCGCTACCAATTTTTCTTTTGGGGCTTTCTCCCCACTTAAAATTCTTGATGAGAGATTTCCTCTCTACATCCTCTTCCTCCAGTTTGTTTAAGTCCGATTGAGGGATTTTCGGCTTATCCTGGGGTAAGACATCTTTTTGCACTCTCCGCATAGTGGCCATTGTAAAACAGTTAAGTGAAGCTTGTCCGTGAAAAGGGGCTTCCCATTCCATTTGGTCCACTTTATCAAATCTATTTTTCTTTTTATTATCAGGCCTAATTTTGCCCCGTGGCGTGTCCAGGTCCTGATCCATGTTCCCACTTGTGGGTGTTCCCTCATGTGCTATGCTACACCTTTCTACAAAATTCTCAATGTCCCATCTTGCTTTGGGCCAATAATAATTGTGAGCCACCTTTTGAATGATGGTACCTATCTTCTCATGGTCCCCATCTGGTTTCACATGTAGGCTCCTTATTAAGTCTGCCCTATATCTTTTAGGAAGTACCAGCTGTCCCTGACCTTTGGATCTAGCTCCAGTCTTCCTATACATCAACTTGTTTTTCATGTAAAAATCTCCCTTGCCTGGAGTTGTATGACAAGTTGACAATTTTCTGAAACAAGGCTTGAGTGTTTTTATCCCCAGCCTGTGCCTTCCTCATCTCTTCTGGAGTGGTATCTAACATAATATCCTCCTCCTGTCTTGAGGTCGACCTGACCTGAAGGGTTGCCATATACACAGGTTTCCTTCTGCAACGGTCAGTGTCATGATTGTCCATCTGACAAATTTTACACCACCTTTTTCCTTGGTTGAAAGATTTTCTTTCATCATATTTCCTTTCATCGAATTGTGGGAATTTATTTTTATTTTCATACCGTGGCCTATCAAACTGGTGCTTACCTTTGTTTTGATCCCTAGGATCAAATTTATTAAAGTTCTGTGGTGCCCTAAAGTTATCCACTTGTTTCTTTTTATTACCTGTTACCTCTGCTTGAGCTGCTTGATACCTTTCAGCAACATTTAGCAACTCACCCAGCCTCTCTGCACCTTGTTCCATGAGAAACTTTCTCAGGTCTGGAGCCATGGACTCTCTTAATTGCTCTATAAGGACCAATTCCTTAAGATCTTGGGTTTTCCCCAGAGAAGTCCATTTCTCCAAGTATGTCTCTATTCGTGCAGAGAACTGGTGATAGGTTTCACCTGACAGTAGTTTAGCATTCCTAAATTTTTTCCTATAGAATTCTGCATTCTTTTCATATCTTAACAAAAGAGCCTGCTTTAGCATGTCATAATTTTCCTGATCACCTCTGCTCATTTTTGCAAAAACTTCATAAGCTGCCCCACGAAGTCCCTGAGATAACTTTAAGCTCCACCTTTCTCTCTCTAACCCATACGTGGTAGCTAATAGTTCATACCTATTTAGGTAGCTCTCTATATCATCGTCTTTCTCAACAAAATGATCTAAATGAAAATTCATAGCTGAGGTTGAGGCTCCTTGGCTAGCAGTGGCATCAGAGGCAAAGGGACTGGCACCATTTTCAGGAGCATGGCCCTGAAACTCAAACTCCCTTAGTCGTAACTCATGTTCCCTTTGTAATCTTTTATCTTCTGCTTCCCTTTCTGCAGCTAATTTCTTCTCTTCCCTTTCTGCAGCTAATTTCTTCTCTTCCCTTTCTGCAGCTAATTTCTTCTCTTCCCTTTCTGCAGAAAGGGAAGAGAAGAAAGCTAATTTCTTCTCTTCCCTTTCTGCAGCTAATTTCTTGTCTTCTCTTTCTGCTTCCAATTTCTTAGCCTCAGCCTCAATCTGCAACCTCTTAGTCTCAGCCTCAGCCTCAAATTGTAACTTCTTAATTTCCCTTTCAGCCTCTAACATTCTTTCGGCTTCAAACCTTCTTTCTTCGCGTTCAATAAATTTGTAACATTCCGTAGTGACATAGGCAACCATAACTTGCCCATCTAATCCTAACTCTTTTGCAGTCTGAACAGCAGCAGATCGAAATTTGGCCAGGTCCGCCATTGTCTATCAGGTAAATTTATACAATGTCTAAAACCAAAATTTCCCCCCCCCCCCCCCCCATTCCCTCTTAAATAATTATATTTCCTAATCGGACAACCCACAAAGTCCAAAACCGTGAGTCTTCACAAACCATTAATTTTTTTTAATTTATCCCCCAACCCCCAAGGAAAAAATACCCATTTTTTTTTAATTTTCCTTAATATTTCCCCCCTGAACAAAAGTTGGAAAATACCCCCCAAAAATCTAATTTGTTTATTTTTAAATCGTTAAATGAATTTCAAAAAAATTCCCCCAGAAAAGCCGTAGAAACCCCCCCAATATAACTAATTTGTGGTTTGGGAAGTGGGATGTTATAAATATTTATAGGGGACTTAGTGTACTGACTGAGATCAGCTGTGAAGGTATCTATATCTATTAAGAGTAGTGTATTATAGATAACCTTAGTTGTTGCCACATTATATATATATCTCATCAGACCTTCCCTCTGGAGATCAGTGTGATGACCCTTTTTTTGGTCTAGCGGTATCGTGTAATAATGAGTATAAGTCTAATTAAAGAACAACAGGTAGTGGGGAGGGGTAAATTAAATAAAATTTATTCAACACTTACCTTGCCAACACTGCCCTAACAAAAACATATCTGGTTTAATAAACCCCTACAAGTCAGAAAATTATTCTGGCGAAAGGAGTGGGACTGATAACTTTGTCAACCTAACGTTATTTTTTTTTTTTATTATTGTCCCCCCCTAGGTGGTTAAAATGGGTTTTGTAATGGGATTACAAAGTGTAACCAGGAATCCCAATCAACAACAATTACACCCAGATTAAATGTACGATTTTATTAATATAGATATTGTGAGTGACACTATCTTACTTGGAACAAAGTACCAACTATGGGTGACCACTCCCCCCAGTAGTAAACATAAAGGTAATACAACCATCCCCTTGTTCCAAGCTTCTGATGGTATCTGTCTCATGAATTCAATAGGAAAGCCCAAATTGGAACTGGGATTGGAGACTGGTTTCTCAGTTCCTGATATTTAAAACAATATGTACTTCCCTCTTAAGTTTATGTTACAATGGCTTCCCCCAATTTAAGATGGGGTGGTACATAGATTTTGCCCTCTGCTGGGCCCAAATAGCAAAATCTTGGTGAAACCACAGGAAAAAAATCCTCTGCTCGATTTTCCCCTGTGCTCTGGAGAATTTAAACTGATAGTTAATATTTGTACCACGAAATTTTTTATTTTACTTCTAAAATCAGCATAAGCTCTGATATTTTTCATGGGTCAGTACGATCAATACCCACGGGTCCCTGATTAACAAGTAGGATCCCCCCTTTATGTGTTGTCAGATTAAATTTATATTTTTTTTTTACACTCAGCACCAAGACTTCACAGTACATATGAGGTTTTTTCAAAGCGTTAGGCACATCTGGAGTTTCTTTTTTTTTACTTTATACCGAGCCTTAACCTCCTTAATTGCTTACTTTCAAGCCTCTGAATGTTCCTAGCATAATTTTCTTTCCCCAGTCATGACTTAATCAATAAGTTTTCTTTTGTACTGTTTGGCCATCATGCCTTTTTTTTTTTCTTTGGAAAACTTTCCACGTTTTAAAAATATAGTAAGATAGATTTTTTTTTTTTTTTCCCTCACATGAAACTCCCCAGAAAAAAAGGCATATTTTAACAAATTCACATTCAATTTTCTTTTAAGCTATGAAAGTCCCAAGCTTACCACAAATCATAGACTAAATAGTTATCTTTGATTAGAATGAAATTCTGCCCAACTGAAGGCACCCAAAATTCCCATCTGCTTACTTTTTCCATGGGGGTTATTTACCAATATATATGTTTTTGAGCTTTTTCCCAGCTGTTGCTTTACCCCCCTTACCCCCACTAGTGGTCCGAACTAATCCCTCTACGCATAAGTCTATCCTCTAATCTGGACCGTGATTGGCGCCACGTTTCTTTTTTTTGACAGTCGTTTGAAAACGATTTTTATACCTTCCTACGTCTCCCTCTAAAACCAAGATCGATTTTTTTCCCCTCCCCCAATGGTGCCCTCCCCTGGAGTTCCCCCCCCCACTTCAAAAACTAGTAATAGCGCTTTAACAATTTTTTTTTTTCGACCAAGAGTTTAAAATTGTAGCCTATGTCCCCCCCCCCCCCGACTCCCTGCGGAATTTTCTCAAACACGTTATCAACAAAATTGTTATCTTTTCTAATAAGCGTTTTCTAGGTTTTTTAAAACCTAACTCTGGGAAGGTTAGTGTTTTTATCACTGTCCGTCCGAAAAAGTTAGTGCATGTGGCCTTACACGCGTGATAGTAGTAATTGTGTATCGCGTTACGCTTGTTGGGGTGGCATTAATAGCGAGACGCGTGTTTAATTTTGCATGCGTTCGGCTTTCTGCCTCTCCCTTCTCTCTATCCTGCTTTATCTGTCTTTTAGTTACGCTGTGTATAAAATGGAATGAATGAAATATTAAAATTAGGTCATTGTTCAGCTTGCGTATCTCAAATGTTTTTCCAAGAAATACAGCACACGTTTCATTGAAGAAAGCGGGTAATAATATAGTAGGCTTTTACTATCAACGTGAAAGCGTTACAATTTGCAGACGAAGCATAAAACAAGGGGGATTTCGAGTACAGTTATTGTGACAGCACTGTTATTTTACCATTGCTCTTTTCTTTATTAGAATTTATTTGTTAGGCTTTATATTTACCTTTTAATTTATATATGTGGATTAGAATATTTCACGACACCTATGTGTGTCAGTTGTGTAGTAGTAATATGAGGTAATACTGGTTTTGTTTTGTTCAAGCTCTGTTGGTATTTGTCATCATGACTTCAATAGTTTGTCTTTATTGGAACTAGTATTGGAGATGTTCTCAGTTCCTGATATTAAAACAATTAAATTCCCCTCTTAATTGTATTTTACACTGTCATTTTAAGATGGGGGTACATAATGTTGAGCTCAGCTGGCCACATCAGCTTATCTTGCGTGATGGCGGCAGGAAAAGACTCCTCTGCTCGATTTCTCCCCTGGGCTCTGGAGACACCTCACTGATAGCTAAATGGACCAAGGAGTATGCTGTCCGACTCTGGATTCAGCAAAGCTCTGACCAGGTGCTGCTCAATAACGTTAAGACCACAGTCCCTGAAAACAAGAAGGATGTACCTTCTACTTCATAACTAATTGATACTCTAGTTCTACACTGAGCACAATACATCACAAACATTGAGTTCAGAGCGTTAGGCCAACTGTCAGCTTCATCTGAAATACTTTATACCAGTATTAACCTCCTTAATGGTTACTACGCCTCTGCACTTCCAGCATTATTTCTGTCTAATCAATAATCTAGGTGTCTGTGTACTGTTTGGCCATTCCATGCAGTTTTACTTTCCTCCGACACCTTCTGTTCAGGCTGGAGCATTATAGGCTTTACATCATGTTTGCTACTGAACTACACATATATACAGGCATAAATTAACAATTCACATTCAATTTTCATTAAAAGATACTGAATGTTTCAAGCTTACCACAATTCATGGAAATAAACACAGATACGTTGACTAGCAATGAATTCTGGCACAAATACTGGCACAAATTCCCATCTGCTTATGTTCCAGGCTTTTATTTAGCAAAAATATGAGCTGGCTTCAACGCACTGTTGCTTTATCAAGCTTATTTGAACTAGTGGTCTCGAACTAACGCTCCTAAGTGATTATATCAGCGAGTCTGGCCAATGGAGCCACGTTTCGACAAGTGTTTGAAAAAATTTTACCTTCCTACGTCTCCCCTAACAACCAAGGATAGCATTTATAGTCCGACTAATCGTGTTTAGCCTTACATATCATTCCAGCCAATCAGTTCAAATGTAACCTGTGGCCCATTTCCCGTACAATGGTGGTTTAAAAAATCAACCACTGAGCGATTCTGATTTTGGGTGTTGTCTGACAGCACCATCATTTTATTTTGGCTATAACTTGTTAATTCCTAGACTATTTGCATAACACTTAACATATTCTTTGTCATCAAGCCCTAAGGAACCCAAATATACAAATTTAAAAGAGCTAAGTGGCTGCGTTCAAAATATGCAATTTCTTCTACCTCCTGTTTCGAAGATGTGCTGTCTGGGTACTGTAATGTTTTCAAACGTAAACCCATCTATTGTCATCTTTCCTAATAAGAGTTTTTCAGGATTTAAAAACCTAACTCTGGGAAGGGTAGTGAATTTTATCACTGTCGATTTGAAATAAAGTTAGTGCATGTGGCCTTACACGCGTGATGGCAGCAATTGTGTATCGCGCGACGCGTGTTTAGTGTTGCACGTGTTCGGCTTTATGCCTCTCCCTTCTCTCTATCCTTTAGTCCATCTGTCTTTCGTTCGTTTTGGTAACGTAGTATAATTAATGTTAGGATTAATTTAGGTCATTACATAGTGTGCCTCTCAATTTTTCTTAGAAATGCAATACCCGTTTTTATTTAATGTGTTGTGGAAAAACGCTTTTTGTATTTATGCATTGGCTTATATTTAACGTGGAAACGTTACAATTTGCAGACGAAGCATAAAACAAAGGGGGATTTCGAGTACATTCTTTGTGACAGCACTGTTATTTTACCATTGCTCTTTTCTTTATTAAATTTATTTATTAGGCTTTATATTTACTTGATAATTTATCTATGTGGATTAGAATATTTCACGACACCTCCCCTCTTAAAACAGACATTATATGTCAGTCCTTTATTCTATATACACATAGATAAATGTAAGTCAACTTGACTTTACTCTGCTGTTGTGCTCTCATGGTCTTATGTAGTTGGGTCAATTCAGAGTAGGCACTACGCATGAAATCAGCCTCAGACACGTACAACCAATAATCTTTTCCGGTTATGTTACTGAGCAGACGCAAGTGTGACGGCNTGTATTAATGCTGCTTCGCAACCCGTATTCACCATTTCTCTTCTCTGAGTCTGCGCAATGGGATGTCCAGAGAACATTAGTTTTCCCTCAAAATGTACGTTATGAGGAGATAACATATACCTGGTGATAGCAGAGTTTTCGTAGTGGATCCCATAATCTTCTTATTATCCTGTATGAAACATTCGCAATATCCTCAATCAAAGAGGCAACTCAGGGATTCATTACGTTCCTCCGAAATGTTTACATCACAAACAATTTTCTCATCATTCTAGAGAAGACACTAGGCGCATTCTTCAATCCAAATGGCAATCTATTAAACTCATAGTGTCCTTCTGAGGTACTAAAAGCTAGGTATGGTCTAACCTCAGGCTTTACTGGAATCTGATAGTATCCTTTACTCAGATCACTTTTGAGAAATATTTAGCTTTATTTAGTCTGGCAAACAGCTGATTTGTATCCGGCAATTGATCCACCTGTCCTTCTGTAATAGCATTCAGTCTCCTGTAATCTATACAGAGTCTATGTTCTCCAGAGGGCTTCCTTAAGAGTACAACACCGGAACTATACGAAGATTCACTGGGTGAAATAATTCCTTCCTTCAATAGATAGTCTATCTCTTCCTTCAAAGCTTTCTCCTTAGCAAACGGAATCGAATATGGTTTCATACAGACAGGTGTGGGGTCTATCAGTTTCATATCATATTCCAATAGGTTTGTATGCCCTGGTCGGTCTGTTAACACCTCTGCATGATTATTTAGAACCTGTTGCACTGTCTCTTTCTGAGTTTTCGTTAAATGTGTACTGATTTTCACCTGTGCTGCTGTCTCACAGGGGTGTAATGGATATTCAAATGATGAAAGTGGTTCCTTTTTCATCTCCATGGCGATGGACAAGGTCAACAAGTGTGTCTCTTCCTGATGTTCTCTTTCCAAATATTTCTTCAGGAGATTCACATGATAGATTTTTCTTTCCCCTTCTTATCTATCTTATAATTTGTTCTAGACACCTTCTCTAGAACTGTATATGGACCGTGCCATCCAATTTGTAACTTATTCTGACTCCCGGGCAAAAGAAGCAGTACTTTCTCTCCCACAGCCAAATTTCTGTCTTTCGCTTTCCTGTTATAATAGGCAGCATGTTTCTTCCTGGCTTGTTTCAAATTTTCATTGGCAAGTTTCCAGCCAGTTTTTAAACGAGTGGTCAGCTCATTCACATATTGGTATGAGGATGTAATGTTTTCCTCTGCCTTTTCATCAGTCCACGTTCTTAACAAAGCTACATATGGACCTTTAATTTTGTGGACCTCGTTGTCCATGCACCGGTATGGTCTCTTCCACTCGAAGCTCTATAGTGATGATTTTTCTTCCCAGAATTATCATGCACAAAACGACCGCTACCAATTTTTCTCTTGGGGCTGTCTCCCCACTTAAAATTCTTGATGAGAGATTTCCTCTCTACATCCTCTTCCTCCAGTTTGTTTAAGTCCGATTGAGGGATTTTCGGCTGATCCTGGGGTAAGACATCTTTTTGCACTCTCCGCATAGTGGCCATTGTAAAACAGTTAAGTGAAGCTTGTCCGTGAAAAGGGGCTTCCCATTCCATTTGGTCCACTTTATCAAATCTATTTTTCTTTTTATTATCAGGCCTAATTTTGCCCCGTGGCGTGTCCAGGTCCTGATCCATGTTCCCACTTGTGGGTGTTCCCTCATGTGCTATGCTACACCTTTCTACAAAATTCTCAATGTCCCATCTTGCTTTAGGGCCAATAATAATTGTGAGCCACCTTTTGAATGATGGTACCTATCTTCTCATGGTCCCCATCTGGTTTCACATGTAGGCTCCTTATTAAGTCTGCCCTATATCTTTTAGGAAGTACCAGCTGTCCCTGACCTTTGGATCTAGCTCCAGTCTTCCTATACATCAACTTGTTTTTCATGTAAAAATCTCCCTTGCCTGGAGTTGTATGACAAGTTGACAATTTTCTGAAACAAGGCTTGAGTGTTTTATCCCCAGCCTGTGCCTTCCTCATCTCATCTGGAGTGGTATCCAACATAATATCCTCCTCCTGTCTTGAGGTCGACCTGACCTGAAGGGTTGCCATATACACAGGTTTCCTTCTGCAACGGTCAGTGTCATGATTGTCCATCTGACAATTCTTACACCACCTTTTTTCCTTGGTTGAAAGATTTTCTTCATCATATTTCCTTTCATCGAATTGTGGGAATTTATTTTTATTTTCATACCGTGGCCTATCAAACTGGTGCTTACCTTTGTTTTGATCCCTAGGATCAAATTTATTAAAGTTCTGTGGTGCTCTAAAGTTATCCACTTGTTTCTTTTTATTACCTGTTACCTCTGCTTGAGCTGCTTGATACCTTTCAGCAACATTTAGCAACTCACCCAGCCTCTCTGCACCTTGTTCCATGAGAAACTTTCTCAGGTCTGGAGCCATGGACTCTCTTAATTGCTCTATAAGGACCATTTCCTTAAGATCTTGGGTTTTCCCCAGAGAAGTCCATTTCTCCAAGTATGTCTCTATTCGTGCAGAGAACTGGTGATAGGTTTCACCTGACAGTAGTTTAGCATTCCTAAATTTTTTCCTATAAAATTCTGCATTCTTTTCATATCTTAACAAAAGAGCCTGCTTTAGCATGTCATAATTTTCCTGATCACCTCTGCTCATTTTTGCAAAAACTTCATAAGCTGCCCCACGAAGTCCCTGAGATAACTTTAAGCTCCACCTTTCTCTCTCTAACCATTACGTGGTAGCTAATAGTTCATACCTATTTAGGTAGCTCTCTATATCATCGTCTTTCTCAACAAAATGATCTAAATGAAAATTCATAGCTGAGGTTGAGGCTCCTTGGCTAGCAGTGGCATCAGAGGCAAAGGGACTGGCACCATTTTCAGGAGCATGGCCCTGAAACTCAAACTCCCTTAGTCGTAACTCATGTTCCCTTTGTAATCTCTTATCTTCTGCTTCCCTTTCTGCAGCTAATCTCTTGTCTTCCCTTTCTGCAGCTAATTTCTTCTCTTCCCTTTCTGCAGCTAATTTCTTCTCTTCCCTTTCTGCAGCTAATTTCTTCTCTTCCCTTTCTGCAGCCTGTCTTCTTTCCTCGGCTTCCAATGCTTTAGCCTCTTTGTCAGCCTCAATCTGCAACCTCTTAGCCTCAGCCTCAGTCTGCAACCTCTTAGTCTCAGCCTCAGCCTCAAATTGTAACTTCTTAATTTCCCTTTCAGCCTCTAACTTTCTTTCGGCTTCAAACCTTCTTTCTTCGCGTTCAATAAATTTGTCACATTCCGTAGTGACATAGGCAACCATAACTTGCCCATCTAATCCTAACTCTTTTGCAGTCTGAACAGCAGCAGATCGAAATTTGGCCAGGTCCGCCATTGTCTATCAGGTAAGTTTATACAATGTCTAACCAACAATTCAATCTCTAAATATATATCTAATGGACAACACAGGCACCGAGAGCTCAACCTTATTTAATTCCACCCAAGGATACCTTTTTAATTCTTATTATTCCCTGAAGTGAATTACCCCCAATATTTTTAATAGGTAAAGATTCAAAATCCCAAGAGCGAGACCCCAATATATGTGGTGAAGTGGGATGTTATAAATATTTATAGGGGACTTAGTGTACTGACTGAGATCAGCTGTGAAGGTATATATATCTAATAAGAGTAGTGTATTATATATAACCTTACTTGCTGCCACATATGTATACCTCAGTCAGAATTATTCTGGAATAGTGTGATGACTACGTTATATGTCTAGGGTATGTGTATGATGAAGTGTAAGTCAAAACAACAACAGACAGATAAACAATTTAATTTATTCCACTACACTTGACAACACTGTGACACTCACATACATAAAACACTCTACAAGGATATCTTAAAGGAGTCACTGATAACTTTTCAAATAACAATATGTATTCATTGCTGTCATGAATGAATATGTGTCCTGATTCAAATACAAAGGAACCAGGAATCACAATCAATTTTAATTACAAGTTATATGTACAGAATTTATCAATATGAATATTGTAGTGACATGTATTATTAAAAGTATCCTATGTGTGTCAGTTGTGTGTAGTAGTAATATGAGGTAATACTGGTTTTGTTTTGTTCAAGCTCTGTTGGTATTTGTCATCATGACTTCAATAGTTTGTCTTTATTGGAACTAGTATTGGAGATGTTCTCAGTTCCTGATATTAAAACAATTAAATTCCCCTCTTAATTGTATTTTACACTGTCATTTTAAGATGGGGGTACATAATGTTGAGCTCAGCTGGCCACATCAGCTTATCTTGCGTGATGGCGGCAGGAAAAGACTCCTCTGCTCGATTTCTCCCCTGGGCTCTGGAGACACCTCACTGATAGCTAAATGGACCAAGGAGTATGCTGTCCGACTCTGGATTCAGCAAAGCTCTGACCAGGTGCTGCTCAATAACGTTAAGACCACAGTCCCTGAAAACAAGAAGGATGTACCTTCTACTTCATAACTAATTGATACTCTAGTTCTACACTGAGCACAATACATCACAAACATTGAGTTCAGAGCGTTAGGCCAACTGTCAGCTTCATCTGAAATACTTTATACCAGTATTAACCTCCTTAATGGTTACTACGCCTCTGCACTTCCAGCATTATTTCTGTCTAATCAATAATCTAGGTGTCTGTGTACTGTTTGGCCATTCCATGCAGTTTTACTTTCCTCCGACACCTTCTGTTCAGGCTGGAGCATTATAGGCTTTACATCATGTTTGCTACTGAACTACACATATATACAGGCATAAATTAACAATTCACATTCAATTTTCATTAAAAGATACTGAATGTTTCAAGCTTACCACAATTCATGGAAATAAACACAGATACGTTGACTAGCAATGAATTCTGGCACAAATACTGGCACAAATTCCCATCTGCTTATGTTCCAGGCTTTTATTTAGCAAAAATATGAGCTGGCTTCAACGCACTGTTGCTTTATCAAGCTTATTTGAACTAGTGGTCTCGAACTAACGCTCCTAAGTGATTATATCAGCGAGTCTGGCCAATGGAGCCACGTTTCGACAAGTGTTTGAAAAAATTTTACCTTCCTACGTCTCCCCTCACAACCAAGGATAGCATTTATAGTCCGACTAATCGTGTTTAGCCTTACATATCATTCCAGCCAATCAGTTCAAATGTAACTTGTGGCCCATTTCCCGTACAATGGTGGTTTAAAAAAATCTACCACTGAGCGATTCTGATTTTGGGTGTTGTCTGACAGCACCATCATTTTATTTTGGCTATAACTTGTTAATTCCTAGACTATTTGCATAACACTTAACATATTCTTTGTCATCAAGCCCTAAGGAACCCAAATATACAAATTTAAAAGAGCTAAGTGGCTGCGTTCAAAATATGCAATTTCTTCTACCTCCTGTTTCGAAGATGTGCTGTCTGGGTACTGTAATGTTTTCAAACGTAAACCCATCTATTGTCATCTTTCCTAATAAGAGTTTTTCAGGATTTAAAAACCTAACTCTGGGAAGGGTAGTGAATTTTATCACTGTCGATTTGAAATAAAGTTAGTGCATGTGGCCTTACACGCGTGATGGCAGCAATTGTGTATCGCGCGACGCGTGTTTAGTGTTGCACGTGTTCGGCTTTATGCCTCTCCCTTCTCTCTATCCTTTAGTCCATCTGTCTTTCGTTCGTTTTGGTAACGTAGTATAATTAATGTTAGGATTAATTTAGGTCATTACGCAGTGTGCCTCTCAATGTTTTTCTTAGAAATGCAATACCCGTTTTAATGTGTTGTGGAAACGCTTGTATTTATGCATTGGCTTATATTTAACGTGGAAACGTTACAATTTGCAGACGAAGCATAAAACAAAGGGGGATTTCGAGTACATTCTTTGTGACAGCACTGTTATGTTACCATTGCTCTTTTCTTTATTAGAATTTATTTGTTAGGCTTTATATTTACCTGATAATTTATATATGTGGATTAGAATATTTCACGACACTTCCTAAGAAGGGACACAACGATTATCTCGCTTGCCTGAGAATCAAAGGGAGAGAAACAGGAATAAGCCATCAGTTAGTCATCAAGATAATACGCAGACAACCACATTTCTTTAGATTCTCATGAGAAGAGGAAAAACTAGAATATGTAGTAAACAATTGGTCAGTTCAGCTCAAACAAGAAAAGGAAAACCTGAGCAAGAAAAACACTGACAAACGGTCCATGTGTCATGGAAGGAAATTGAAAATATAGTTTTCAAAGGTCGTAGCTATTGGAGTGAGATAGTCGCCAGTGTCAGTAATTCATCAGTATTCAATCAATGAATAAATTCATATATTACACGAATTCACGCGTATTTAACTATAGACTGAAACGTCCCTGTTGTTCGAAGACACAGCAATGAATGATGGTCCCCTCACAACAGGGATCGGCAACCCAGGAACTTTTCGTATCTACTTTAGTAACACTGAGCCCTCTAAAGATCTAACACACACACACACACAGACGCACTCACGCCTCCACACACACAGTTTGTTGCTGCCCTACAAGACGTCACCAGGCGTGATGGCCACTGATTGCTTTGTCAGTCAGCGACCAAGGACCAAAGAAGAAGATATATTTATATTTGTGGGTGTGTGTTTGTGTGTAATTTTGCGCAAAAAAAAGGGGGGGGAGGAGTGGTAAGTGGGGATGATGAACTCTACAAAGACAATATCGTTTTCCTATCTCATGCATTGCACGGATGTACTGAAATATATATTTTAGTAATTACCTCGAGAGTGTTCATTGTAAACAAACGGGAGAAATGAGCATTAAGACCTACAAGCTGAGAGAGCCAGAAATTAAGACCAGATATCAGGGGCTTATTGCTACAGTGGTGAGAAACACAGAAGAACAACCTGATGACTTGGAAACCCTCTGACTTAAATTCAATGACATCATAAAGACAGCTGCTGCAGAAGCATGTGGTGAAGTCCGACTTGGGAACAAGAGAAAGAGGACACCTTGGTGGACAGAGGAAGTCAAAGAGAAAATAAGAGAGAAGAAAATGGCATGGAAACACTACTTAGGAGCTAAAAACACAGCAGGACAAATAGAGAAATATAGAGAATATGTAATACTGAGAACAGAAGCAAAGAACAAGATGCTAGCAGCAAAACAGAAGTCCTGGGAAGAATTTGGAGAAAAGCTAGAAAAAGATGTGCAAGAAAACCAGAAATTGTTCTATAAGACCCTAAAGAACACGAGGAAGGAAAAACAATGCCCTCTCAAATTTATAAAGGACAAGCAAGGCAAATTGCTTACTGCCCCGAAGGAAGTAATGAAAAGATGGAAAGAATATTTCTCAGAACTCCTTGATGGTGAGCAAAGTCAAGCATCAGAAATGATAACCACTTGCACAGAAGAGGAAACAAATGGTGGTGAAGATGGCATAAAGGTGGAAGAACTGAAGGCAGCACTGGAGAAAATCAAGATGGGCAAAGCAGCAGGGCATGATGGTATAACACGGTTAAGTACATGGGAGCATCAGGTGACCTATTACTCTTAAGGGTCCTACAGGCAGCGTGGTGCAACAAGACCATACCAAAGGATTGGGAGATTGCCATCATAACACCAATTTCCAAAAAAAGGTGACAATCGACAATGTGGAAACCACAGAGGCATATCCCTTCTCAGTTTCCCTGGTAAAATCTACTCTAGAATCCTAGAGCAGAGACTCCGACGCCTAGCTGAGCCACACTTGTATGAATCCAGTGCGGATTCAGAGCAAACCGAAGTACTCAAGACCTAATCTTCACACTCAGACAGCTGAGTGAAAAGGCTCTTGAGTATAAGAGTGAGATCCATCTTTGTTTCATAGATCTGGAAAAGGCATTTGACAGGGTCCCCTGGAGAAAACTTTGGGACTGTTTGGCAAGGAAGAACATTCCAGCACCTCTGATTCATGCTATACAGAGCTTCTACAAGTCTTGCAGAAATTATGTGAGGACAGCAAACCATAAGTCAGAAGAGTTCAGGACCACCACTGGTGTAAGACAAGGTGATATCCTGTCACCTTATCTTTTCACACTCCTCATGGACGATGTTATCAAGGCATGTAAGGAGAGAATAAGAAAGTATTCAGTGGGGTACTGTGTCGTAAATTTATTTTGAGAGAAGAGTCTTAGAAATAGGGGTCCGGTTTAGAGTGAAAAATGATGATGGAAAGCTCAGTGATAGAAAATGTAGAGATTAAAAAGTTGCTTCACAGCGAGCTGGAGGAGAGTAAAGACAGACTTATTTACGACAAATCGTTTCTCTCAATCTTCTCTTTCACTCTCCTGGTCAAACAATTAGTTGCCAGTTTTCCAGACCCGCATCTGCGCGCACACCGATTTGGTGTTTTTTCACACACACAGGCGACGTTGATACAAACTATATTAAACGAATAGGGGAAAAGTTGGGCTTTGGGTATATCCAACACACAGAACTAAATGAGTTTATGTGATTTTATTCACTTTAACATCAATCACTAAAAATATCAGATATTACATAAATTATCATAAGTACACAAATGCAAATAACAAGTTTGGAAGGGGTGAAGAAGATTGGTATCGACTAAGCCCTTCCCGCTTATTAGACAAAGATAAACCCAGTCCAAAGATAGATAATATCAGGAACATAGGTACGTTAACCTAACAGTGAAGTTAATTACTCTGAAAGAGGTGTTACAAAATTAGGTATAGGTGATAGAAAAAACTTGTTCTTCCCAGCTGTTCTTCCCTTTACTAAGCAAATGGAAAGGAGGTGGTTTTAAACAGAGTTAACAAATTATCAACTATCCCACTTAAAGGAACAATGTAGGGTATACAGAAAAGATATATATTACCAGGTAAGCAAGTTAACAAAATGGTCACACAAAAGAATTAATTTCCTGTCATTCATACACGCGCTAGCAAAGGCCTTCACTCATCTTGCTCTCACTTACCGATTGTGAAAAAATCTTGCACTCCATAGAATAACACAACAGCAGTTACACCTCAAACTAAATGTATGAGTGTTTGTTCAAGTTCTAGCCCCAGATTAGCGGGTAGGCGGTCAGCACATAAAAGGATCCCGTAATCGCTGGAAAATGAATCTGTAGTTGTGTCTCTTTTCTTAATAACAGTTTCTATGGGAGGGCACGGTCTCTGATACCGGGGTGAGGATGGTGTGGTCTATTTGACTATGCCGCTGATAATAAAATTCTTACGCGTGCTGGTACACTTTATCCGTGAGGTATGGTTTAAGTCCAGTGAGAAAACTAGTCACATCACTGTTCAGGAAATTATGAATTATCTCTCTGTGTCAGTAAACTAACAAGGCTCGGGCCAGTGTTCTTCTTCCCGTTACGACTTAAGTTGTTTGATGGTGCGTTAAATTTGTCTTTGGGTGTGCTTTCTTTGCTATAAGTTAGATAGCGAAATTCCAAACATAGAATCGCCTCAAAGATTAAAAATTTACACAGTCTCAACAAGTTCTGCGTCAGGGGAACTCTACACACTGTTTATGCTTTGCCTTGCTTAGATTGATTTCTTTATTGCTTTCTTAATGCTGGGATCGCACAGGTTACGATCACTCTGTATGAAAGAAAAAAAAAGACATGTAATATACCGAAAACAAATAACCTTCTAAAGCGCGATGAATTTCCCGTTAAGCCTATAATACACTCGAGTATTTAATTATGTATTTAATAAACACTGCGCGAATTCTAGTGGTTAAAAACCCACATCTATAAAACTAGGACTTAACTGAATTTATTAATTATAAATTCCTTCGCGACTTAAAAGTTAATTTAAGCATCTATTATCTTTTGAAATAATATAATAGATAGATCATTATATTTACCACTGGAACTATTGAGATGGTTTAATTTAATAGATTTAACTTAACACAAAATCCATTGAAATAGAATGACTGAACTAGACCACTGATCACTTTACACAATATATATATATATATTACCGCTTTGCACAGACTAGAAATCACTGCAAATATATATATAAAATCCAGGGGAAAATCTATAACAAGATTTCAATAAAGCTAGTGCTTCTGTAAAAGTCTGGCCAGCGAGTGATAACGTGTCTAGTCTTAATGGTCTATTTAGCTAAAATGGAATGTAAGTTGAGTGGGACATGATAAACTTGACAACTTATTTGATCTCACGAACTTTTGGGGATCTGACCGCCAAATCAAGAGAAGAAGCCGCCCCCTGGTCTTCGTATCCGCTCGCTGCTGCCCGTTTCGCTTTCCCCCGTTCGCTCGGTTCCTCGATTGACACCGAGACGCGAAAATAGCGGCAAGCAACTGCGTCTCGTATCAGGGACCACTACTGTCTTTGATAGCGCCGATAGTCTCCCCTGAAATCCCTCAGTCTGACTCTTTGATCTCGTGCCGCCTACTAAATGAGTCCCGGTGGAATGAGTTCTGGCAAACGAAAAGTTACAACAAATGTTCAGGGGTTCTAATGTTATGAAAAGCTAAAAGTCCCTTTAAATCATCCATCATATCAGGGAGAATTCACTTGTCAAACTAGACGTACGTCACAATCGTCCACACTTTTAGACATGAAACCATTTTTCATGTTTCATTTTTTGACAATGGAGGTGACCTGATTGGTGATTTTAGGATGAGTGGTATCTTCAGTTTGCTCTTCTTCCTCTGTAGACCAGTTTCTACTCAGGAAATCAGCCCCGACATTCTGTCTTCCCGGAATATATTCCACTTTGAAAGAATAAACGCTTAAAAGGAGGGTCCAACGCATGATCCTAGCGTTAAATTCTTTATTGGCACCAAGAAATGCTAACGGAGCGTGGTCTGTTTGCACTGTGAAAGATGTACCATAAAGAAACTCATGATGGCGTCTGATACCGTCAGTCAGAGCAAGACATTCCCTTTCAACTACGCTGTAGTTCCGTTCCGCTTTATTTAATTTCCGACTGCCATAGGCAACTGGAAATAGCATGTTCAGGTCGCTGTCATCGGCTTGAAGCAGTGTTGACCCGATGCCCTGACCTGACGCGTCGACTCTCAGTACAAAAGGTTTCTTGAGGTCAGGCAACCTCAAAATGGGGTATGCAGACAACTGTCCTTTCAAAGTGCTATACGCGTGTTCGCACTTTTGATCCCATATGACCTTATCAGGACAACCTTTCTTTGTGAGGTCAGTCAGCGGTGCCGTCAGTCCGTTGAAGTTCTGGATGTACTTCTGATAGTATGCACATAGCGATATGAAGGAACGTACGTCTTTCTTCGTTCGGGGTCTTTTTGCTGCCACTATTTTCTCCACGTTCTTCTTAATAGGCCAACTGCATCCGTGAGAAATAGTGTGCCCCAGGAAGTCTAACTGTTCAAACCCGATGAGACATTTGCTAGGTCTGGCTGTAAGACCCGTTTCCTGTATTCTCCTGAGGAGCATAGCAACCGTAGCAATATGTTCTTCATAGGTTTCCGATGCAATTAAGATGTCATCCATGAAATTATGGATATGGGGACTTTGCAAAGGTTGTAGAAGCTTCCTCATCACCCTGGTGAACAATCCTGGTGCGTTATGCAAACCGAACGGCATCACGTTAAATGTGTAATGTCCTTCACTAGTGCTGAAAGCTAACAAAGGTTTAATTTCCTCCTTGACTGGTATTTGATAATAACCTTTGCTGAGGTCAATCTTGGAGAAGATCTTTGCTTTGCTGAGCTTGGTGAACAACTCAGAAACAGTTTGGAGAGGTTCGGGCTGGAATTCCGTTACAGCGTTTAGCAACCTGTAATCAATGCACAGCCGAACTTCCTTATTGGGCTTCTGCAACAGCACTACACTCGAGCTGTAAGGAGATGTAGACTCACTGATAATTCCTGCCTGACGCAGCTTGTCTATTTCTCCGCGAAGTGCATCAGCTTTAGCGTACGGGATGGGGTAAACTCTGGTTTGAACAGGGGTCTCGTTTGTTAATTTCATATCAAATTCAATGAGATTTGTTCGACCAGGTACATCCGTTAAGACTGCACTGTACTGTTTTAGTAGAGCCCTGGTTTCTGTTTGTTGTTCTGGTGAGAGATTGTCGCCGAACTTGACATCTTTAAAGGATTCTGTGGGTTGCAATGGATACTCCATGCAACCATCATCATCTTCCTCGTCTTCCGTTGCTATGGCGACAGCCAGGAGATGCTCGGAGGATGGCACCGGTCTTTCCAAATATTTCTTTAGCAGATTTATGTGGAAGACCTTCTCCTTTCCTTTGATGGAGATCTTGTAGTTGGTACGTGAGATCTTTTTAAGGACGGTAAACGGTCCTTGCCATCCGATGCGAAGTTTATTGCTTCCGGTTGGAAGTAGCAATAGGACTTTCTCCCCTGGTTGTAGTTCTCTCTCTTTTGCAGCTTTGTTGTATCTTTTAGTAATTTTAGCGCGGGCTTTCTTAAGGTTGGTAGTAGCTAGATCCCATCCTAGCTTTAGCCTTTCCTTAAGCTCAGATACATACTTGCTTGCAGAGACGACTGTCTCGTCAGCCTTCTGGTCTGTCAGGGACCGAAGTAAGGCTTCTAGTGGCCCCTTAATAGGTCTGCCAAATAAAAGTGTAGCTGGCGCAAAACCCATAGACGCTTGGGGTACCTCTCGGTAGGCGAATAAGGCAGCCGATATATATTGGTCCCAGTCTTCCGGTTTCTCCTGACCCAGCTTACGTAACATCATGGTGAGGGTACCGTTAAAAATCAGCGTCATTTGTTTATATATTTCTTGATTGTGGTAAGGATATTTTATGAAATTTAATATGTTTGGTCCAACTACAAAGTTAGATACTGCTATTGGGGAAAAAGTGAAGGACTGTCACAGGAGTTTGGATCATAGATTGCCTATATCCTCTTCTTTTTCCTTCACCCATATTCTCTAATTTTATTATCGCAGTTTACCTTTTTCCTGTATTTTTTTTGCATCCATTCGTTTGCGAAAAATATTTTCATCCTCATTCCTAACGTTTACCTGTTTCGTTTCTAATACTAGTAACGCAATTATTCCATAAGACGTGAAGTCCCTGGGCGGACTGACATTAGTGTTAGAACACGTCCCAGCAGACAGCTGTCTACAGTTTCCCCCTGGGACGGTGTTTCTTCGGCTTAGTTTCTGGGCCTGGGGTGTGAAAATTCACTCCGCCAGACATGGCCGGCAGACGGATTGTCTACATTTTGCAGCAATTATGAGAGCTTTCGTCAGAATAGCTCTGGCGGAGTGTGGAAATCGCCCATGCACTGCAGACGGTTGTCTGAGATTTGCAACTGACACGCGCACTCTCGGTCACTGATGGCAGTTACGGCATGCTGATCAGCGTGAGGCGTGAAGAAGTAGAAGTGTCAGTTCATGGGTGTCTTCTAGTTGACGTAAGGTGTTTTACACGTACAAGGGGAGATTATTTCGTTTGCGAAATAAGTTGGGGCTTTTGTCTAATTTTAAGATATTGGCCCGAGTTTGAAACTAACTTCACTCATTCTCCATTTTACAGTAGACGTGGTCACTTCGTTCTAGAACACTTAAACTTATAAGTGATGTCTCTTAGTTTCGTTGTGATACGTAGTTCTGTTTGAGGTAAAATATTATATCTAGTATATCTAGTATTTTGCGAAATGTTTAAAGTGGTTAATCGTTTATTTATTTCCCTAGTTAGATTTCTTCTTCTTCCATCCTTAGCCACCAACCGGCAAAGCAGTATGTGGCCAGTACGCCTAGTGGCGTCTTAGGGCAACAACAAATTGATCAATCTATCGCTGTTTCCACCACGCCTAGTGGCGTCTTTGTGGAACAAAAACAGACCAAATAATCTATCGTTGTTTCCGTAATCAGATTGGTTGGCAAGCAGGTGATCAGCCCAATGTGCGAAGTTTTTACAGGATGGGGTAAACAGCCCCATACCCAACCCTCCTTAGTCGCTTTTTACGACATGCGTGGTAGGGTGCAGTGTTACTATTCTTTGCTCACCTTTCGGGCCCCGGCAACACACGGGTGAGTTAGATTTGGTGCAGAGCAATTAATTTATAAGTCTGTATTATTTTCTAGTGACGCATACAGTGGAAAGCAGAATAAATTATATTTCTAGCTTAACAAACATGTAGCCATAATGAATTTAATTTAACTGCTAACTACTCAGTCGAGTATATTTTTCTAAACAAACTTATAAATGCTAGATGCATCATGAGTGGTGACGGAAATACGCAGATATTCCTAATTCATGATGAGGGATTTTTTTTTTATATAACTTATTTCACGGGAAGCTTTAAATATAAGTCAAGCTGTAGGCTTGCCGTTTAAAATGTAAGTTATAACGAGTACATATTCTGTATAGTATATTATATGTTGTTTTTCTTCATTCAGTGAATACTGGGGTGAACCCAACTTGCCGGCGTTTAGTAAAGAGACATACTTGTGAGAAGCATAGACATTTCCTATCTTTAACCACGTGGGGTTTTTTTCTTTCAAGTAACACTGGTCTGACAGTGCATGTGCCATCAGAGATAAACAGTAATACCAATCCCACTAACGGTTGCTAAAGACTAATGTTTATACTGGGCTTCTGAGCCAGTTCATATTTCTTCTCAAATTGAAATATACATGTTGCCTGGCGGCGAGAATAAATTTCAAGAAATAACATTAACATTTCCGACATTATCGAAAGAGTGGATAGTGAACCAAGACTATCTGTTGAGAGCAGTTGTCCACTGGTCAACTTTTTCCAAAGTAAGGGAATCCTCGTGTTTTAGACTCTGTGTGCCCGTTTAAAATCGCTTACCCAAAACTGATTCAAGTGACATTAACAGTAAATCTAAAATTTAAACTGGTAAAGTGAACGCTCCCCGAAGGCAGTGGAAGAAACCTGTATTTGCAGAGCTGGGATTTGCTTTATCCAAAGAATCCAGATTCACTGTAGAGAAGTGTCCTAAGGTTGCGCCAGACGGTGATCAACATCAAGTTTTTTAGGTAAGCACGAAAGCCTGGGTACCCGGATGAAAGAACCGAGTGAAAGTGACGGAAGGATGTTCGTTGTTTAATGCACTCACTTTGTAATTTTTCCTTATGAAAGACTTGCTGCTTAATTTAATTGTTCCTTTAGAATAGATACTGCTGTCATAAGTCAGTTCTTACCTTCAAGAAAAGGGACAATATTAGACCCTAACCATATGCATCTATAACTCTTTGGGCCATCATCTGTCATCCTAACGGGGCTGTGGGCTAAACCTAGAGTTAAGATCATAATGGGGCTATCATCCTTGTAGCATTTTCTTGAATTTTATGACTATTTGTATATGTTTTCCTTGATGTATTTTTTTAGGTGTTGTGAGAAGATTTTTTTAGATGATAATTAAAATCTCTCTTGAACTAAATCAGTGCGTTGGTCAGCTCGTTCTAGTATATATATATTTTCATTGTTATAGATTTCCCACGTCTGTGTGTTTAACTGTCGTCACGTGTATGTGCGTGCCCGTGAGTAGATAGAAATATATGTAATATATATATATATATCTGTGTTTAGACTGTCTGACGCCTTAAAAGCTGTCGTAGAGGATAGGTGAAAGAGAGAAGATTTCCTCGATTTTTTTCAGAGACAGCCTCTATATCACAGTCTATCATATCACTTGTGGAAATTCTATTTTTTTTCCCCAACTCTCACTGTGTCTATCACCTAGTCTAACCTATTCAGAAGGAACCAACCCAAGTCTTAATTCTCCTATCGAAAAATCTACGACAAGGACATGTCGGAAGCAGACATTGTTGAGTCCACACATTAAACGGTATCTGACTGATGTATGTTGTTATAATTATGTTGACATATTATTGTATTAAAATAGTTTAGCAAGCCTCTGTGTTCAATGAACACTGTTTAACATGCCTGAAGCAAATATAAGAAAAGAAGAGAAGATCATATCAGAGGAAATGTGGTTACTCCACATTATTGTATGGAGGAGAAGTATGTGAACGTACAGTGGCGTATCTACTATAAGGACTTGAGGTGTGGTCACAACCAGGTGGGAGTCCTGTACAATTCGGGGCGAGTGCATTTGTAAGGCACGCGAGGCTGACCCCATACCCACGTAGGGAATTAAGTGTTAGAATAAATGATCAGAGATAAAAGGCCAGGGTGTCCTTTTGTTGCAGAGGGTCTATGTTCCTGTTGCCGGCTGGTGACAGGAAACCTGCTGAGTGCTTATAACCGCCAACCAGTCTCCAATCAGACTTATATGCTGTTGAATATCCAGTAGGAGCTTTGGCGATTGTTGAACTTGAAATTTCTGCAACTACCCATCGTATTATCTTACAACAAGGACTCTCAGGTGAAGAGTAAAACATCTGGGGCATCTCTGACATTTTCTTGTGTTTCAAAATATTACACAGGAATTTTATGGGGGTATGAAGAACTACAGCCCTCATATACAGTGACTCTCCCGGTAGATAACTAAAGTGAACTCTGTAATATTTCATCCAGGAAGGACATTTATAAATTAGATAACTAAAGTGAACTAATTTTATATTCCATACAGGAAGAACATTTATAATACATAATAACTTTTAGTTATTGGGCAGATTGTCCCAACAGTTTTAATTGTTCCTTTTCTGTAAACTATCTTGTCCTTATTTTCAAAGACCTGTCCACAAGTTATGAATGGACAGGCAAAATAAATTGTAAATATTCGTTCAAAGAAAAACTTAACTGCTAGTTATTAACTTCTTTAATAGAAACTTAAAGTGTTTGATTGTTGTGTACCATCATTCATTTCTCCCCTAGACACTAGGTACACCATACACTAGAGCCAGAAGATTGACCGTGTGAGACCTAGGGAGGTAGCATTAGGTTCTCCGTACATAATTCATCATCATCATCTATAGAGTCAGAGACCTACATTTGCTTGACCTCACACGGTTATAGCAGACACCTTTTCATTCTTTTTAGGATACCATCATAACCTCCCCAGCAAAATCAACTTTGCTACACTAAGCAAAAAAATAAATACTTACCCCAACTTGGATATCAAACTAGGAAGAAATAATAAATAACCACGAGGACGCATTTTTATGAGGATTTATGAATGCATGCAAGTGACTTTGTTTGGGTTGTTATAAACAAGATAATAAATTGTTTTAATGGATCCTGAAGACTTTCTTGACTACCTGCTGTTGAAAGTTTTTATAGTAAATAGTGAACATAAAGTACGGTATGCTAATGATTGCCACAAAACATTAAACACCACAGAGGAATTCTGGAACGAACTTGGGTACAAAAACCATCAAGAATAACTATCTCTGGCAGTATACCAGTATCTTGACTTGAGTGATACAATAAATAAACACACACGAAACTTGAACATATATACCTTATAAAAGAATCTACACACCCCACGGTCACAATAAGACTTTTATGACGCCATCTATTTGTCTAGTCTTAGAGTAATTTTTTTTACCTTTTTTTTTTATAACATAATTTTCCTGTTAGTTCCATGCAGAGCATGGAGCCACCACTTCAAGTACTCCCTTTGTAGAAAGCCTGCAGACAGCATTCAACTACTGCTGTATTAGTGGTTTCTGTAACAATGTGCTTTACGTGTTAGGGTTGCCAGCCTCTTGCACAACTTCATATTAGTCGCCTTGTAAGTTTTTTTAAATCGCTGCTATCGTAAAAAGGCTCGTGGGGATTTCCTATAGCATTCTTGCGCGAATAATAATTTTATATGTTTAATGTCGAGTTCTCTATATTTCACTTGAACATGTCTATTAAATACACTTGCTTCCTAAGAAGGGACACAACGATTATCTCGCTTGCCTGAGAATCAAAGGGAGAGAAACAGGAATAAGCCATCAGTTAGTCATCAAGATAATACGCAGACAACCACATTTCTTTAGATTCTCATGAGAAGAGGAAAAACTAGAATATGTAGTAAACAATTGGTCAGTTCAGCTCAAACAAGAAAAGGAAAACCTGAGCAAGAAAAACACTGACAAACGGTCCATGTGTCATGGAAGGAAATTGAAAATATAGTTTTCAAAGGTCGTAGCTATTGGAGTGAGATAGTCGCCAGTGTCAGTAATTCATCAGTATTCAATCAATGAATAAATTCATATATTACACGAATTCACGCGTATTTAACTATAGACTGAAACGTCCCTGTTGTTCGAAGACACAGCAATGAATGATGGTCCCCTCACAACAGGGATCGGCAACCCAGGAACTTTTCGTATCTACTTTAGTAACACTGAGCCCTCTAAAGATCTAACACACACACACACACACAGACGCACTCACGCCTCCACACACACAGTTTGTTGCTGCCCTACAAGACGTCACCAGGCGTGATGGCCACTGATTGCTTTGTCAGTCAGCGACCAAGGACCAAAGAAGAAGATATATTTATATTTGTGGGTGTGTGTTTGTGTGTAATTTTGCGCAAAAAAGGGGGAGGGGGAGGAGTGGTAAGTGGGGATGATGAACTCTACAAAGACAATATCGTTTTCCTATCTCATGCATTGCACGGATGTACTGAAATATATATTTTAGTAATTACCTCGAGAGTGTTCATTGTAAACAAACGGGAGAAATGAGCATTAAGACCTACAAGCTGAGAGAGCCAGAAATTAAGACCAGATATCAGGGGCTTATTGCTACAGTGGTGAGAAACACAGAAGAACAACCTGATGACTTGGAAACCCTCTGACTTAAATTCAATGACATCATAAAGACAGCTGCTGCAGAAGCATGTGGTGAAGTCCGACTTGGGAACAAGAGAAAGAGGACACCTTGGTGGACAGAGGAAGTCAAAGAGAAAATAAGAGAGAAGAAAATGGCATGGAAACACTACTTAGGAGCTAAAAACACAGCAGGACAAATAGAGAAATATAGAGAATATGTAATACTGAGAACAGAAGCAAAGAACAAGATGCTAGCAGCAAAACAGAAGTCCTGGGAAGAATTTGGAGAAAAGCTAGAAAAAGATGTGCAAGAAAACCAGAAATTGTTCTATAAGACCCTAAAGAACACGAGGAAGGAAAAACAATGCCCTCTCAAATTTATAAAGGACAAGCAAGGCAAATTGCTTACTGCCCCGAAGGAAGTAATGGAAAGATGGAAAGAATATTTCTCAGAACTCCTTGATGGTGAGCAAGGTCAAGCATCAGAAATGATAACCACTTGCACAGAAGAGGAAACCAATGGTGATGAAGATGACATAAAGATGGAAGAACTGAAGGCAGCACTGGAGAAAATCAAGATGGGCAAAGCAGCAGGGCATGATGGTATAACACCAGAAATGGTTAAGTACATGGGAGCATCAGGTGACCTATTACTCTTAAGGGTCCTACAGGCAGCGTGGTGCAACAAGACCATACCAAAGGATTGGGAGATTGCCATCATAACACCAATTTCCAAAAAAAGGTGACAATCGACAATGTGGAAACCACAGAGGCATATCCCTTCTCAGTTTCCCTGGTAAAATCTACTCTAGAATCCTAGAGCAGAGACTCAGACGCCTAGCTGAGCCACACTTGTATGAATCCAGTGCGGATTCAGAGCAAACCGAAGTACTCAAGACCTAATCTTCACACTCAGACAGCTGAGTGAAAAGGCTCTTGAGTATAAGAGTGAGATCCATCTTTGTTTCATAGGTCTGGAAAAGGCATTTGACAGGGTCCCCTGGAGAAAACTTTGGGACTGTTTGGCAAGGAAGAACATTCCAGCACCTCTGATTCATGCTATACAGAGCTTCTACAAGTCTTGCAGAAATTATGTGAGGACAGCAAACCATAAGTCAGAAGAGTTCAGGACCACCACTGGTGTAAGACAAGGTGATATCCTGTCACCTTATCTTTTCACACTCCTCATGGACGATGTTATCAAGGCATGTAAGGAGAGAATAAGAAAGTATTCAGTGGGGTACTGTGTCGTAAATTTATTTTGAGAGAAAAGAGTCTTAGAAATAGGGGTCCGGTTTAGAGTGAAAAATGATGATGGAAAGCTCAGTGATAGAAAATGTAGAGATTAAATAGTTGCTTCACAGCGAGCTGGAGGAGAGTAAAGACAGACTTATTTACGACAAATCGTTTCTCTCAATCTTCTCTTTCACTCTCCTGGTCAAACAATTAGTTGCCAGTTTTCCAGACCCGCATCTGCGCGCACACCGATTTGGTGTTTTTTCACACACACAGGCGACGTTGATACAAACTATATTAAACGAATAGGGGAAAAGTTGGGCTTTGGGTATATCCAACACACAGAACTAAATGAGTTTATGTGATTTTATTCACTTTAACATCAATCACTAAAAATATCAGATATTACATAAATTATCATAAGTACACAAATGCAAATAACAAGTTTGGAAGGGGTGAAGAAGATTGGTATCGACTAAGCCCTTCCCGCTTATTAGACAAAGATAAACCCAGTCCAAAGATAGATAATATCAGGAACATAGGTACGTTAACCTAACAGTGAAGTTAATTACTCTGAAAGAGGTGTTACAAAATTAGGTATAGGTGATAGAAAAAAACCTGTTCTTCCCAGCTGTTCTTCCCTTTACTAAGCAAATGGAAAGGAGGTGGTTTTAAACAGAGTTAACAAATTATCAACTATCCCACTTAAAGGAACAATGTAGGGTATACAGAAAAGATATATATTACCAGGTAAGCAAGTTAACAAAATGGTCACACAAAAGAATTAATTTCCTGTCATTCATACACGCGCTAGCAAAGGCCTTCACTCATCTTGCTCTCACTTACCGATTGTGAAAAAATCTTGCACTCCATAGAATAACACAACAGCAGTTACACCTCAAACTAAATGTATGAGTGTTTGTTCAAGTTCTAGCCCCAGATTAGCGGGTAGGCGGTCAGCACATAAAAGGATCCCGTAATCGCTGGAAAATGAATCTGTAGTTGTGTCTCTTTTCTTAATAACAGTTTCTATGGGAGGGCACGGTCTCTGATACCGGGGTGAGGATGGTGTGGTCTATTTGACTATGCCGCTGATAATAAAATTCTTACGCGTGCTGGTACACTTTATCCGTGAGGTATGGTTTAAGTCCAGTGAGAAAACTAGTCACATCACTGTTCAGGAAATTATGAATTATCTCTCTGTGTCAGTAAACTAACAAGGCTCGGGCCAGTGTTCTTCTTCCCGTTACGACTTAAGTTGTTTGATGGTGCGTTAAATTTGTCTTTGGGTGTGCTTTCTTTGCTATAAGTTAGATAGCAGAATTCCAAACATAGAATCGCCTCAAAGATTAAAAATTTACACAGTCTCAACAAGTTCTGCGTCAGGGGAACTCTACACACTGTTTATGCTTTGCCTTGCTTAGATTGATTTCTTTATTGCTTTCTTAATGCTGGGATCGCACAGGTTACGATCACTCTGTATGAAAGAAAAAAAAGACATGTAATATACCGAAAACAAATAACCTTCTAAAGCGCGATGAATTTCCCGTTAAGCCTATAATACACTCGAGTATTTAATTATGTATTTAATAAACACTGCGCGAATTCTAGTGGTTAAAAACCCACATCTATAAAACTAGGACTTAACTGAATTTATTAATTATAAATTCCTTCGCGACTTAAAAGTTAATTTAAGCATCTATTATCTTTTGAAATAATATAATAGATAGATCATTATATTTACCACTGGAACTATTGAGATGGTTTAATTTAATAGATTTAACTTAACACAAAATCCATTGAAATAGAATGACTGAACTAGACCACTGATCACTTTACACAATATATATATATTACCGCTTTGCACAGACTAGAAATCACTGCAAATATATATATAAAATCCAGGGGAAAATCTATAACAAGATTTCAATAAAGCTAGTGCTTCTGTAAAAGTCTGGCCAGCGAGTGATAACGTGTCTAGTCTTAATGGTCTATTTAGCTAAAATGGAATGTAAGTTGAGTGGGACATGATAAACTTGACAACTTATTTGATCTCACGAACTTTTGGGGATCTGACCGCCAAATCAAGAGAAGAAGCCGCCCCCTGGTCTTCGTATCCGCTCGCTGCTGCCCGTTTCGCTTTCCCCCGTTCGCTCGGTTCCTCGATTGACACCGAGACGCGAAAATAGCGGCAAGCAACTGCGTCTCGTATCAGGGACCACTACTGTCTTTGATAGCGCCGATAGTCTCCCCTGAAATCCCTCAGTCTGACTCTTTGATCTCGTGCCGCCTACTAAATGAGTCCCGGTGGAATGAGTTCTGGCAAACGAAAAGTTACAACAAATGTTCAGGGGTTCTAATGTTATGAAAAGCTAAAAGTCCCTTTAAATCATCCATCATATCATGGAGAATTCACTTGTCAAACTAGACGTACGTCACATACTGGAAGATGAGACAGGTATGTATTTCAGAGCTGGCATTCGCTGATGATGTTGCCCTGATTACTAAATCAGAGGCACATCTCCAATCCAACCTGCAAGTCTGGAAGGAAGAGCTGGAGAAGAGAGGGATGGTCATAAGCAGCTCTAAAACAAAATCCATGGTGATATCACGAGAAGAAAGAAGACATCAGATTAAGCTAGGAGAACAGGTCCTGGAGCAGGTCGACCACTTTAAATATCTCGGAGCTATTTATAGACCGAAAGGGAGGCATCATAGAAGAGTTGGCCACTCGAAAAGCAGCTGCTGGTAGACTTTTTCAGGCCATAAATCGAGGATTCCTCAGCAAGAGAGAGGTTGGTAAGAAAACGAAGATGGCTGTATACCGCTCCACCTATGTCCCAGTCTTGACATATGGATGCGAGTCATGGGCAATGACTACAACCCACAAAAGCCAGATCCAAACCTCAGAAATGAGGAAGGTGGTTGCAGTAACAAGAAGAGACATGGTTCGCAACCAGATGATACGTCAAGGCCTAAAATCCCACCCCCTGTAGACCCAAGTAGAACAGTCCCAACTAAGATGGTTTGGCCATGTCTGCAGAATGGGAGAAGATTGGCTACCACGACAAGCATGGGAAACAAAAAGCCAGGGATCCAGACCCCCAGAGTCCGCAGGGAGGACAACATTAGACAATCTTTGAAGGACCGAGGACTAGAATGGAACCAGGCCAGGAGGAAGACAGCCGATAGGATAGTCTGGCGCTCTCTCTTCCAAACCTCTACACCTCACGGTAGAAGGGGAACGACTAAGTAAGTAAGTAAGTGTTCATTGGGAATGCGGAAAAAGCACCTTTGATCCCAGGGACACTGTGATTTTAAATGCCGGTGGGAGTGGTCTAGTCCGAAATTGTCCTAGTGTAAAAAGTCTTTCTGTTTAAATACTAGCAGTCGCCTACAGATCTACCAAATCATCCAGTGGGATCTACCAGTAGATCGGAATCGACTGGTTGCTGACCCCTGCCTTACAGGAAGTATTTACCAAAGCAATAATATGGTCTTGCAGAGGTGGTCTCTGTAGCTACTAGTTTTACATAAGAGGTTGCCAACTTCATATCCAACCTAATAATAATCGCCTCTTGCAACAAAGTGATATGGAACAATAGTCTTATTATTTCTTTGTCTGCTCATAGTTCACGGAAACTACACGATCATTTTAAACTAACGTCTGCTTTTTAAAATGCATTTTCTTGAGTTTTTATGATTTAACAATGACAAAATTTTTTCCCAGGACCTGAAAGTGGAGCACACAATAGGGACACAGCAACCTACCAAGCATGTCGTTTGACAATTATGAAGGTTGGACATGCGGCCAGCTACCGCCTCTGTGGAACATTCAAAGCCGCCCCCCCACCCCCCCCCCCCCCCCAAATGTTATGACAAGATCACAGTGGAGCTGATGACAAGATCACCAAAGTGGAGCTGATTACAAGATAACAAAAGTGGAACCGATGACATGATCACCAAAGTGGAGCTGACAACATAATCACCAAAGTGGAACTGATGACATAATCACCAAAGTGGAGCTGACGACATAATAACCAAAGTGGAGCTGACAACATAATCACCAAAGTGGAACTGATGACATAATCACCAAAGTGGAGCTGACGACATAATCACCAAAGTGGAACTGATGACATAATCACCAAAGTGGAGCTGATGACCAGAACCAGCAAAATCCAGTAGAACAGGATTTGAGAAGAAGCTGGTAATGGATAAGAGACACAAGAAACCTGTTGATAGTTTTACAAGGAAGCTCTTGTTCCGGAATCCCCTGGGTAAGAGAGGTAGAAAGGGGGAGGGAGGGAGACTGAAAACATTAAGAAGAGAACTGGAGACATAAATGAAAAGAATCCTTCGTTCCTTCGAATCTAAGGGATTTGAGTTTTTACTCTTTACCTTGCAGCATTTGGGGATAGGTTTTTCGCTTTCTTGCAACTCCAGAGGACTTCCCTAACTCAGCGGGCTCAACATTGTTGGGTGTCACGCCAGACCCACTAATTGGCGGGTGACGCAATGCCACGACTTGAATGGTCCCCTACCTGCAAAAGGGGGAAAGGGGGGGGGGGGGGGGTCCAAATGAAAGAGGTAAAGGAGACATGGAAAGACTTCAAGCGGGCTGCACAGGCCATGAAGGCTTAGCGTGAAATTTCTTGAAGGGCTACGCTCCTCATGAATCTGAAGGGAAATGGATGAATGAAAATGAATGAATGAAAATGGATGAATGAAAATGAATTAATGAAAATGGATGAATGAAAATGGATGAATGAAAATGAATTAATGAAAATGGATGAATGAAAATGAATTAATGAAAATCAGCCGTTACTAAATAGCACCTCATTTATACCAACTCACTGCTATCATTGCCAAAATGGCCACTTTGTGTCATTTATTCATGTTATTTCTTGCACTTCTGATGTTTGCACGTTTTCCAAAGATACTATCAGCCTGTTCCTCAAATCTTCCAATGATGCTTTCTATTTTCTTATATGTTTCTGGAAAGAAACTAATTGCTTGGGTTTTTTTTAAGTGAGGACAGACATACTAAGGCCCAACATAAGTTAGGAGACCAAACCAGTTAGTATTACACGTAAATGAGGAAAGAACATAACCTGTTCTTATACCCGTCTATTGAACAAATGCGCATAGTCCAGTCGAAAAACGGCTTGAGAGGACATGATAAATAAAGTTGTCTAGAAACAGCAAAGAGTCTTACATCAGGCTATAAACATGTCGTATCACATGGCACAGGGCAAACCTGACCGGAAAAAACATCATTAGAGCAGCCTCCATATTTACGTCCTACTAACCACTAAGTTTAATCTAAAGCAGATCAACCCGACAAAGATGTCGTCAGACTCAACAGTAACGGTTAGAACATAAAAATGGCACAGGTCTGTTCTTCAGCTGTGTGGGCTGTCTTTCAGACAGATTGAAAACGAAAAGCCCAAAATAGCCAGCGTTGCCACTCTAAATTTTGAGAAAAAAACAAACCCTAGATATCGGAGACTTGACATATTTTTGGGCGACTTTTGCCGATGTTGGGCGAAATCTTTGTGGCTTTCTTCAAATAATGAAGGAAAATGAGAATTAGAAGGGACAAAAAAAAAAACCTAGATCTAGGTGAATGTACCTAGGAGTGGCAATGCTGCAGATGGCAGTCACTCGTCAACTGACCACTTCTTCCCAACACGCTCGTGATTGCATGATCACGTCATGTGACTCGATTTCATGAGAACTGACCAGAGCTCCGCATTGTAAACAATGGTCTACCGGCCCGGCCCCTAGCGGAGCATCCGCTTGTTACGGTAGTCGTAAAACATACCGTGAAATTTTCTATATTTCTGCATTGTACTTTCCTGGCACGCGCCTTTAAGCGTTAGGATTTCGACGCCTTTAGGGAAGTACCTAGTTTTAATTTTTAAATTTTATATTTATTTAGGTTCTTACGTGTCCTATCTAACCTTCACTTTCTTTCCTTTCCCTGACGAAGGCCTTGTGGCCGTAACATTGGCTATTTTCTTATTCTTTTGTCCTCGTAAGACGAATCACCTTTTTTCGATTTTTTTTTCCACACCTATCCATTGTACAAAAGAACAGCTGTGATGCAGACTACATCCATTCACGTAACATTCTGCAGAGCACATGGTCGGTATTTGAAAATGCACTCTAATATAACCATAGGGACCTGGTGTTTAGGATTAACGAAATGCAACGAGACAGAATTCCTATGAAAAAAATATTCCTTCAAGTTTTGTTTTCTTCAGATTCTATGTTTGACATAATCTAATCATTGTTCTGCGTGTGTATAAATCCTATTGCACCGTTTCCACCTACTCAAACATTTCCTTTTCACTCCTTAAGGAGCATGGAGCAATGTCTGCTACCGGTCTCTGTGCAGGAAGGCTGCACCAAATCACATATGCACAGTTGTGTCTGTTGGAATTTGTTTTACATCATGACGTTGCCAGCTCATGCACAACGTCATTTTAGTCCTCTCTTACGATATGCCCGGGGGGGGGGGGGGGGGCAATTGTCCTATTCTTGTCTCATCAAAGACCCCCGAACTACAAGGGGCACTGATGCTGTGTTTCACTATTATTTGAACTCCCTGGCCGTTGCTGGGACCTCTTTTTCTTCTCGGTTTTTATCGTACCCTTTATTTGCTACAGTAATTCAATTTCAATTTCTTGGCATTTAGCTACTTTCTGTAATCCAGTCTTCTTAAATAATCCTTAATATCCAAAGGAGTTTCCATAGCTAGGTTGCACTATAACAAATATTATTCAACATTTTCCCTTTCCTTTTTCTGTCATACATTTTTCAGGTATAAAAATATCACATGACAACAAAGTTTACTTGAAATAAAGTTCATTATACAAAGACTTTCATTGTGTGACGTGTTTCTTATTTTTCCATAAATGTTACATTCTTGAATGTGAATTGAAAAATGGGAGGGGGGGGGGGGGGCGTAGAGGAAGAGAGAGAGAGAGAAAGAGAGAGGTAAATGGTAGAGAAATGAACACTAGTATTGCCAATAGCTAAAAAAACTAATTTCCACTATATTTTCTGAATAATAGGATGAAGGGTAATGTTGCTGACAATATATAACAAATATCATGTTATTTAACAAACATTCTTAGTATTTTCTGGTCAATGCACGCTTCTTAACATCTGCATTCGTCGTCATGGTCAATGTATAATATAGACATTGTACCTGTCAGTAGAACACCCAGCACACTAATATTACAAAACAAGCAATTTATTTCATCACAGAATAGCAAGTATACAAACATCATATTACAAGCAAAGTATCTCATCATAGAATTGTAAGAGCACAAACATCACATACAAGCAGTTTATCTCACTGAAGAACGTAAGTACACAAACATCACAAAACAAGCAATTTACTTCATCGCAGGATTGCAAGTACACAAACATCACAGTACTAGCAATTTATCTCATCACAGAAATATAAATGCACGAAAATCACAGTAAAAGCAATTTATCTCATCACAGATTTGCACCTACACAAACCTCACAATACAAGCAGATTATCTGAAACCAGAATTGCAAAGATGTTTAAGCGTCTGGAATCAGGGTTGTGGTGTCGGAAAAAAACTTTTCCAACTCTCGCTCCTGAAACTTTAAAAGTCCGAATTTAACTCCCGACTGTCGCATGTTACGCAATTGCCTAGTTAAATGTTTGAAGACCGAAAAGTGGGACACCAGTGTTCTGGCCTGAACAAAGGAATGCGGGGGTATTTTCCTGTGTGTACCTAGGGCAGCCAATCAGAAAAGGGGTTTCCCACGGACAGATTTAATGACTTCAGCGAGTGTATAAGGAAGAATAAATCATCCGAAATCATGGTTAGAATTAGACATCGGGAAGGAGAACGGAATGACAGACAAGGATGAGAATGGTCTCCTTTTGACAGGAATATCTTCATTTATGTATAGGTACAAGGAAATCAGAAGGGAGTAAGTAGTTGTGAAGAATTTTGCAAGAATAAGTGTCCGTGCATTGAGGAATCCTGTGTTTTTCCTATTTAAAATTCTAGGTAAAATCGTTAACACGACAGATATGGGAAAACAACATATGGATATAAAGGTCAACTCACGGAGAACGGAAATATATAACTCCAAAGGCTTGAACTGGGAAAGGTGAAATGCACGAGACCAAGGTTGGAAACTCATTTAGCACAACCCCCTCGAAGTTACAACTATTTTGGGAAGTTTGCTGGAGTTGCGAGCCTTGTTTCCTGTACGTCCGATAGCTCCCTATATAAGGGCGGTCGTAAATGATTTCAAATTCACATGAACACACAATATACCCCAATATAACCGTTTATAACCCTTCAATGGGTTTTGGTTGAACAGGGTATTACAGCAAAATAACAGATGGAATCAACTCCAATTTCAAATTCACTTGTACAGCGAAGCAAGACAGAAGGACAACGGCTGGAGAGAGAGAGAAACGTGTCACGGCCAATATCTTGTTATTTGCAGCCAGGCAGTTCTGTTACTCCACAAAAGCCAGTCTTTACTGATCTTAATTAGATCCTGCGAGGGTATGTAAAGTTACTATGTAAAATAATACAGTAATTACAACTTTATTTCAGGATTTGTTTAATCTATATGTTATGAAAGTATCATGTATATTAATTGATTACTTGGTATGATTGTTGAAGATTGGAACCCGAAATATAACCACCATGACTGAGTCCGTATCAGGGCTAGCACAATCCTTTTCAGGACTAATAAAAAATTTTTCAGGACTACCAACAATCATTATCAGGGCTTATTCAATCTGTCTTCAAGTTACTGCACTTTACAGAGCTAACGTATCAGGCAGGGGGATACTATAACCTCATACCATATATGTGTGTACATATTATTTTGTATTATTTGATTTTATAAAATGTTCCGCAGTAGACACCTGTCTTGTCACTGATCCATAATCATGCATTTTCACGCATACATCTGAAAACAAATTCATCTCACCTACAATAGGAATGTGGTAATTGTTATCCACAAATAGCCACATATCCTACAATTATCTGCAGGTTCATACTTGTCAACCAAAAGTCAGAGGTCAATGATCAAGAATTGCTCGATGATCAATGCTAATTGCCCCGGCAGTGTCTGGATTAGTAGAAGCACAACCTACTGAAGCTGTACATCTCATATGAACACTGATTAACCTAACAGATGAGTGATATTTGTGACAATCGTGCACCCAAGAAGTGATAACTGTCAAGCAGAGTTTTATGATGACAATTTGCGTGATAAACTAGTGAAAGTTATAAAGTGAATAAGACAGTGAAGAAGTCTATTACCCAACTAATTGGAAGAGTCTAAAGAAATGACATTTTAGTGTAACTTGTAAAAACTGTAATTGTTTTCGCCAATTTGGTTTTGTATAAATATAAATTTTGTATCAAGTCACATACAATCACCAAAATTAGATAGATGTAAATAAAGAGGATATAAATTGTATTCACCAGCTTTATTCATTCAATATAGTTGATACTGAGTTTGGTTGAATTTTTATTAATATCACAGGTGGTCACATAGCGGAGGTGGTGCAGTAAGGTCTGACTGTTCTCTGAATATTTTCAGTTCAGGTACTTTCACAGCCGTGACTATCGAGTGATACCAGTGTACTTCTCTGTCACTGGGACCTCACACATTCTGGAGAGAATACTATTTCTACTCTAGCATTATCATCTCACACTTATAAATACCTTCTGCTACAGTGGGGGCTCGATCGCGGGATATTCTCGTATATCTAATACATCTATCTTTAGTCTATCTTGGGCCACCAATAGAAAGAAAAAAAAAAAAATTTTTTTTGGGAAAATTCTAGAACAAGATTTTTTTCTCAGTAACAGTACCTTAGAGTACTTAGTAAATATTGACTATCACAAGGTTGCACGATTAATTGTGTTGTCCATTTGATAATTATTTTAAGTAAGTTTAGGTAAGTTTTCATACCCTACTTAACTTAATATAATGGCTGACTTAGTGAAGTTCAGAACTGCGATCATGCAGATAGGAAAAGAGCTGGGCTTGACAGGTGATGCTCTCATCCAGTATGTCACAACTGAAGTGGACAAACATATGGATAGAGAGGAAAGGAAGCTGCAAGCAGAAGCTGAGAGAGAAGCCAAAAGACTAGAAGCTGAGAGAGAAGCCAAAAGAATGGAAGCTGAAGAAAAGAGGCTGCTGTTGGAAGTTGAGGCTCAAGCCAAGAAATTGGAGGCTGAAGAAAGAAGATTAACAGCTGAGGAAAGGAAGCTACAAGCTGATAGAGACCATGAACTGAGATTAAAAGAGCTTGAAATACAGGCAGTGGCTACCACTAATGGTAGTAGGTCATCTCATTCGGATACCAGCGCCAGCCAAAGCACCTCCAATGGAGCTATGAACTTCCACTTGGACCCATTTGTGGAGAAAGAAGAGGGAATAGAGGATTACCTTGACAGATATGAACGATTGGCCACTACTTATGGCCTAGAAAAAGAAAAGTGGAATTTGAAGTTGTCACAGGGATTGAGAGGTGTATCTTATAACGTCTACTTGAAGATGCAAAAAGAAGATCAGGAAAATTATGAAGCCTTGAAACAAGCATTGTTGGTGCGTTATGAACAAAACGCAGAAGCTTATAAAAGGCGATTTAGAACTGCTAAGCTCCAGACAGGAGAAACGTATCAGCAGTTTTCAGCAAGGCTGGAAAGTTACTTGCTGAGGTGGTGTCAGCTAGGAAACTTCAATCAGGATTTTGAAGGGATTAAGGAGATGATGTTGATAGAACAACTCCTGGAGTCCATGTCTCCTGAGACGAAGACATTCCTAATAGAACATAAAAGAGAGAGATTAGATGAAATAATCATCTATGCAGAAAGTCACAAACTGGCTCATCCCCTGTTTCAAGGAAACAAGAAGTAGCAGGTAGATAGTTTCAAGTCACCACAAAACCAAAACCAGTTTGAACAAAAGGACAATACAACCAAGAAAAAACAAAGATATGACTACAAAGACAAGAACCCTCTAGGATCTGACAAGAAACCTTCAAGAAAGGAAGATAAGTGGTGTAAAATTTGCAAAATTAGCAACCACAATACTGCAGAATGCAGACGGAAGAATCCTCCTCATCATGCTGCATGCCTTAAAACAGGGAACAACGGAAGGAAGGAACAGGCAGTTAGTCCCAATGACCTCCATCATCCCCCTGTCTGTGAGGAAGTGACCTTGAATGGCACCCAAGTACTGTGCTTATATGATACAGGCTTGGACTTTGACTCGGTAGTGTGCTCTTCTCTGGTGAGTCCTGACCAGATAACCACAGAGACAGTGGAAATCAGAGGACCGATCAAGGGAGCAGGAACCATGACACTACCCATAGCCCGAATCAACATAAGATCTCGCTATGTGGAAGGAGAAATCAAAGCAGCAATGATGGACGAACCTATTTACCCATTGATTTTGGGATGTAGGTATGTTTTCCTAGGAGAACCCATTAAACCTGTAGTTATGGCAACAGTCCAGACCAGGGCAAGCTCCAGGAAAAGGGAGGAAAATCCTATTAATACACATCCAGGAGAGATGAAAAAGGCTCAAGCAGCTGACAGCACCTTGAAGCCTTGCTTTGGCAAACTACCTAAGGCACATAACCCTCCAGAGAAAGGAGACCTACATGAAAAATGGTCTACTCTACAGAAAAGCTGGAACACGACCTCAAGGGCATGGACAGCTTGTAGTGCCAAAATCATACAGGGAGAAGGTTATGGAGCTGGGACATGCTGTACCTTTCAGTGGACATATGGGAATAGGGGCCACTGGACAAAGGATAGCGTGTCACTACTTTTGGCCAGGAATCACAGAGGACATAAAGAGATATGTGAGATCCTGCCCAGAATGCCAAAGAGTAGCTCCTAAACATAGGACTGCCCCAGCAACACTAGGAGAAATGCCCATTATGGGAACACCCTTTGAACGTGTTGCAGTGGATATTGTTGGACCCCTCACTAGGACCAAGAAGAGGAATGCTTATATCCTGACCTTGGTTGATACTTGCTCTATGTGGGGAGAAGCAGTAGCCTTGTCATCTATAGATTCTAAGCATGTGGCTGAGGCACTGTTGACAATATTCAGTAGGTTAGGTTTCCCAAATCAGATATTGACTGACAATGGTTCTCAGTTTAAGGGAAAGCTAACACAAGAAGTGTTCAGGATCTTTCAGGCCAGACATTATCATTGCTCTCCATATCATGCCCAAGGAAACGGGCAAGTAGAGCGCTTCAACGGGACGCTTATATCCATACTTAGAAAGCTAGCAAGTGAAAAACCTGACACTTGGGATGTATATTTACCTGCTGCACTATTTGCATACAGGAAAGTCCCACACAATTCAACTGGATTGGCTCCAGCTACTTTGTTGTTTGGAAGACCAATCAAAGGTCCAATGGAAGCATTGCTGTGAACATGGACTGATGAGAAGGCTGAGGAAACAGTGACATCCTCATATCAGTATGTCAACGAGTTAACTTCTCGATTAAAAACAGGGTGGAAACTGGCAAATGAGAACTTGAGACAGGCCAGGAGGAAGCATGCTGCTTATTACAACAAAAAAGCAAAGGATAGAGAACTTGCTGTGGGAGAAAAAGTTCTACTTCTGTTGCCCAGCAGCAATAATAAATTGCAAATTGGATGGCAGGGACCCTATGTCATTCTGGAGAAACTTTCCAGAACTAACTACAAGATTGACAAGAAGAGAAAAGAGAAAGTGTACCATGTCAATCTTCTTAAAAAGTATTATGACAGGGAATAATCAGAAGTTGCACATATCATGACCCTAGCCATTGCAACAGAAATGGAAAATGAACCTCTTTCCTCTATGGAATATCCATTGAAGGCTACATAGAGTTATGATCAAGTGAATATTAGTGATCATTTAACTCCTGAGCAGAAGAGGCAAGTTCAGGAGGTGTTGGAAACCAATGCTGATGTGCTCACAGATAAGCCTGGTTGTACAAATCTGTTAGAGTACAACATGACAGTAACCGATCCCACACCAGTATGTATGAAGACTTACCCTATCCCTAATGCAAAGGCACAGGCACTACGGGAAGAGATTGATTATTTATTAAAGGAGAAGATCATCTCAAAGTCGGAATCTCCCTACAACTCCAGTGTAGTGCTATTAAGGAAACCTAGTGGAGAACATAGGTTGTGCATAGATTACAGGAAGTTAAATGCTGTCACAGAATCTCAAGTGGATCCGTTACCTGACACCAACCAATTGTTCTCTATACTGAGTGAAGCTAGGTATTTTTCTAAAGTAGATCTAAGCAAGGGATACTACCAAATACCAGTGAAACCAGAAATAAGGCACATGTTGGCATTCAGTACATCGGAAGGACATTATGAGTTCAATGTGCTGCCATTTGGCTTGAAAAATGCACCAAGTGTATTTTCAAGAATGATGAGGAAACTGTTGGAGCCTCTAAAAAATCCACACATCACTAACTTCATGGATGACATACTGGTTGCTACCAATACATTTGAGGAGCATGTAGAATCACTCTCCATGTTGTTTGACAGACTAAGAGAAACTGGACTGACTGCACGTCCAACCAAGTGTTATATTGGGTGTAAGGAATTGGAATTCCTTGGTCACACTATTTCTAGAGGTCACATGTCTCCTGACCCAAAGAATATTGAGAAGTTGAAGAAGGCACCCAGACCAAGAACTAAGAAAGATGTAAGGTCATTTGTGTCCTTATGCGGATTTTACCAAAAGTATATATCCAACTTTAACTCTCTGTGTGCACCGTTAACAGACTTAACGAAGAAAGATCAGCCTGATAATATTCAGTGGAATGCTGAGTGTGAGAACGCTTACACTGACTTAAAGAAAAAACTCACCAGCAAACCCATCCTTGCATTACCCGATATCACTCAGGAATTTGTATTGCGAACGGATGCAAGTAATATTGGAATAGGAGCAACGCTGTTGCAAAAATCAAAAGCCCAGCCTGAAGAACTTTTACCAGTCGCCTACGCTAGTAGGAAACTAAATTCGGCCGAACTGAACTATTCTACTATAGAGAAAGAATGTTTGGCGGTAGTCTGGTCCATCGAGAAGTTCTCGACCTATTTGTAGGGCAAACATTTCATATTACAAAATGACCATCAACCTCTCACATTTTTGGCGGTGTCGAGAAAATTAAATTCCAGATTGCTCAGATGGAGTCTACTTTTAGCTCCATATTCGTTTACAGTGCATTACATTCCTGGTAAAGAAAATGTTGGAGCAGATTTTCTTAGTCGACACCCAACTGAGATAGAACGAGAGTAAGAAGAACATTAACTACGGCAAAGCTTACAGTTGTTAGCTGTAGAAATTTACAGCTTAAAAGAGAGGGAGGCTCTGTCGCATGTTACGCAATTGCCTAGTTACATGTTTGAAGACCGAAAAGTGGGACACCAGTGTTCTGGCCTGAACAAAGGAATGCAGGGGTATTTTCCTGTGTGTACCTAGGGCAGCCAATCAGAAAAGGGGTTTCCCACGGACAGATTTAATGACTTCAGCGAGTGTATAAGGAAGAATAAATCGTCCGAAATCATGGTTAGAATTAGACATCGGGAAGGAGAACGGAATGACAGACAAGGATGAGAATGGTCTCCTTTTGACGGGAATATCTTCATTTATGTATAGGTACAAGGAAATCAGAAGGGAGTAAGTAGTTGTGAAGAATTTTGCAAGAATAAGTGTCCGTGCATTGAGGAATCCTGTGTTTTTCCTATTTAAAATTCTAGATAAAATCGTTAACACGACAGATATGGGAAAACAACATATGGATATAAAGGTCAACTCACGGAGAACGGAAATATATAACTCCAAAGGCTTGAACTGGGAAAGGTGAAATGCACGAGACCAAGGTTGGAAACTCATTTAGCACAACCCCCTCGAAGTTACAACTATTTTGGGAAGTTTGCTGGAGTTGCGAGCCTTGTTTCCTGAAAGGACTAACAACCGGCTAGCACCGAAGAAACTAAACGCAATATATACCCCAATTATAACCAACTTTCAGGTTGAACAGGGTATAACAGCAACATAGTAGACAAAGGAACGAACGAAGGAACCAATTTCAAATTCACTTGTACAGCGAAGCAAGACAGAAGGACAACGGCTGGAGAGAGAGAAACGTGTCACGGCCAATATCTTGTTATTTGCAGCCAGGCAGTTCTGTTACTCCACAAAAGCCAGTCTTTACTGATCTTAATTAGATCCTGCGAGGGTATGTAAAGTTACTATGTAAAATAATACAGTAATTACAACTTTATTTCAGCATTTGTTTAATCTATATGTTATGAAAGTATCATGTATATTAATTGATTACTTGGTATGATTGTTGAAGATTGGAACCCGAAATATAACCACCATGACTGAGTCCGTATCAGGGCTAGTACAATCCTTTTCAGGACTAATAACAATTTTTTCAGGACTACCAACAATCATTATCAGGGCTTATTCAATCTGTCTTCAAGTTACTGCACTTTACAGAGCTAACGTATCAGGCAGGGGGATACTATAACCTCATACCATATATGTGTGTACATATTATTTTGTATTATTTGATTTTATAAAATGTTCCGCAGTAGACACCTGTCTTGTCACTGATCCATAATCATGCATTTTCACGCATACATCTGAAAACAAATTTATCTCACCTACAATAGGAATGTGGTAATTGTTATCCACAAATAGCCACATATCCTACAATTATCTGCAGGTTCATACTTGTCAACCAAAAGTCAGAGGTCAATGATCAAGAATTGCTCGATGATCAATGCTAATCACCCCGGCAGTGTCTGGATTGGTAGAAGCACGACCTACTGAAGCTGTACATCTCATATGAACACTGATTAACCTAACAGATGAGTGATATTTGTGACAATCGTGCACCCAAGAAGTGATAACTGTCAAGCAGAGTTTTATGATGACAATTTGCGTGATAAACTAGTGAAAGTTATAAAGTGAATAAGACAGTGAAGAAGTCTATTACCCAACTAATTGGAAGAGTCTAAAGAAATGACATTTTAGTGTAACTTGTAAAAACTGTAATTGTTTTCGCCAATTTGGTTTTGTATCAAGTCACATACAATCACCAAAATTAGATAGATGTAAATAAAGAGGATATAAATTGTATTCACCAGCTTTATTCATTCAATATAGTTGATACTGAGTTTGGTTGAATTTTTATTAATATCACAGGTGGTCACATAGCGGAGGTGGTGCAGTAAGGTCTGACTGTTCTCTGAATATTTTCAGTTCAGGTACTTTCACAGCCGTGACTATCGAGTGATACCAGTGTACTTCTCTGTCACTGGGACCTCACACATTCTGGAGAGAATACTATTTCTACTCTAGCATTATCATCTCACACTTATAAAACCTTCTGCTACACCGACTACAAGTCCAATTAAAAAAACGATCGACGCCACGACTCCGACTCTAACTCTGACTTCACAGCTCTGTCTGGGATACGCAGTCAAGACATAACACAGCGCAATCTTAAGCTTTAGCGTTTGTACAGCATTGGAGCGTTAAATTGCAGAGTTTTTAGAGCACTGGCAATGCTCCAGTCTACCCAGCTGTAACTGGGTACCTGACTCGGCTCTTGTGTTAAGGAAGGCAAAGACAGTAAGGAAGAGAACAGGTTATCCACTTCATAAAGCCGGACCTAGTAGAGTGAAGTCTCTAACACTGCACTCCTCTAAGCCAGTATATGCTATGTGACTACCTTATGGTGGCGGGGTTAACGAAAAGAGACAATGTAGGTCTTACGAGAAGAAAGATATTACCAACGATATGACCATACAGTCTTCGTCAGGGAACGAAAACGTTGCAGAAAAGAAAGTGAGAACAGTGTAAAATGCATTAAAAAATTATTTTAAAACTCGTGTAAAAGCCCATCATAAGACGGGAATTATATTTAAAAGCTTCAATAGCTAACGGCAATTTTACTTATTCAAAAGTATTTTTAAAAACCAAAATATTTGTTTTACGTCTGAATATGATAGAAGAGCACCTTGATTTTCTGTTGTTTTAATCTGGTACAACTTAAATCATGGATCTCCGCATCTTCCTGTCTCCAGTTCATGTACTGTTTATCAGTTGTGTTGTTGACATCTTTCCATATACAGTATAATCAAACTGTTCATGCACACCAACACTTGCGCACTTTTCTTTGTAGGGTGTTACTATTTTCGGCAGAGTACATATAAGGGAAACAATACAATTAATGTCTAACTTTCAACCAAAGTTGCATCCCTTAGCGTTACGCACTGACAGAAAAAGCTGGGATTTTATATATAGGATAATATATAACACATCGTAAATAAGAAACGCTGTTGTCCATTCTAGTAAATCACAGTGACAGAAGCCGTGCTGTTAGCGTTTGTATTGAAAAGATAAAGGTAGTCCCACATCAGATACTTTCGTAGGGGAGTGAAGTGTTACAGACTTTGATACAATAAGTCCAGCTTCGACAGGTGGGGTGACCAGTTCCCTTCTTTGCCTTCCTGAACTCAAGAGTAGAATCGGACACCCATTTACAGCTGGGTAGACTGGAGCATATTTCGAACCCGGTAGTTTTGTCACAAGAGGCCAGCGCTCTAACCAGTCTGCCAATTGGAGCGTTTGTATGCAAGCTTGAAATGTTTCTAGATTATTCTGTACAGACAGAAATAGAAGGTCAAAAACAGATCCAAACAAATGGATGGAAGTATCACGTGATCTAGATGAACTTCTCTCTACGTACCCACTTTTATTTAACTCGACATGAGGTTTATATATTTGTGATGTTTCAAATCTTTGATTATTAAAATCTATGTGGCCTACTCATCATAGAAAACTGAAACTTTGGATGCAGCTCCCTTTCGTGAAACATTTAAATCTACCTTTTGTTCCCCCACGAACACTGAGGCAGCCGATTTTATACAATAACTTTATATACTATGAAATAATCCCTTGTTTAGTTCTGGGGTGGTGGTATCTAATGAGACAAAGAAAGAATGGGTCTGGGTCTACTTTTCCCTCTGGCATGTCAGACACGGTGACTAATATGAGGATGTGCATGAAGCTGGAAGCGCCATCACGTAAAACAAGTTGCTTCATAAGCAACCTCTGCAAGAGCATGATAATGATAGTGCAGGCATATAGCAAGGGGGGCAGCTGCCATGGTGGCCCCATGCTCCATTGGGAGCAGCGAAAAGGAAAATAATGATGATGGTTATTCAATAAGCTTGGAAAAACGCCATTAAAGTAAACGAAACATTTAAATGAGAAATAAAAGGGACGTGTTGGATGATGAATGACGATGTGCTGATTTAACCAAGGCGTTCGGGAGCCGCGCTGGTGTAATGGCTTCGGCGTTGTACTGGCGACCAGGTGTTCATGGTTCAAACCCGGGCGTCGGCGTTTGAAGAAATGTTTACGGCCGGAAATTTGACTGAATAGCCTGAACGGCTCCTGTGATAAACCCTCTGTGGATGGGAAGGAGCGAAGCTCCTGACCGGGTTGGAAGGAAAGTCCTCAGGTTCCCCAGCCTCGCAATGACATGTCATTGGGCCGAAGGGCTGAAAGCCCAAGCGCTGCTGGTTAAGAAAAAAAAAAAAAAAAAAAAAAAACCAAGGCGTTCTTCAAACATCTAGGTCAGTAGTTCTCAACGTGAGCCACATGGTCCCCAGGGGACAATACCAATTTCTAGGGGGCCACAGTAAGATGGTAAAGTACCTTTTTCCAGCTAACAGCGACTATGAGGGGGCCACAGTAAGATAGTAAAGTACCTTTTTCCAGCTAACAGCGACTATGAGGGGGCCGCATAGGTAAATGAGGCTCAGGAGGGGGCCATGAGGAAAAACAGGTTGAGAACCCCTGAATTAGGTCATCCGAGAGGTCAAGTAACTAACCAAGTGGCGATGCAGCTCAAAGACATATAACGTGACTGTACAGCATGCAGAACTTAGCGCCAAAGAGTACATACATAATAGATAATGGTTTAGCTGCATTCCAGCCCTGGTTTATGGTGAACGAACGGCAGTTAGAAGCCAGAATAATCGCGAAAGTTAGTCCCATAACAGATTCTGCCGTAGGGTAGTGAAGTGTTAGAGACTTCACCATACTAGGTCCAGCATCGAGAGGTGGGGTGACCAGTTCCCTTCCTCGCTGCCTTTTCCTTCCCTAACTCAAAGAGCAGAGTCAGGTACCCATTTACAACTGGGTAGACTGGAGCGTGTCGGTACCGTGATACAAACCCGGCACCTTTGCCGCGAGAGAACAGCGCTCTAACCACTCTGCCAATCGGACGCTCTATCGAAATAATAGTAGGCTGGAAAATTAATCAAAGACATTGTTACAATTGGGATTTATACAAAGGTGATTGCAGTAGATTCTTGTAATATGAATGACATCAATGCATCGTGCTGTGCGTAATGAATGTCGTGAGTGTAATCACAAACAGGCCATCAAACAGTTCAGAAATACGCAGGTGGATGGGTCCACATAAAATGACAAGTTTATTTACATCTGACGATTTAAAGTTCATTGCATTGGCATACATAAAATGACATACATGATGTGGAATCCTCCAACAGACTCGTCTCATCAATTCATGTCTAGCCGCTGTACTCGGGTGCATACCAAGATGACCATCCGAGTAATGTGGACTAGATAAATGAAGATGCTTAAATCTTATGTAGAATACTTCTCTACAAAGCACGGAACTTTTCCATAAGTCCGGAATCTTCTTAAAACAAGTGGCGGCCTCCGAAGTTAATTAATGCCACTTAAAATACTTTATTCCTCCACCAGATCAGGAGCTACAAAATACGTCCTTCCTCGACGACTTCAATTGACGAAAGGCCTAGAGACAACCGTTTGCATATATTAGTGCAGAACGGATTACGTCATAAACTCCCAGTGACGTATTAAATATATCGCGTTCAATAACAAATAAAACTAGTACAACATCATGATTAACCACAGATAGACATATTACCACGTAGATTAACTGCTAATAGACTAGGTGTGGTCAACATGCAAAAATACATATAAATCTTCTTTAACAGACATATGGTTACTAAAATACATCAGTTTATATTGTAGACTTAGCAGCAGTTCTAGAAATAGAGACAGAAAGTCTACCATAGAAAGCCCACCACAGAACATAGCTATTTCATAATACAAGTAAACACCCGACAACAAACATAAATACAGCAAGCTTTGAGGAAAGCCTGAACAGACAGACATAGAAACAAACAAACAGACAACCAAATAGAAAAGCAGACAGACAGGCGGACAGATAAAGATTTTTAAAAACAGACAAATAAACAGACAGACAAGCAGAGAGAGACAGACAGACAAGTAGTTAGATGTACAGACAGATGACAGATAGACAATCAGACAGATAGACAGACGGACAGACGAAATGAATGACTGATAGACAGATGAAAGGATGGATGGACAGACAAATGAAATGACGGAGAGACAGACAAAAGAAATGACGGAGAGACAGAAGAAAGCATAAACGGACGGACGATCAGACAGACAGACAAAAAGATGGACGGACTGTTGGCAAAAGAACGGCTGGAAAGACAGGCAAAAGGCTGGACTGATAATCAGGCAGATAGACGAAAGGATGGATGGACAATCAGACAGACAGACGAAAGGGTTGAGTGACAAACAGATGAAAGGATTGAGTGACAAGCAGATGAAAGATTTGAGTGACAAACAGAAGAAATGATTGAGTGACAAACAGACAAAAGGATTGAGTGACAAACAGACGAAAGGACTGAATGATAGACAAAAGGGCGGACGGACAGACAGACGAAAGGTCGAATGGATGGACAGACAAATGGATGGATAAATATATAAAGATAAAATATAGATAAATACACTCATTGTGGAATACCAGGAAATGAGAGAGCAGACGGATTGGCTAAAGAAGGTGCTGCAGACGAGCAACCGGATGTACCAGTTACGTACCATCAGAAGAAAATGATGATCAAATCTATCAGAAAGCCACCAACACCAACGCAGGATGACTACCAAGCTATGAACAGATCAGAACAAGTAGTCATTCTGCGCCTCAGAACAGGACACAACCGCCTCCGCAGCCACATGTATACAAAATTCAAGATTGGCAATTCAGCCATGTGTACATGTGGACAGGCACCCCAGACTGCGGAGCATGTACTTCAAGATTGCCCCGAATATGATATATTGAGGCAAACCCACTGGCCCAGAGAAACAACACTGGAAGCAAAACTATATGGACCTCTGTATGAACTACAAAAGACAGTGAAGTTTATACAAGAAACAACATTGTAGATATAGACAATATAGTTCAAGCGAACAAAAGAAGAAGATAAATACACGGATGAATGGAAAAATATTTAGACTGACAGACAGATGGATGTTGTTTGTCATTTCAAATTAAAACGTTCCTGACCGTGGGATAAAATCAGTATTTATTTCCATCCTTGACCTCATTTAGCAGATCTCTTACTTAGAAAACAAACGATTCTTGACATAGTTTATGGCCACGGATAAACATAAATAATCTAAGAGAAGTTTTGAAAAATTATTTGATTTAGAACTTAATGGAGGTCGACAGAGGTGACATAATTTATATAAACAACAGCAAGACTCATCACGAATACCGCATACTGCGTTACAACATTTCTTCCATTTCCATCTAGAGAACAAAAAAGTACGCCCCATGAAGTTTCTGGAGCTCTCTTTGCGGAGATGACAAAAAGAACTACCGCTCTTCTAGGAATTTGGTAAGAATCGACTAAAATACGGTACATGACACAATAAATTTATTGGCACTATGTAAAATGCGATATACCGGAGCATGGAAATATACTGACTACTAAAACAATATTAAACATTCCTGGAATTGAAAGTAAAAAGAGCCAAACTGCAACAGATAGAAAATCCATAGCGACAAAATACATAGAGAAACATTATCCACGCAACACCTGGACCCATGCATACACAGATGGATCAGCAACAAATGCAACAGAAAATGGAGGTGGGGGTGTCTTTCTGACCTTAAGCACTGGTGCAGAAAAAAGGCTGTCAGTGGCGACAGGACGATTCTCCAGCAACTTCAGAGCAGAGGCAGAGGCCTTGAAAACTGCAGCAGAGGTTATATTGACAGAAGAAACGGCAGAGAGACAAGTTGCTTTCTTTACTGATGCACGGTCAGTAATTGCAACGTTGAAAAGACAAAATAATACAGACCTGGATGATCTCAGAGTAGTGCTCCACAAACTTTGTCAACGATTCAAAAGTGTTGTGATCCAGTGGATCCCATCTCATTGTAACATCGCCGGCAATGAAGAGGCTGACAGAATGGCAAAAGAAGGTTCACATCTACCTCAGCCTGATGCAAGCATAACTTTTGAGGAGGCAAAGAGTTTTATCAGAATCAGTTACAGAAACAACTGGAATGTAGAACATCCAGCGCACACACAGAATGATGCTTACTACCAGCTCCACAGAAGAGAACAAGTGGTAATCTTCAGACTCCGCACTGGCCACAACAGATTGAGATACCATCTATTCAACAAGCTAAAGATAGGAACTACCGATCAGTGTAACTGTGGCACTGATAAAATGACTGCTGAACATCTGCTTCAAAGTTGCCCCTTATATGTGGTACAGAGAAAGTGCATATGGCCGACGCCAGCTCCTTTCGTGGAAAAGCTTTACGGGGATTCAAATAGCCTCAAACTGACTACTGCTTTCTTTGAGAACATTCAAGTGGACGTCTGAGAGTGTACGAAGAAGAAGAAGAAAACAATATTACATTTCAGAGGAAATAAACATAAACAAGAAATTGATATAATTTCAGATGCACAAAGAACAAGAATATTAGAGAGATCTGAGGAAACATCAGACCGAGTCCCATTATTTAAACTGAATGGAAGACTCCTTGACGTTAATTTTATACACATATACCACCAAGAGCAGATAATGCAGACATTTGACATTTTCAACAATGAACTAAGACTATGGAACAGTGTATATCGCATGAGACAACTACAGTTCTGGGAGAATTCAGTGCAAAACTTCGTAGGGACAAAAAAAAAAATGGAAGCTGTAACTGGCGGTTATGGCCTGGGAGAAAGAAAAATCATAATAAGAAATATCTGGTTTAGACAAGAACCTAGACGCATTCCTAGTTGCCAGTTTTAAAAAAAAATGGTAGCCAAATAGGAATGTTTCAGCAGATCCAAAAAGGTATTAGGTAGGCATGTGTGCTGTAACATGCACTTTTGAATGTGTACTGTGAATATATAATGGCTAGTGTAAAAACCCGTCATAAGACGGGAATTAAATTAAAAAGCACCAATACCTAAAGGTAATTTTACTTATTCAAAAGTATTTACAAAACCACTGTGCATCACCACAGTTCTATACATATTTTTTGTGCACACCGTCATTTGCGCACTTTTCTTTGTCGCATCCATAGGTCAAGACTGGGACATGGGTGGAGCGGTATACAGCCATCTTCGTTTTCTTACCAACCTCTCTCTTGCTGAAGAATCCCCGATTTATGGCCTGAAAAAGTCTCCCAGCAGCTGCTTTTCGAGTGGCCAACTCTTCTTTGATGCCTCCCTTTCGGTCTATAATAGCTCCAAGGTATTTACAGTGGTCGACCTGCTCCGGGACCTGTTCTCCCATCTTAATCTGATGTCTTCTTTCTTCTCGTGATATCACCATGGATTTTGTTTTAGAGCTGCTTATGACCATCCCGCTCTTCCTTCCAGACTTGCAGGTTGGATTGGAGATGTGCCACTGATTTAGCAATCAGGGCAACATCATCAGCAAATGCCAGCTCTGAAATACAGACCTGTCTCATCTTCCAGTACCCCACTGAATACTTTCTTGTTCTCTCCTTACATGCCTTGATGACATCATCCATGAGGAGTATGAAAAGATAAGGTGACAGGATATCACCTTGTCTTACACCAGTGACTTTTCTTTGTCGAGTGTTACTATTTTCGGGAGAGTACATATAAGGGAAACAATACTATTAATGTCTAACTTTCAACCAAAGTTGCGTCCCTTAGCGTTAGTGACAGAAAAAGCTCGGATTATATATATATATATATATATATATATATATATATATATATATATATATATATATATATATATATATATATATATATATATATATATATATATATATATAGCAAAATAGAACATGCCATGAATATTCGTTACTGGACATAATATAATCAACATGAGATACGCCGATGATTTATATGTACTCTCCCGAAAATAGTAACACTCGACAAAGAAAAGTCACTGGTGTAAGACAAGGTGATATCCTGTCACTTATCTTAATAGCAAACAATGAAAGAAAAATGTGTTGACGGAAATGATTTATTCAATGTTGACTGACAGTAAACAAGTAGGAAATTCACTAAAGGCCATAGAGATGTGATTTTACAGAAGAATGTTCCATTGGCAGTAAACAAGTAGGAAATTCACTAAATCCCACAGAGATGTGATTTTACAGAAGAATGTTAACAATACCATTGGCAGTAAACAAGTAGGAAATTCACTAAATCCCACAGAGATGTGATTTTACAGAAGAATGTTAACAATACCATTGGCAGTAAACAAGTAGGAAATTCACTAAAGGCCACAGAGATGTGATTTTACATAAGATGATGATAGAAAACTCTATGCAGAGCGATACAACAGAAGGCAATCTGATCATCAGAAATTGTCCCCCCGTTGAACAAGTGTTTTGGCCATTATTCTCTTTTACACTCTAAGGGGGGGCTGGCCCACCTGGGCCATGACTCCCAAGTGTCTCAGCCTCCTGTTGTCTTGTGTAGAAAATGAACCTATCCAGCTTGGATACAGCTTTAAAATCCACAGTTCCACCAGCAGGAGGCAATTGTGAAAGTAACAAAGAGAAGACAAATTATTGCGGTCGTTCCGCAGCACACCACTGACACGCCCGCGTGAAGCCGACGAGACTTGAATTCTTTATTTCTTGCGGGTGCCTGAGGGCATACCTTTGTGTTTGTCTAATATTAATCCTCTGAAATCTACCTTCGCCCCATATAATGTACCGCTTGTTACTTGTAACGCCGCCGCACTTTCACCAATACAATGAAACCTCGATGTATTGCGGACTTAGAAAAATTCAGGATGTTTCCTATACCGCAGGTGGGGCTAGATTTTACTGTAACGAGTTCCATAGCCCATTGCGGATGTTCCACAGCCAGCATGATGCTCTTTCCGCAGTTTCACTAAGCTTCTTAATGCCTTTGTTCTCGACTGTCCTCTCAGACCAAACAGTTTCAATAAATCATACACTGACGCAGCCACGAGCAATCTTGCATCCATCTCAAGAGCCATGACCATGGCAGTGAACCCACCGTGTCTCAGATCCGTGGCCAAATCACTATACTTTGCCGCTTTGAACGAATGTTGCTCGTCCAATCTGGATTCAAATGGCACGGTCAGTTCAATCATTATAACCTGCTGCGATGATGAAGAATGCAGCACTATATAAGAATGTTAACAATACCATTGACAGTAAACAAGCAGGAAATTCACTAAAGGCCACAGAGATGTGATTTTACAGAAGAATGTTAACAATACCATTGACAGTCTTCTTCTTCTTCTTTGATCCATTACCGCCAACCGTCAAAGCAGTCAGCGGCCATCACGCCTGGTGGCGTCTTGTAGGGCAGCAACAAATTGATTCCACTTTGCTCCGTCGGCGGCCATCCTTCGTACAGTGCCCTAACTGTGGTTCATTCTTTGCATCTCAGCTTCCACAGTTCTCCGCCAAGTTGTTTTTGGTCGGCCTCTCTTTCGCTTTCCCTCGGGGGTCCATAGCATAGCTGTTCTTGTGATGGTATCAGGGTCCCTTCTGAGGACGTGGCCAACCCAACTCCAGCGTCTGCCAGCTATGATGGTGTGCATGTCCTCCTGGTTACTCCGAATAAGTAGTTCTTGGTTGCTGATGGTGTTTGGCCAAAAGATTCGGAGAATTTTCCTTAGGCAGATTGTGTGGAAGGAGGACAGTTTCGACATTTCCTTCTCTGTTACTCTCCAACATTCCGCACCATAGAGAAGCACAGAAAGTACACAGCTCTCATACAGTCTTAATTTGGCGTTTATGCTGTACTGGGAAGGCTTCCAAATGTTGTTGAGAACAGCAAAGGCTGTTCTCGCTTTATTCATTCTGTTGTTAATGTCCTTGCTTATTCCGCCGTCAGGTGTTACTTACCTAGGAAGCATAGTAACACCATTGACAGTGTAGCAAAGTTTGATTTGCTGGGGAGGTTATGATGGTATCCTAAAAGAATGAAATCCGTGTATGTATTAACCGTGTGAGGTCAAGCACATGTAGGCCCCTGACTCTATAAATGATGATGATGAATTATGTGCAGGGAACCTAACGCTACCTCCCTAGATCTCACACGGTCACTCTTTTGGCTCTAGTGTCTGGTGTATGATGTACCTAGTGTCTAGGGGAGAAATGAAATGATGGTACACAACATAAAAACATTTTAATTTTCTATGAGGAAGTGAATAAAACCAGGGGTTAAGTTTTTCTTTAAAATGAATATTTTTTCTGTACAATTTAATCTGCCTGTCCAGCCATATCTTTTGAACAGGTCTTTGAAAATGAGGACAAGATAGTTTACAGAAAAGATCAACTAAAATATCTGGACTCTTTGTCCACTAACTATAAAGTCAATATATATCTTTCCTGTTGGAATGTTCACAGCTTACACTTTATTCATCTAAGAGTGAGAGTCACTGTGTATGAGGGGCTGTAGTTTCATCATACCCCATAAACTTCCTGAGTATGATTTGAAATACCAGTGTTTATTAAACGAAAATGTCAGATATACCCAGATGCTTAACACATCACCTGTGATTCCGTGTAGGATTGAAGTTGTAGAAATATAATACAGTATGAAGTTGTAGAAAAATTCAAAGTGGCTATCTGGTCTGTAACATGATCTGTTTTGTCGAAAACCTGCTTGTTATCTCTCAATTTCTTGTCTATGGACTCTTTAATCTCTCAAAAAAAAAAAAAAAAAAAAAAAAAAAAAATAAAAAAAAAAAAAAAAAAAAAAAAAAAAAAAAAAAAAAAAAAAAAAAAAAAAAAAAAAAAAATAAAAAAAAAAAAAAAAAAAAATATAAAAAAAAAAAAAAAAAAAAAAAACTAAAAAAAAAAAGGATAATTCCTGTTCAATACCTTTCCTGGCACTGATAGTAACATTTATTTCCAGATTTCCCTTCTTAGGCAACTGAACCAGATCATCTTCTTCCAATCTTCTTTTTCCCAGGGACTTTTACCAAGGTAAAATTTATATAACATCTCTGTAGCCGCTGTCGATATCTTCTATGATGGCCTTGATGGAATGACCATCTGGTCCAGACGCTTTTCCCATCTCTTAGAAGGCTTTATGGCTTTATTTATTTCTTCCTTCGTTGGTCTTTAATTTGTAGCTCTTCTTCTTGCTGGCATGGATGTCCGGCGGGTTTGTGGAGCTGGTCTATTGAGAAGGTCCCCAAAAATATTCTGTCCACCTCTTCATTTGCTCTTGTATATTGCTGAGCAGTTCCCCATCCTTATCTTTTGTGAGGCAACTTGTTTGCTTGTATTTCCCTGTTAGCTTCTTTGTGCTGCTATACAGTTCTCTCATATTTCCTTTGGCTGCATCTCGCAAAATGCCCAAGCTCCTCCCGTTATCTTTTGACAGCATAAACGAATGGTAGGAGACTTGATGGCTTTATTCTCACACAGCAGGTTTCCTGTTACCGGCTGGCAACAGGAAATAAAACCTCTGCAACAAAAGGACACCCTGGCCTTTTATATCTGATCACTTCTTATATTTATTATTTTCCTACGGTGATATGGGGTCAGCCTCGCGTGCATTACAGGTGCACTCGCCCCTAATTTTACATGACTCACACCTTGCTGTGACCACACCTCAGGTCCCTATGGCAGATACGCCACTGTACGTTTACATAGTTTTCCTCAATAAAATAATGTGGAGTAACCACATTTCACTTGGTATGATTTTCTCTTCTTTTCTTTTTTAAATATAAATGCTTCAGGCATGTTGAACAGTGTTCATGGAACACGGAGGCTTACTAATATTCTAATGCAATAATACGACAACATAATCATGACAACATACATCAGTTAGATACATTTCAATGTGAGGACTCAACAATGTCTGCTCCCGGCACGTCCTTCACTTTTCCCAATAGCAGTATCTAACTTTGGCAGTGGGATTAAACATATTAAATTCATAAAGCATTCTTACCACAAATTTCAAGAAATATAAACAAATGACGCTGACTTGCAAAGAAGTGGCCTCAGTTTATTCTGCACTGTCCAGACTGTGACTACTTCTTTATTTAATTTTACAATTAACACAGCTGATCTCAGCGTATTTGAATGAAAAGTTTTGTTCAACTGGCAATGAATATTGAAAGCCTTTTGCTAATATTTATTAGCACTGGCCAATCGAAAGCTTGCGACTACCAGAATTCAAATGTAGTTTTTTTTGAAAACAAAAATAATTCCAAACAAACTCTGCGTCTGGTAGTCGATTGGCCAGCCTGCTTTAGTTATGCCAATACAAAAAGATGTTTCGTTTTGGATTACATTTTCCTACCGCTCCCCTTTCCCTCCTATAATCTTGTTACCCAAGCGAATTTGAATTACCTCAATGCCTCTTTTCTAAGCTGCCGTCCCCACTAACGTTATGAAAAAAACAAGCAGGAACAACAGTCTGTCTGGTCGAGCGTCCATAGACATTTAGTATTTTCTCAATAACTTGGCTAATACTGGGACTACCATATTATTTAAAACATATTCTCGCTCAGTGGACTCTAAGCTATACTACCATATGATTTTTTATGGTCAGTTTCATTATGGTTTAGATTTTCAATTTTGTCACCGGCAATCGTCAAATAAAAATTTTACACAAGACGGCCACCTTTCTCCCCTTTCTCATCTCTCGCTAGCATGTATTTTCAAATAACTACTTGTTTTAGTGACGTCAGTAATACTACCGCGAGGAGGAAATAAAATTGTCTGCGTGTTTGCCTCTGTTGGCTTTGCCACAGCGTGTATATATGCATGGCATAATGTGTCAAGCGAAGCGGGGTTTTGAGCGGCGGGTATTTGAATAGGCGTTAAATATTTGTATTGTCTCGTGTTACACTACCAAAAAATGTAAGGATTACTACTTATTACCAGCGTTAAAGTCAAAATATTACGTTAATTCAGACAGTAGTTTGGCGGCACACTTCCGCAAAATCGTTAATTGTAAGTCTTGCCGCAGTCTCTATCAGATCGGGCAAAATGTTAAAAATGTACGTCACAAGGAAAGCGAGGAGGTTTAAACGGCGAGGTCGGTTCTAAGCCTTTCCACGGCACAAACTTCAGCGCTATGCTGGCGTGTGAGAAGATCACAGTCAGACACAATCGGGCGGGTTTATTTATTATCATTTTATGACTAAAATCCTACTGAAATGAGCGATTATTCTCGCAGATTTTACTACAGACAGTAAACAAGTAGAAAATTCACTAAAGGCCACAGAGATGTGATTTTACAGAAGAATGTTAACAATACCATTGGCAGTAAACACGAATAATAAGGATGTCCAGAAAGAGGCCAATGCGCAAAGAAAGAATTTTACTCACACTAGAAGAACAAAATCCACGGTCTTCGGGCATGCAATGTGAAGTAAAAAGCTGGAATATATTGTGACAAAAGGAAACATGAAGGGAAAAAGGATAGAGGACGATAAAAGGAAAAGATATAGAACATGGGAAGAAGTCAACAACAGAAATGATAAACGGTATTGGGGACAGGGAGTTGTGGAGAGACATGATCGCCAACGTGATAAGACACGAAATTGCAGAAGAAGAAGATATATTAATCCAGAAATTCCTCGCCTCATGTCGTCTAGAAAAAAAGAAGGGGAAAAACATCCTCAAATATTCAATTTTTCCAAATGTAATGTTCGCCCTCATGGCAGGAAGTGGGAGGCCAAGACGAGATCAGGAGACAGGACTCCAGTGGTATTTTAGCTACCTCAGCTTGAGGCAAGCATAACTTTCGAGGAGGCAAAAAGTTTTATCAGAATCAGATACAGAAACAAATGGGATATAGAACATTCAGGTCAAGCATGATACATTTACCAGAGGAGGCAAAAACTCCCTACTGTTTTATCATTCAATCAGATACAGAAACAAAATGGGATATAGAACATTCAGGTCACACACAAAATGATCTTTGGGTCCCGCACTGATAAAGTGACTGCTGTACATATGATTCAAAGTTGCCCAACATACGCGGAACAGAGAAAGCGCATATGGCTGTCACCAGTACCATTCGTGACAAAGCTCTTCGGAGATTCAAAAAGCCTCAAACTGACTACTGCTTTTTTTGAAAACATTCAAGTGGACGTCTGAGAGTGTACAAAGAAGATGAAAGAAGATAATGGTATTTAATTTTTAAACTGACGTCATTGAAAACAGCGTACGGTACAGTTTAAACCATTTACTTGACGTCACATAAACAGGGGAAAACATGAAATAAAGTGTCTCGTGTCACCATTTTATAAAAAAACAAATAAAAGCAATGCCACAGCTGAAACAAATGAACATGTTCTTAAGTCTAAATAAAATAGGATAGGTCAGGGCTATGAGCTTACTTCTGATGGTAAAAAGATAAATAGTTTCTGCGATAGTGATTTCCAGAAGAAACAAAACTCATCCGGAGACATTTTAAATTTCGTTTCTTTAACAATACCAGAAGTATTACTTTTATGAGCAATCGCGGTTGGATTTGAGTCCAGGCTCCAAGTCGTGGAAGTTAACATCATGCCACAAAGATTGCTTAACCTTCCATTTTTCAACGCTACAACATAATATGTACATTTGCATCTCTTGTCCAAGTAGCACTTTATGAAACTTGTTACGTCTGTTCTTAAGTGGGCGTCTCTCTTCCTGTTTCACTGTCTAGGCCCTATAGAGACAGCAAACGGACGAATCATCAGGTTATAGCATTCTGGTCTATGGTAAACAGACATAGGCCTAATGGCAGCCGATAAAGATAAACAACAGATCCAGTATGAGAAAAAAATTCTGAGTTTCTGCCATCAGCTGCAGGAATATACGAATCAAATTGATCTGGTTAGTTTGTGGTACTCATAATCTTTGTTATTGTCGTCATCTGCAACTATATTATCCACTTATCGTTGTTTGGAATTCAATACATTCATATACAGTAAGACCCTGCTTAGCGCTGATGCGTATTTCACAGTTGCACTATGAACAGGTAAAGGTAGTCACATAATAGATACTGCCGTAGGGGAGTGAAGAGTTATAACTATGGTATACTAGGCCCAGCTTCGAGAGACTGGATGAACAGATCTTTGCCTCCCCTAACTCGAGAGCACTAGCTTACACATTTACAGTTTGGAAAAGGTTGAAATCTTGGCTGAAGTATTGACAGAAACACTCCCGAGTTCTTGTTGAACTTTAGCAGGTGACTTGTTTATTGACCTGACATTTGTCAGGTGTGAGAATGTTTATCCATAAATAAATATTGTCTCATGCAGACAATGATAGGAAACTCTTTACAGAGCGATACAACAGGAGGCAATCTGATCATCAGAAGTAGTCCCCCCGTCCGACAAGTGTTTCGGCCCAGTATACTCCTTTACACTCTAAGGGGGGGCGAGCCCACTTGGGTCATGACTCCCAAGTGTCTCAGCCTCCTGTTGTCTTGTATCGAAAATGAACCCATTTCACTTATGGTAGCAACTTTAAATTCCACAACTCCGCCAGCCATGGAGGCAATTGTGAAAGTAACAAAGAGAAGATAAATTATTCCGTTCGTTCCGTCGCACATCACAACTAAGGACACACACTGAGACACCTGCGCGAAGCCAGCCACTGCGCGCTAGCAACTGAAATTCTGTGCCTAACACCTCTTATAATATATGCCGCTTGTCGCCCCTCAGTCACAGCCCTTTCACTAGTACACCAAAGAAACTCAACGTATTGTGGACTTAGAAAAATTCCTGGTGTTTTCTGTACCACAGAGTTTACGGTCACGATTTCCATTGCCCATTGCGGTTGTTCCACAGCCAGCATGATGCCTTTTCGGCAGTTTCACTAAGCCTCTTCAGTGCCCTTGTTCTCGACTGTCCCCTCAGCCCCAACAGTTTCAATAAATCATACACTGATGCAGCCACAAGCCCTCTTGCGCCCACCTCAACAGCCATTACCATTGCAGTGAACCCATCATGTCTCAGATCTGCGGCCAGATCATTATACTTGGCCACTTTGAACGAATGTTGCTTGTTCAATCTGGATTCAACTGGAACGGTCAGTTCAATGAGTATAACCTGAAGCGCTGCTGAAGAATGAAGCACTATATTCGGCCGTCTCCGCGATTTTTTTATACTCTCTGGATATGCCCCTCGTCCAGGTAGGTCTACCGCCATCTCCCAGTTGTTTGCACAATCAAGAAGAGATGGTAAACTGCTACCAGGTTTACTTGGTTTGGGGTGTGCTGACTTTCCTGCCCTCAGAAAGTATGTATTTGCGGTGCTCGGCCTGGGTTTGCTATTCACCTTCATCCTTGCCAGGTCTGTTGTTGCAGCAAGCTCATTTAGCACTTTGTTATGGCGCCAAGTGTATCGCCCTTGCCCTAATGACACCTTACACGCTGAGAGCACGTGTTCAAGTGTCTGCCTCCCCTGGCACAGGGGGCACTGCTCATCATCCGACTTTCCCCATTTCACAAGGTTTGTGGCCGACGGCAGCAGGTCATACATTGATCTAACAACGAAGCTGAGCCTAAGAGGTGCCATATATCATTCCATGTCAAGGACCTCTGCAGGGCTCCTTCCCATGTAGTCCATTGGCCTTGTTGGACCTGCTGCACTGCTTTTTGCAACCTCTTATCATTCTCAGCTCCTCGTATCTCTTGAACTACCATGTCTCTGTGCTCCCTACCTGATGCCTTGGACCACCATCGGATGTCTCCATGACCAAATCCCCACCTATTCGTTTGTGTGTATCCAATTACCTCCCTCAGTTTGAGCGACTCTTGGGCAGCATCAACAGCTTCTTCCACTCTCCACTTCCTTCCCGTTTTCAGTGTGGGCTGAATGGACTTAACCATGTCATCAGCTGACACAGCAACTTCGGTATCAACATGAACTGGAGGCACCACAGTTTGAACTTTCCCAGAAGTCTGCTTTGGTCTATGATCTGTAGTCCTCTGTTTGCCATTTCTTTTGTCTGTTGCACTCCCTTCGAGTCTCTTAATGAGGAATCGTACACCCTGCTAAGACTTTTAACAGGTTCCTCAATGACAGTAGGGATTCTTTGGTTGGAAACCATGAATATGACCTCTGCTATCTTCCCTCTCCTGACTGATAGGCTTCTCGACTTCTTGGGTTTGAAGCTCATTCTGCACCAGCTGACTAGTTCATTCAGGCGTGCTAACATCCTCCGGGCCTGATGTTCATCTGATGTCACAATTGTTGTGTCATCCATGAATGCTTTGAGTGGTGGTATGTGACACATTCCACCGAGCTTTGGACCTATGGCCATTCCTTCAGCCGCATTGAGGATTACCTGCACAGCCATCACGAATAGTATCGGAAAGATGGTACATCCCATCGCAATTCCAACTTCAAGGCCAAAACATTTTTGAGAATATTGTGAATGTTTCTAGGCATTTCAAAATTATTTTTATTTAAATAATGCCACCTATCGCAAAACCATGAAAATTTAGAGATCGGAGGGGAATCCTGGTTGGGGAAAACTGGCTTTAAACAGGGATAATCCTGGCTGGGAAACATGACATTTCTGCCAGGGGAAAGCTCTGGTTGGAAAACACTGTCTTTACTCAAGGTATAACCATGCTTGGGAAACACTGTCTTTGTTTAAGGTGGAAGCCCTGGTTGGGAAATACTGTCTTTGTTTTAAGGTGGAAGCCCTGGTTGGGAAATACTGCCTTTGTTTAAGATGAAAGCCCTAGTTGGGAAATACTGTCTTTGTTTAAGATGAAAGCTTTGATTGGGAAATACTGTCTTTGTTTAAGATAAAAGCCTTGGTTGGGAAATACTGTCTTTGTTTAAGATGAAAGCCTTAGTTGTGAAATACTGTCTTTGTTTAAGATGAAAGCCCTAGTTGGGAAATACTGTCGTTGTTTAAGATAAAAGCCTTGGTTGGGAAATACTGTCTTTGTTTAAGATGAAAGCCTTAGTTGTGAAATACTGTCTTTGTTTAAGATGAAAGCCTTGGTTGTGAAATACTGTCTTTGTTTAAGATGAAAACCCTAGTTGGGAAATACTGTCGTTGTTTAAGATGAAAGCCTTGGTTGGGAAATACTGTCTTTGTTTAAGATGAAAGCCCTAGTTGAGAAATATTGTCTTTGTTTAAAATGAAAGCTTTGATTGGGAAATACTGTCTTTGTTTAAGATGAAAGCTTTGATTGGGAAATACTGTCTTTGTTTCAGATGAAAGCTTTGATTGGGAAATACTGTCTTTGTTTAAGATGAAAACCCTAGTTGGGAAATACTGTCGTTGTTTAAGATGAAAGCCTTGGTTGGGAAATACTGTCTTTGTTTAAGATGAAAGCCCTAGTTGAGAAATATTGTCTTTGTTTAACTCTTAGTATACGAGCGGCCTTTCAGAAAGGCCGATGATCGATCCCCGTCAATAGCGAAAATGTATAGGTGAATGCATGTTTAAAACCACTGAACAATTTAGTTACGTGCATGATATAGGGGTTTCATTTCTTCACATTTTGATATATAACACTTTATGTTATCTTTATAAATAAATTATTTATTGCAAAATCTGTAACGGTAGTCATGAAATTAGCTCGTATACTAAAAGTTAAAATGAAAGCTTTGATTGTGAAATACTGTCTTTGTTTAAGATGAAAGCTTTGATTGGGAAGTACTGTCTTTGTTTAAGATGAAAGCTTTGATTGGGAAATACTGTCTTTGTTTCAGATGAAAGCTTTGATTGGGAAATACTGTCTTTGTTTAAGATGAAAGCTTTGATTGGGAAATACTGTCTTTGTTTAAGATGAAAGCCTTGGTTGGGAAATGCTGTCTTTGTTTGAGGTGAAAGCCTTGGTTTGGAAATACTGCCTTTGTTTAAGATGAAAGCTTTGATTGGGAAATACTGTCTTTGTTTACGATGAAAGCCTTGGTTCTTAAATACTGTCTTTGTTTAAGATGAAAGCTTTGATTGGGAAGTACTGTCTTTGTTTAAGATGAAAGCTTTGATTGGGAAGTACTGTCTTTGTTTAAGATGAAAGCCTTAGTTCGGAAATACTGTCTTTGTTTAAGATGAAAGCCCTAGTTGGGAAATACTGTCTTTGTTTAAAATGAAAGATTTGATTGGGAAATACTGTCTTTGTTTAAGATGAAAGCTTTGATTGGGAAATACTGTCTTTGTTTAAGATGAAAGCTTTGATTTGGAAAAACCTGTCTTTGTTTAAGATGAAAGCCCTAGTTGGGAAATACTGTCTTTGTTTAAGATGAAAGCCTTGGTAGGGAAACTGTCTTTGTTTAAGATGAAAGTCTTGGTTGTGAAATACTGTCTTTGTTTAAGATGAAAGCCTTGGTAGGGGAATACTGTCTTTGTTTAAGATGAAATACCCGTGTGTTACCGGGGCCCAAAAGGGGAGCAAAGAATAGTAACACTGTACCCTACCAGGCATGTCGTAAAAAGCGACTAAGGAGGGTTGGGCATGGGGCTGGTTACCCATCCCGTAAAAAACTTTTTACCACAAAAACTTCAACAAACATGGACAAGTCAAATAAAGAATATAAATCAACTCAGCCGCCCAAGACAGAAGAAGGTCCTCCGGAAAGGAGGCGCATGAAGCAACCTAGAGAAAGCCGAAAGGAGTCTGGGCTGCCGACTAATTTTTTTTCGTCTAGGAAAATCTCCAGGATTGGCACCTGGAATGTTCGCACTCTATGTGAACAAGGGAAAACTGCACAGGTAGAAGCAGAAATGACAAAATACAGGATTGATATCCTGGGTCTCTGCGAGACACGGTGGAAAGGCATAGAGAAGAGGAGATTGATCACAGGAGAAATGGTGTTGTCCTCAGGACATGAGGAGGAAAGAGCCCACCAAAGTGAAGGGGTGGCTCTAATGCTGTCCAAGGAAGCACAGAAGGCACTTATAGAATGGGAAGCAATGGGACCCTGAATTATAACAGCAAGGTTTAAATCAGCCAAAAAGAAAGTAAATATAAACATCATTCAGTGTTTTGCACCAACAAACGATAAAGAAGAATCTGTGAAAGAAGACTTTTATACCAGACTACAAAGTGTCTTCAAGACTGGATAACACCAGAAACGCTAAACACCATAGCGAAGAGAAAGGAAATGAAAAGAAAGAAAACAGAAGCTAAGTCTCCCAGGTTAAAGGCAATATATAGTGAACAGTACAGTCAGCTGGACAAGGAAGTAAAACGTCAAACCCGTGCTAACAAAAGGACATTTCTGGATGACCTTGCAAGACAGGCAGAAGAGGCAGCACTGAGAAATGAACAAAGCACAGTTTATAAAATAACTAAAGCTATCAGTGGAAAACGAGGTGCAAACAACATAACGTTAGTAAGAGATAAGCAAGGAAATCTCGTCACCACAGCACAGGGGCAGGAAACAAGATGGGCAGAGCACTTCAGAGAAACACTGAATAAGGAACCACCAGAGACTCAGCTGAATGTTCCTGAGGCTGAAAGTGACTTAGACGTAAATACAGACATTCCACGAAAAGAAGAAATTATCACAGCTATCAAAGGGCTAAAAAATGGAAAAGCGCCTGGTCACGACAATCTGAATGCTGAGCTATTCAAGACAGACCCTGAACTAGCAGCAGAACTATTAGAACCACTATTTGCATAAGTCTGGGAAACTGAGACAACACCAACAGAGTGGAGTAAAGGAATAATTGTCAAATTGCCCAAGAAGGGCGACCTTGCAGACTGCAACAACTGGAGAGGAATTACCCTCCTCTCAGTTCCCAGCAAAATACTAGGCAGGATAATCATCCAGAGAATTTCAAAAGCAGTTGACCATAAACTGAGGAAAGAACAAGCGGGCTTCAGAAAGAACAGAAGATGTGCAGATCATATATTTGCCCTCAGGAACATTATAGAGCAGTGCTCAGAATGGCAGAGACAGCTGTACATTAACTTTGTTGATTTTGAAAAGGCTTTCGACAGCATACACAGGGACAGCCTATGGAAAATTCTGAGGGCTTATGGAATTCCCAGCCGCATTGTTTCCATTATAAAAAGCCTCTATTCTAACTTTACGTGCAGTGTTGGATCGAGTAATGTAACTTTCGAAGTGAAAACAGGAGTACGACAGGGATGCCCCTTATCAACAACATTATTTTTTTGACAGTCATAGATTGGGTGATGCGCCAGACAACAGAGGGCAGTCCAAGAGGAATTAGATGGACAACGTTTTCTACACTGGAAGATTTGGAATATGCAGATGACATTGCACTCCTCGCGCATTCACACCAACACATTCAAGACAAAACCGATAGACTGAATAAGTATGGCCAGCAGGTTGGCCTGAACATCAATTTGAAGAAGACAGAGGTCATGACACTAAATGTGGGCAATCTTGAGCCAATAACAGTAAGGAACCAGAAGTTAGAATAGACAGACACATTTACTTACCTAGGAAGCATAGTAACACCTGATGACGGAACAAGCAAGGACATTAACAACAGAATGAATAAAGTGAGAACAGCCTTTGCTGTTCTCAACAACATTTGGAAGTCTTCCCAGTACAGCACAAACACCAAATTAAGACTGTATGAGAGCTGTGTACTTTCTATGCTTCTCTATGGTGCAGAATGTTGGAGAGTAACAGAGAAGGAAATGTCGAAACTGTCCTCCTTCCACACAATCTGCCTAAGGAAAATTCTCCGAATCTTTTGGCCAAACACCATCAGCAACCAAGAACTACTTATTCGGAGTAACCAGGAGGACATGCACACCATCATAGCTGGCAGACACTGGAGTTGGGTTGGCCATGTCCTCAGAAGGGACCCTGATACCATCGCAAGAACAGCTATGCTATGGACCCCCGAGGGAAATCGAAAGAGAGGCCGACCAAAAACAACTTGGCGGAGAACTGTGGAAGCCAAGATGCAAAGAATGAACCACAGTTGGGGCACTGTACGAAGGATGGCCGCCGACAGAGCAAAGTGGAATCAATTTGTTGCTGTCCTACAAGACGCCACCAGGCATGATGGCCGCTGACTGCTTTGACGGTTGGCAGTTATGGATCAAAGAAGAAGAAGAAGACAAAGTGTCTTGGGCAATAAGGAAAGAAAGGACATCACAATTTTGATGGGGGACCTAAATGCGAAAATAGGAACAGACAACACTGGCTTTGAAGAAATCATGAGAAAGCAGGGATTAGGTATGATGAACGAGAATGGGGAACTATTAGCAAAATTCTGTGTTTAAAATCAATTAGCTATAGGAAGATGCATATTTCCACATAAAAGAATACATAAAGCAACATGGATATCACCAGACCACAGAACTGAGAATCAGATTGATCACATATGCATCAGCAAGAAGTTTAGGTCATCATTGCATGATGTGAAAGTATATAGAGGAGCAGATGTTGTATGAGACCACCATCTTCTGTTGGCTAAAACAAAATTAAAACTCAAGAAATTTACAACAGCATATATCAGTGGAAGGTCAATAAACAACCTTAGATATGCAGATGATACCGTGTTGTTAGCTGAAAGCGAACAGGAGTTACAAGAACTAGTGAAGAAAGTGAACAGTATAAGTCATGAATATGGACTCGACATTAATATTGAGAAAACAAAAACTATGATAATTAGCAAAACAGACGATAAACCCACATTAAAGATAAGCGGAAATGGGAAAATCCTGGAACAAGTCAAGAGCTACGTATATCTTGGTCATATAATAACAGAAGATGGCAGATGTGAAACAGAAATCAAGAAGAGAATAGGAATGGCCAAAGCTACATTCAACAACATGAAACATATACTAACATCCAAACAGTTATCTCACAAATTAAAACTGAGAATCATAAAGTGTTATATATATTCTGCATTTCTGTATGGTGCAGAAACATGGACGATGAATAAGCATTTGGAAGAAAGAATTGAGGCTCTTGAAATGTGGATATATAGAAGAATGGGGCGTATCTCATGGAAAGAGATGAAAACAAATAAGGAAGTCCTAGAAAATCTAGGTATGAAAAGAGAACTAATGAGGGAGGTCAAAGTTCGGCAGCTAAAATACTTTGGCCACATAAAAAGGCATAACACCTTGCAGAAGACCATAACAGAAGGGAGAGTTGAAGGCAAACGTGCAAGGGGAAGACAGTGCTATAAGTGGGAAGATAACATCAAGAGATGGACAGGAAAGAGTCTATCAGAGTGCACCACCAAGACAAGAGACAGAAGACGTTGGAGATCCATTACAGCCAACCTTCGTTGTGGAGATGGCAGCTGATGATGATGATGATGATAGCTATAGACAACAGTATAATGTGGGATATCTAAGAAATCAGGAAATAAGAAAAAAATTTTTAATCACAGTATCTAACAAATACCAAGTACTCGAACAGCTGGAAGATGAAACAGATATGGAAGACCACTGGCAACAAGTAAAAAATATATGGAACGAGACATGTGAAGAAGTACTGAGAAAAAGAGAATATCAGCACAAAGCATGGATAACAACAGAAACCATTAGTAAAATAGAAGACAGGAAAAACAAGAAAGCAGATTTAAACAGAAGCAAAACCAGAAGCTCCAAAGCCAAGGCTCATGAAGTGTACATAGAAGCAAACAAAGAAGTAAGAAGAAACATCAAAAGAGACAAGATGAAATATATTGATGATTTGGCAAGGGAAGCAGAGGAAGCTGCAGCAAAAGGAAATATGAGGGACCTGTACAACAACACAAAGAAGCTAACAGGGAAATATAAGCAAGCAAATGGCCTCATAAAAGATAAGAATGGAAAATTGCTTAGTAATATACAAGAACAAATGAAGAGATGGACAGAACATTTTGAGGAACTTCTCAATAGACCATCTCCAACTAATCCCCCAGACATCCAGCCAGCAGAAGAGGAGCTACAAATCAGCTGTGAACGACCAAGTAGAGAAGAAATAAAGAAAGCCATAAAGCTTCTGAAAGATGGAAAAGCAGCTGGTCCAGATTGCATTCCAGCAGAGGCCATCAAAACAGATACCGATACTTCTACATAGATACTATACAAACTACTTGGCAATGTCTGGAAGAGAGATGAAATACCAGCAGAATGGAAGGAAGGTTATCTGGTCAAGTTGCCTAAGAAGGGAAATTTACAAGAGTGCACAAATTATAGAAGAATAATGTTACTATCAGTGCCAGCAAAAGTATTAAACATAATCATCCTGGAGAGGTTAAAAGAGTCCACAGACAAACAACTGAGAGATGAACAAGCAGGTTTTCGACAAAATAGATCCTGTACAGACCAGATAGCCACATTGAGAATAATAGTTGAACAAAGTCTGGAATGGAATTCACCGCTATACATCGGATTCGTGGACATGAAAAGGCATTTAACAGTGTAGACAGAGAATCGCTTTGGAAATTGATGAGGCATTATGGAGTTCCCATGAAGATCATTAACTTAATAAAGAAGACCTATGAAGACATGACATGTAGAGTTCTTCATGAAGGACAACTTACAGAACTGTTTAGGATTAGAACAGGCGTGAGACAGGGATGCCTCTTGTCTCCATTTCTTTTCTTACTAGCAATAGATTGGGTTATGAAAACATCAACATCACACAACAGAAATGGAATCCAGTTTAATCTGACTAAACAGCTTGATGATCTTGATTTTGCAGATGACTTGGCTCTTCTGTCTCATAACCAAAATCAGATGCAAGAGAAAATGAAAATTCTCGATGAGAGGTAACAACAAGTGGGCCTGAAAATACACAGGGAAAAGACAAAGATTATGAGAATAAATGCAAGAAATGATAACAAGGTTGAACTTGAAGAAACACCACTGAAGGATGTAGAATCATACACATATCTTGGAAGTAATATAGATAAAGTTGGAGGGACAGACAGTGATATCAAAATAAGAATACAAAAAGCAAAAGGAGCTTTCATTGCATTGGGAAACATATGGAGATCAAAAGAAATCAAGTCCAACACGAAAATAAGAATCTTCAACTCAGATGTGAAGTCAGTCCTATTGTAATTGCTCTGAGACATGGAGAACAACAAAAACAACAACCAAAAAAGCTACAGACTTTTATAAATGGGTGCTTGCGTAGAATAGAAGGACTGAAATGGTATGACAAAGTCACAAATGTGGAATTGATGACAAGAACCAGACAAGAGCCAGTGGAACAAGAGCTGAGAAGAAGACGCTGGCGATGGATAGGACACACATTGAGGAAACCTGTTGATAGCATTACAAAGCAGTCATTGTTCTGGAATCCACAGGGAAAGAGAGGCAGAGGTAGACCAAAAAACACATGGAGAAGAGAACTGGAAACAGAGGTAAAAATGATGAGGAAAACTTGGAAAGAACTTGAGCGGATGGCACAGGACAGGAAGACTTGGCATGTGTTTGTTGAAGGCCTATGCTCCTTGGGGAGCTAAAGGGTATTGATTGATTGATTGATTTAAGATGAAAGCCTTGGTTTGGAAACACTGTCTTTGTTTGAGTGGAAACTCTGGTTGGGAAAGAGTGTTTTTAAGCAATTACTGTTGCTAATTTTTTTCTCTGGGAGTAATTTGTTTGGAAAATATCTGATTCAAGTACTAATCAACTTACCTATTGATGATTGTATCATTATCAGCTCCAGGAAGAAATGGAACATCTTAGAGGTCAATTTACCGTCGCCTGCCGTGAAGTGGATGAAATGAAACGACAACTTACCCAGAGAGATGACGCCATATCAATGTTCGAGAGCAAGTTTGACAATCTCCGTTTTGTAGGTGACAATTTATTTTTACAGCGTTCACCTTTGAAATAATATATTTGCATAGTGTTCATCCTTGAAATTTTTTTTTACAGTGTTCACCCTTGATTTTGATGTATTTTACAGTGTTCACTTTTGAAATGTTTAAATTTATACATGTTTTACATGTGAAGTGATTTAGTTTTAATGTGTTCACTATTGAAAAGAGGCATGCATGTAAGACAAATACGGCGCTCTAGAAAATCCGTCATGGGCTAAGGCAGGGTGTGAAGCATTGTGGGCATCAGGTTGCAACCGTGTCTACAATATTCTTTGTAATTCTCCTTCCATCCTTGCAGTACTTATATTGTCTTTTTCTTTATCATCATAGTTATATTCACTTCATGCCTCGCTCTTTTTTTTGTTCCGCACCTTCCAATGTCTGGTGCTAATACTTCATACACCTCCTTATTTCGCTCCTTATGTAGCTTTGAGCCACTAAACAGGTTAGCAACTGAGCAGCAAGCCTGCATTAAAGTTCATGTTGCTGCAACAGTGGTCTCTGTCACAAGGTATTTTATATGATGTGTTTGCCAGCCTTATGTGCAACCTGGCATAAGTCACCTTTTATGACATATACATATGTGACATGCCTGATGGAGCAGTAGTAGCATTCTTTCATTGTTATCTTACAAACCTAGGTAATCTTCATGGTGCTCTATCAGTACTGCAACTGACATTTTCTAATGTCATGTTGTTAAACTTTTATCTTTTCTATATTTCGTATTTTTTTTTTTTTTCATTAAGTTTTATCTATCGTCACATACTGTAACTTTCCCTTTCTTGAGATGCTTGTATATCATCATCATTATCATCGTCATCATCATCATCATGTTCCCTTTTCGCTACCTGTTAAACATGGTCCCACCATTGCAGCTAGTTACCTTACAGAAAACTTACAAAAACATTCACATCCTCTTTCAGCAGTGGTTTCTGCAGCAATGTTGCCTAACATCATGAGATTGCCAGCCCCATGCACAAACTCAAAATTTGTCGCATTGTGCGACATTCTTGAGGCGACAAGAGTCCTAGTCTTTCAGAAAACACACAGCCACATGTTATCATTCTTACATCAGCATGTATATAAGGACGTGTATTTTATTTTCAAGGAATACCAGGAGGCAGAAAAGACCAACCAGCGAGTCATAGAAAGCCTACAGAACAAAATTGCCATCTGCCACGAGCAACTGCAGCAAAGAGAGTCCTCCCTGGTTATGTGCAAGAACGATGTCAAGTCACATGAAGCGTCTCTGGAAGAAGCCAGAACTAACTTTGTCTGTGAGCTGCAGCAGAAAGACAACTATGTGAGTGCTTCATCTTCTTCTTTGGATCTTGACAACCGCTGACTGACAAAGCAATCAGTGATCATTACGCCAGGTGGCATATTATAAGGCAGCAACAAACTGTCTCCACTTTGGCCCTTGACTGCTGACTGACACAGCAATCAGTGACCATCATGCCTGGTGGCATCTTGTAAAGCAGCAACAAACTGTCTCCACTTTGGCCCTTGACTGCTGACTGACACAGCAATCAGTGACCATCATGCCTGGTGGCGTCTTGTAAAGCAGCAACAAACTGTCTCCACCTTGCTCGGTCGGCAGCCATCCTTCATGTGGTGCCCCAGCTCTGGTTCATGCTTTACATCTCTGCTTCCACTGTTCTCCGCCAGGCCTCTCTTTGGCTTTTCCTTCTGTGGTCCACAAGAGTGTTTCATAATCATCATTTTCTTCTGCACTCCTTACCACTATAGCTCGTCCCCTTGCAGGAAGCCTGGCCAAGCTGTGGTTTCTGTGGCAATTTGTTTTACGTGATGAGGTTGCCAGTCTCATACAAAACCTCATTAAACCACCGCAGCAAAAGTTAGCTAGAACATCTAGATTGTCAGGCTTGCTTAGAAAGTGTTATGTTGGTAGTTAGAAGATATTGCCGGAGGGGTGTGAAGTGTTACAAACTTCACTATACTAGGTCCATCTTTATGAGGTGGGGTGATTCCTTCTTCGCTGTCTTTGCCTTCCCTAACTTTCAATTTGACACAGACAATTTAGATGGTCAGGTTTGTATAGACGATTACATTATCAGGTGAGCATAGGAAAGTGAATTATGAGGTTTACATCAAACCGACCCTACTGAATACACTGCATAGCACACAACACAGACTAAGCAATTTCTGCATTCAATAAAATTACATTAATGGCATAGTCATAGCTACCATCTTTCCTCACGTCAAAAACTATCACAGCTGCCACCTAGCGGTCACCATTTCTACTCACATTACCGAATATATCCGCAGCTCATGCACATGAAGGATGACATGCGCCGAGTGTATGAGGAACTGAAAGGGAAGATGGATAGCAGCACCTTAATGGAACGAGTGGTCGCAGATCTCCGGGGGAGACTACATCAGACGAACTCCCAGATCAAAGATGCAGATAACAAGATATCGTGTCTGTTAGAGAAGGTGATATACGTAAACCTATATCTCGCTTCTGTTTTTGTATCCACGTCATCAGAGGTGGACTGACAGTGATCAGGAATCCCAGGCCTTCAGGCAATAAGGGTAATAGGTCTTCCCCCCCCCCCCCCCCTCCCCCATCCGACGGAGAGTACTGGTTCTGATCCTTATTGTAATGGGCCCATAGACACTGCTTGACTGCCCGACCTTTCAGTCCACTACTGTACATAATCCTTGTTTATTTTTGCAGTGTTGCATCTCTTTAAGAAAAAAAATGTTGGCGAGGGATACCCTGTTCAACCTAGACACAGAATCCATCACGTTTTGTTTGTGATGTGTGGTTGTTTATTTATTTGTTAAACATACCAGTCTGCCTACATACCATTTAGGAGAATCATAGAATTTGCATAAAGTGTGGAAGATGTTTTAAGTAGTTCAATGTAGGTGTTTTTACATCGAATGTTTTTTGTTACACATATATACCACTCTTTTAAGCTTCATAAAAGACATTGGCATGTAATGATGTGATACAGCATACCAACAGGAGTATTATTAAAATTTACTGAATTTGCGTGGCATGCGTTTCCCATATGTATATCATCATCATCATCATGTAGCATGTCCTTTGCAGAACGTCGCTGTCATCACAGCCCGCCTGAAAGACTCTCGATCTCTAGCCAGCCCTCCTGCCTCCTCCATTGTCGTGTTCAATGTGTCTGCAATGTCCTGTGTCCACCGTCGTCTTGGTCAGCCCCTGCCTTGCCTTCCAGGTACCATACCTTCCATCACTGTTCTCTCCAAGCCACTTTGACGTTTAATGTGGCCAAAGTATTTCAGTTTCCGGGACATGATATTGTTTATGAGCCAGCTTTCCTTGATGTTCAGGTCGTGTAGGATGTCTGTATTTTTCTTCTTCTTGGTCCAAGATATTCTAAGAATTTTTCTGTAACACTTTTATATACATACATACATACATACATACATACATACATACATACATACATACATACATACATACAAATACACACACAAAAACACACATACACACACTCACACGCACACACAAATGATGTTTACACAAAGTAGAACTCCATTTATCCGAACCCCAATTATCCGAACATCCAATTATCCGAACACTTTTTCCAGGAAAAAAAAAAAAAAATCAGATGCCACAGTCACGTTAGACTAAAATTCTGAATCTTTTAATGCGGCAAACTTCAAATGTGTGCGAACAATTTGTAGAGAATGGGGTGGCTAATGATCGGTCGCTTACGTACAGGAAGTCAGTTAGATCATAAAGTCAGTTAATATCTGGTTTACCAATCCAGTGTACGTGTGCGTTCTAGGTAGAACACTGGCTAAACAGACAGTTCAACTTAAAATAATTGTGTCTGCTACTACAGCAGAATAATTTTGGTGTACAAGTATTTCTCTGTGCGATATGGCATCTTCCAGTAGGCCTAAAGCATATAAAAGGAACAGCAATGTTTTGTCAATTGAAACGAAAACAGAAATTATCAAGAGACTAGGACAAGGTGAAACTGTGTCTTCACTTGCGAGGATTTTCAATGTTGGGAAAGCTACCGTCTCTGACATCAAAAGTAACAAGGATAAAATTGTGAGTTTTGCATCGAAATTTGATAGTGAAAATGGGTCGAAGAAACGTAAAACCATGAGAAATGCGAAAGATGTGAAATTGGAAGAGGCTTTGTATATATGGTTTGTGCAAAGAAGAAGCAAAGGGGAACCTATCTCTGGTTCTCTGTTGTGTGAAAAGGCACTTCAGTTCAACAATCAACTTGACGGTCCTCCTGACTTTAAGGCTAGCCAGGGATGGTTAAGAAACTTTAAATCTCGTCATGGCATACGAGAATTGGAGATTCAAGGGGAATCTTTATCTAGCGATGCAACTGCCGCTAAAAATTTTAAAGCAACATTCTTGGCTTTTTTGGAAGAAGAAGGTTATTCACTCGATGATGTGTATAATGCCGATGAGACTGGCTTATACTGGAAATCATTGCCTCAAAAATCACTTGCATCTCAGCGCGAAGCAGCTGCCCCTGGGTTTAAAAAGTGCAAAGAGAGAGTCACAATTTTGGTAGCCGCGAATGCCAGTGGAAGTCATCGTTTACCGGTGCTAATGATCGGCAAAGCCAAAAAACCACGTTGTTTAAAGAATGTGACATGTCTCCCATTGTGTTACAAAGCACAGAAGAGTGCTTGGATGAATAGTGAAATATTTCTTGATTGGTATACAAATCAGTTCATCCCAAATGTGAAGAGGTTGAGAGAACAAGAAAAGAAAACTGGAAAAGTAATTCTTCTACTGGACAATGCACCATCTCATCCAGAGACGGATACATTGAATGCAGTTGATGCAAATTTTTAAGTAATTTTTCTGCCTACCAATGTAACAGCACTGATTCAACCAATGGATCAGGGTGTTATAGCAAAGCTTAAAAAGATGTACAAGAAGGAAGTCCTGCGTCGTTTATTGTTGGCTGAAGATGAAGAAAATGTGGTGGCGTTTTCCAAAAAGCTTAATCTCAAAGACTGCTGCTATATGTTAGCTGATGCTTGGACCACCCTGTCACAAGATAATCTCAACAAGGCTTGGAGTAGATTGCTTGGGAAAAAAGGAGGAAATGAAACTACTGCAGTGGACACAAATGATGATTGTATAAATGAAGTTGTGGAACTGTTTCAAGCAATGCCCGGATTTTCGGACTGTGACAAAGATGATGCACACATGTGGCTAGAAGATGATAATGATTCTGGTTTTCAGTTTTTGAATGACGAAGAAATTTTGTCTTTTGTGCAAGAAGAAAACCAAATACATGTACTGACCGATGATGAAGACTCCTCAGAAGTACATGATGTACTTGTAGATTATGAAGAAAAACCAAAACGTCGACCAAGTCCTGAAGAGGCCTTTATAGCACTAGAAACAGCGATGGCTTGGTACGAGCAAGAAGATGACAGCTGTCCTACACAGCTTCTGCTGTTGAAGAGAATGCGGGACTTAGCAGCCAAAAGGAGACTATCCAGTTTGGTGCAAAAGAGGATTCCTCATTATTTTAAATAGTGGGCTACATCTGTGCAAGTACATATATACGTAAGTTGCGCCTGGTTTTGAATCGTTTGTAATGTTATTTTGAAAACATTTCTCTTTCTTAACAAAAATAATTAATACAAGTAGTACATGCACTGCAGTGTAATGACAGATTTTGGTTATACAGTGATCTAATACAGTGTGGGTATTATTATTACAGTACAAGTAAATATGTTTTATAGTGTATTTTCCTTGTGATGGTTAATTATTTTTAGAAATATGTGTACATGTACTCGATACATTATGTAATCCAATTATCCGAACATTTGATTATCCGAACGATGCTCGGTCCCATGGGGTTCGGATAAATGGAGTTCTACTGTATTTCCCTTTTTGCTCTTTATAGAACATGGAGCCACCACTGTAGTTGACTCCCTTGAAGGAATCCTGTACCAGTGCATTCAGGTGCTAGTGTAGGGATGGTTTTGTAACAATATGATGAAAAGGGGGGGCAGAGAGAGAGAGAGAGTAGGAACTAAATTGCATGCCAGTTGAAACAAGGCGCATATTGTTCCCAATTTACTTTATAGGGACGCATTTTTTTTTTTTTTTTTTTTTTTTATAATATTGATTTTCGATGACAAGATTTCTGGAATTTTCCCTCATTTATATTACGCGGTTACGTAAGTACTGAATAAGTATCATCAGCATAAATATGGTGAGCCACGGTAGCATAGTGGTTAGTGCACTGGCTTCCTAGCTCAGTGGTTTATGGTTCGATCCCCAGATGAGGTGGGATTTTTTTTAGGCCGCAAACGGCTCCTGGGTCGACCCAGCCCCAATTGGGTACCAGAGCAACTTCTGGGAAGGTTAAGGCGGCCGGCGTGATGCTGACCACATCACCCCTAGTGTGCCGATGGTCAAGAAAATACGGGCCTAACACCATATTCCCAATATGCCTCTTAATGGGCGTGTAACGGGATCCTTCACCTCTTGTTTACCATAAATATATATATATATAATATGACCATTGTAGCCTCATTGCTCATCATAAGTGAATCTTCCGTGCTTTCATGTCACACTGTTTCCGTACTTCTCAAACAAAATGGAAATGATTGACGTAACCACAAGGGAATTTATCTCCGTCATCAGGGCACACAGCAGAAACAGCACAACATAATTATTTCCCGCCATGTTTTGGCAGGTGACTTACTCGTAGTTTAACAAAATTATGTCATTGTTCCTACAGTCCTTCGTTTGAAAGCAACAGTTCTATTTATTTGTGCCTATTTCCACTCTCTAGATCCAACAGGTGGAATGTCAAAGCAACAAAGAGAAGTGTCAGGCAGCCAAAGAATTGGAGGATGTTGAGAAAAAAATAACTCAGAGTTGCAACGAACTTGCCACGTGTCAAAATGAGAACCGAAAGTTAAAACGATGTTTGAAGTGGGTTTGATAACTAAAAATGTTTTCCTGTATTTTCAACGTTTATTACACACAGCCATATTCATTCATTCATTCATTCATCAACTCATTACTATTCAATTGCTTAAAGAGCACAAACAGTCAACAAATGCATCCTAAACCGTCCTCTCCTATGCCATTAGGTCAAGGTCTTTCCATGTCCTCTTTATCCCTTTTCCATGTGTTTTTGTTTAAATCGTATTTTATTTCTCTTTCACTGTGGATTATAGTACAAGGGCAGTTTGTAATGCTATCAATAGTATCGTCAATGTGCGTTCTTTCCACCACTAAAGTAATTTTCTCATCTCTTGTTCAGCTGGAACTTGTCTGGTTTTTGTCATCTGTTCCACATTTGTGCTCTTGTCAGACTATTTCGATTCTTCTATTCCAGGGTTAGGGAACCGCTCGATTTGGGTCTACCAGCAAATTGCAGGGGATCAGTTGGTAGAGCTGCTGTAGGTGACGAACGGGGAAAAATAAAATTTAACCTAGGTAAATTTTGGACTAACTCTCTCCCACCAGCACTGAAAAGCATGATGTCTCCAGTTTGATTTTATCAGTGTAGATCTTCAGACAGCTCATTGTTTCTTAAGTAGATCCCTACATCTCTTGGATTGCATACTGCTTCTCTATTCCATGCAAGCACACATCTATATAAGTCTGTACCTTTCTGGTTCTCCTTGTTACATAGCTATACATTAAGGCTTTCATGAAATTTTAATTAAAGATTCTAATTTCTGTTTCTTACTTGATTTCTTTTAATTTTCACTTATATTTCCCAGTGTGCTGATGACCCCTTCTTGCCTTTTATATTCTTATTTTGATACAACTGTCTATTCTGCCAACTTTGCATTGCCGCAAAGTTGTACAAAGTCCACGTCTTGTAGGGATGTTTTGTAACAGGGAGTTCGAGTGTCAGAAATTTGGTTTTAAACATTTGCATGAGGGAAATTAACGGACTTATAGATTTAAGTCAAAGGGCAAAAATCCATGACTTTTAAATTTAAATCAAAGGGTGATAATCCATAATACACTGAAGTAGGGATCAACAGTAGTGTTTTATGACCCTTTAGAAAAAGTGCTGACACAAGTTTGGAGTTCTGTTTTTTTAAAGAGAGTTCGACTACGCCATAGTAAATTGCATGCACGGGAAATTGATGTTTTTTTAGTGAGCTGTTTTGAGACGCACTTGATCTAGAATATTCGAGAAATAGTTATCATTGTAAATCGTGGTACAAAAAAATAGTCAGTCAGATTTGAGAATGCGTTTAGCGTTGGTTTTCCTTCTAACAGCGCGTGTGATGTTATTATCGACTTAAATCGACTTTTTTTTCTTCTAACAGTACTTATATGATGTTATTATCTGTCAATGCTACTATTTTTATTCTGTTAGCTATTATCTGTTGAATGCTACCATTTTTTGTCTGTTAGCTATTATCTGTTGAATGCTACTGTTTTTCTTCTGTTAACTATTATCTGTTGAATGCTACTGTTTTTCTTCTGTTAGCTATTATCTGTTGAATGCTACCGTTTTTCTTCTGTTGGCTATTATCTGTTCAATGCTGCTGTTTTCTTCTAAACAGCGTTTGTGTGATGTTATTATCTACTGAATGCTATCTTTTTTCCTCTAACAATGCTTGTGTGACTGTCTCTTAATAATGCTACTTTCTTTTTCCGGCGTATTAATTTCTCTTTCCTTAGTGTGCCTGTTTTTGTTTTATTACAAGCTTTCCTTGACTTACGACAGGGCTCAGTTCCGACGACCCAGTCTTAAGTCGATATGTTCGTAAGGTGAAAATAACTATTGCTTTTATTATATGACGCATAAGGATATGTTAACAATAAACGTGTTTGAGTTCTTAACCTGTGTAAGTCTGTTTTGTTATATTAAAAAAATAGTTGTTATTTATAGTGAAATAATATGATACACACATTCAAACATAAAACAATGTACAAATTATAACATAATACTAGGATTAAAGTGCTGACCATCATAAGTACGAGTGGCCGTAAGTCGTATACTTCGTAAGTCTAGGGCAGTATGTACTTTCTCTATAGATATGTGTAACCGATACGTTATGTTACACCCTTTATCCTGTATGTGACAATCTAAGACTATGCAATGGCTTCCCGTGATTCGTGATTTTCCTCTTGCTTTTTGAAAGTGACGAGGAAGAGAAGATTCATCATCTGTCCTCGGAAATTAACTCCTTATCGAGGGATGTGCAGGACTTAAAAATGGAAAGCTGTGGTCATCAAGAACGTGCAATCAACCTGGAAAACGACAACAAGGAAATCTGTCGTCTGATGCAGCAGAAGGTCAAATGCAGTACGTCCACTTGAGATGTTTTTCGTTAAAACGAAAAAAAACATTAGTTGTGTGACATGAATTTTTGTTTGTTTGTTGTTTTGGGGGAATTTTATGGTAACTACAATGCAACACATTATTAGTGCTGCTATCATTTTGATTTTATAGAGTTACAAAAACAACGATTAGAAGATATGAAATGAATGTAAGGGTTCAAAACCATCTTTCTTTTTCTTTCTCTTTTTGTCTTTCTTTCATTCATTTTACCTATGTCTGGATATTCTTATCAGGAAAAGCCGGCTCGCCACCTTTTGATACAGACGGCAAACGTGAAGAGAGATAGCGACTTTGACGTAATTCATTTCTGGGGCCAGCGACAATCAGGCAGTTAACACCTGGGTTGCGGTCTGTATTTCTGAGGAAACCATATTGTTTGTCTGAGCGGCCGGCGATCCTTTTGTTTGACTGTCTGGAGAATGCATGATCACAGACGATAATGAGATAATCGTTTGACGGGACCGTCTCTGTGTGTGATTATCGCAGGTAATCTGTCTGGCGAGTCAATATTTGAAGGTAGCATCTGGACATCAAATAGGTTCCCAGATTTGTTGTGAGTTGGCGGAAATATTACCGCATGATTTGAAAGAGGTCAGGGGTTGGAATATTAAATGTAATATTTTGAACACACGGGGGGAGATTATGAATTTAAACTCCCCTACCCACATAGTGCAAAAGAGCTTACGATTGGGTTGAAGTGAGAGCCGGAATAAACATTGAATTTCATTGGAAATTTCTACAGAAGTACCATCTATGTTTTGAACTGAGAATGAGAGATATAATATAGCGAAATCAGAGACACAGAACACAGACAGCTTCGCAACTTCAAACGAGCAACTCCCAAAAGCAAGAGCAAGAAGGATCGGGCCTAGAATTCCATACTTATGAGTGACAGATCGAGTATTTGGACAACTCTGAAAACTTAAGAGTAAACCCGCAATGTTGAAATACAAACTCTGAAAACTTAAGGGACCAGGACTTTGAATATTAGGACTGGATACCTGTTACGCACAAATAATTACTTTTTCCAAAGTCTTTGTATGATCATTTTTCGTATGTATGATCATTTTTTGACTGAAATGTGTATTATGTTTTTTACAGTCAAAGGGACATAACCCGAGTTATTGAGACTACAGTTTTTTAGGAGTTTGCCTTCTCTTGTATAGAGACACGTTCGGTCTATAATTTCTTGAACGAAGCGTGACCATATCTCCTTATTTGGTAGTATCAGTCAACTGTTGTAGATGTCTGAAACCTGTCTTAACGCTTCTGTTCATGACCATAAAAGGCGCGACTGTGTAAGACTTTTATCTCGAATGTTCTTAGAACCGCTTTGTGTGAATTGATACTCACGTAGATGAGTTCTGCGCATGTCAAAAACTGGGAGTTTGTTCTGTGTGTTCCGCCCAGCTGGGCAGTTTAGAAATGGTCTGAGTAGCGAGCGGACGCAACCTGCGTCTTGTGATTTTCTGAGGGAAATACATTGTCTTTGTGAGTTAGTTAACTAACTAGACTATTTCCCAGTATTATTCAAGCCTGCCTGGAGGCATATGTTCGTGGTTGATTTCCGAAGAAAGGTAATTCCTCTTGTATCGAACTTTTTGCTATCATCTAGAAGTTCGTCATTTTTGTCGCTCCTTGCTCGCCTGTGTGATTTAATATGGAGAGGTACTTTGACTAGGATTTTTCGCCACCGGTATCTTTATACCTGAACTAGTTATATATATATATATGGGTCGCTCTAGACCAACAAGACTATTGTCTGTGTTCCAGGATTCGTTATATCAGAGATCACGTCCAAGTCAGATGGTTAGACTTAGAAACGTTATAAAGGTCGGTTTGACCTGTATGCCCAGTATGCTATTCACGTGCAGACAGTAAACGGACTTATTGTATACATCTGATCTGCTAGCATCAGAAAGGGAGCATTTATTATTGTCTATGAACATTGAAGATCTGCAGCTGACACTGTTGCAGAAGTTATATATATTATTTATACAGCTTCACGAACCAGAACTTTATGATATCTGTTTACAATACAACTATTGAGTATTGAATCCTACATGACTATCAGTTAATATGATTTTGAATGCTGCATTCGTTATACTATGCTGGTGATGACATAAATATCATGACTGTTTTGTGGCGTGCAATAAATGGTATAAAACTAAAGCGAAGTTACCATTTCTATGACTCTACACGTCATGTTGCCTGTGGTGTACCCTGTGAACTGTTCTACTGCAACACACACAGCAACATTCTAAATCAGAGAAGACACCTACATCTTGCACTTTAATACCAGGTGTCGATAGGGGTGGCAAGTTATCATTTCAGCTCAAATCCACCCTTATCATTTTTGGTGGCCATATGTTGGTTTACTCTGATACCAGCTATCAAGGGGGTCAACAAACCCAGACATCATCATCAAGCTTTCAACATTACAGTTTCAACTCATCACCTCAATGTTTGATGAAAGATTTTGAAAGTACCCGGCGTTGCTGAAAGTTGGAAAATGTTTCAAAATACCCGGCGTTGCTCGTCAAGTTGGCAGTTTTCCTGATCTGTTAAGAAGGACAAGTGCCGTAACAACTGTTCCGGTCTCAGAGGTACTGTTGCGGGTTCAGAAGGTCAAGTGCCGGTTTGAGCAATTTATAAGATTCAGAAGGTCAAGTGCTCAAGTCAATTTGTAGAATTCAGAAGGTCAAGTTCAGAAGCTGTTTCCTGTTAGAAGCTCATTTCCTTCGTCATGGCAGTTTACGAGAGCAGATATGGATCAACGTTGGATCATTGTCCTAAGAATGCTGATCACATCCTGTTCTGAACTGTGCTGACGTTGTGGATACATAGAAGTTAAGTGGCCTGTTTTGTTTGTGAACTGTGCCCTTATGTTCTAGCTGAGCCTTCTAAATTCTTTCACACTTTTTGCTATTTGTTACATGTTATATGTTATTTATATTTGTATATTTATATGTTTATATTTCAGCGGGTTTTCTCGGTTGGGCGGTGTCTTTCAGTAGAAGATACCACGTCACAGAGGTTCTACTGTTAGCGTTTTCGTTAGGGACTGTGCGAATTTCCTACTGTGAAATTTGCTAGCGACAATCGTTGCTATATCTGTTTAGTTGTGACGAGTTGTGCTTTATTTTCGTTTTTTGTATATTTTTTTTTCTCTCTTTCTTTCTGTTTTTTAGTTTTGATTTCAATTGTTTGTATTTGTAGGTCTCCTCTTTTCTATTATTCAGTTCTTTACGTAAATTTTTGTGTATACACTGTAGCGTCATTTGTTGGTCATATCTTCGCATTTTGTCATCACATTCTTTGTGATATTTCTTTTTAGTTTCGCTGTTTATTTATTTGACTTATGCGAATGTTTTCGTAGTGTTTGATCTTTGTTATTGTTTACATTGACTCTGATCTTTGTTGTTGTTTACATTGACTTTGATCTTTGTTATTGTTTACATTGTTGGTGACCTTTGTTATTGTTTACATTGTCTTGTTATTGTTTGCATAGTTCTTGCATGGTTAGCTTTCACTATTGTTACATATATGCTCATGCACTATTGGTCTATAGTGCACTTATCATAACTAACTGGTGGTTTTTTTGCTTATGCACTATTGTAGTGCAGTTATGATAAATAACTGATGGTTATGCACTGATTTGTGTAGTGCACTGATAATTAAGAGGTGACTTGTGATATTATTATACATTTGATAATACAAGTTGGTGTCAAGTCTTGTTTCCCACAGAGATTGGAGTAAACATAGTGATTATACAAGCACTTTATTAAGTCTTGTTGCTATTAAGATTGAAATAAGATAATTAATTATTTCAGGTTCTGTACTCACATTTTAGACATCATGTCTACATTTGAGTACTTTATTGAGCAGGGTAAAGCCCTTGGGAAGACAGGTGATAAATTAGAAGAATTTGCGACTGTTCAATATGCCAAGGCATTGAAGTCGGAAGAAAAGAAAATGAAAGAACAAACTGAACAAAAGAGAATAGATGCTGAGATAGAACAAAAGAAACTGCAGATGCAGGTGGATGAGAAAAGATTACAAATGGAAATGGAAAAACAAAAAAAGAGAAGCAGAATCTCAGGAGAAGAGACTTGAAAAAGAGGCTGAAAATAAGAGACTTGAAAAAGAAGCTGAAAATAAGAGACTTGAAAAAGAGGCTGAAAATAAGAGACTTGAAAAAAGAGGCTGAAAATAAGAGACTTGAAATAGAGGCTGAAAATAAGAGACTTGAAATAGAGGCTGAAAATAAAAGATTAGAAAAACAAGCTCAGGTTGAAGAAAGAAAATTGCAGGCACAGGCTGAGGCTGAAGAAAGAAGGTTACAAAGAGAGTCTGATGAGAGAAAAGCAAAAATGGAGCATGAAGAAAAACTCATAGCTTTAGAGTTAGAGAAGTTAAAGTTATTGAACGCTGGTAATGCTAATGATGCAAATAAGGTGTCAGATAAGACTAATGCTAAGGATTTCAAGCTTAATCTACCAGCATTTAATCCCTCAATCGATGATATAACATTTTATCTAGATAGATTTGAAAGTGCATGTAATGTGCATAATATAGATAAAACATTATATGTTTATCATCTGTCCAAGATACTTAGAGGTGATGCTTTGACTTTGTTGAGTATGGTAGATGTGCCTGACAAAAACAACTATGAGGTTGTCAGAGCAGCATTGTTAAAGAAGTACCAACTTAACGAGGACGGATATCGTCTTAAATTTAAAAACATGTTACCAGAAACTGGAGTTGAATTCTCTGAATTCATCTCAAGCATACGTCTTACTTTTTTACGATGGGTTGAGTTGTCTAAGACAGAAAGTACATTTGAAGCTCTCATGGACTTACTACTTAGAGACAAGGTTATGTCTTCTGTTAATGAAGCTTTTCTTTCTTTTCTTCATGAGCGTAAGCCTAAAAAACATAAAAGAAATGGAAGAATACTGTAGCCAGTATGTTACTGCGCATCCTCACATAACCATTAGCAACTCTAAAGTGAAAGAAGGTCTGCCAGTTGCTTCGGCAGCACCTTATGGCCCAAATTTTATGCGTAAATTTCAGGGTAGCCAGCAAAATTTCAATAAAAAGAGTAACCGTAATTATGCCCAGAACCATAGTAATCAATTCCAGGGTGATTCTTCTTCCCAGAACTGGAGACATCCTAATACTACACGTTATTCTACTCCGGTTAACTTTAGAAATTTCCACAAAGGTAATCGGCATAGAGGGAAATATTTTTTGCAGAGACCTCAATACCAAGATAATAGAGGTTCTCAACAGCATAGAGATGGTAATGACAGTTATGGAAACTGGAACTCAAACCAGGATAAAAATTACAGTAGGGACTTTAATGATAATTGCAGAGGCAATAATGGTCGCGGTAGATCGCAACATAAAAGAAAAAGATATCAACAGACAAACTCTGTTCAACAAGAATCTCAGGGAGCAGATAAACAGATTAATAATGATAAAGTCCATAATGCTATCGGATGCTCATCTTTTGATTTTGGTAGGGCAAATAAATGTATCCAATGCAGTACTTTATTTGATCCGAAGACCGTTAGTACTCTAAGCTGTGGTCATCCTTTGCCCGCTCTTCCTGCTAATGTTGCTCATGATGGGAGAGGTTCTCTTATATTACATAAGGGGCTTGTAAATAGTAATCCAGTCTCGGTGTTGTTTGATTCTGGATGCACTACTGTCGGCGTTAGGCAATCTCTTGTAGATCCATCCTGTGCTACAGGAAAGGTCATCAAATGTGTCACATTTGGTGGCACGTTGGAAAAGTATCCTACTGCTATAATACATATTGCTACTCCTTTCTTCACGGGAGAGGTCCACGCGTGTCTACTTCCAAACCCTATTGCGGACCTTATTATTGGTCGTATTCACGGAGTTAGGGAATGTACCCCACAGCAGATCGCTGTTTGGGAAGAGCAAAACATTGAAGCTACCAATGCGGTGGTCACAAGAGCACATGCTCTGGATCCACCTCAAACTTCATTAACTAATAATGATGAAGTAAATGACCAAGATAGTCACTTGACTATTACACGTGACTCATTTATCAAATTGCAAGAAGAAGATCCTTCTTTACAAAAATTCTTCATTCTAGCAAAAAAGGTGTATCCTAATCAAAATACTAATAGAAAGTCTTGGATTTCTATGAAGAACGGCGTACTTGTACGTATAGTACAAGACTCGACTACGTCCACTCATTCACAAATTCTTGTGCCTAAGAGCATGAGATTGCAAATATTGCAACATGCTCATGACTCGCAATGTGCTGGACATATGGGTTTTTCCCGTACAAAGTCGAGGGTTCTTGCGGCTTTCTTTTGGCCATTTGTGAGCAAGGACATACGAATGTACTGTCGCTCTTGCAAAGTATGTCAGGAGGTCAAATCTAAAGGACCACGACATGCTGCGCCTATCCAGGCTGCTGACATTCCTATTCGCCCTTTTCAAAAAATGGCAATAGATATTATCGGTCCTTTTAGAATTAAGTCGGCTAGAGGACATCAATTTATTCTTACATGTGTCGATATGTGCACACGTTGGCCAGAGGCAATACCTCTCAAGAGCATCTCAACTGCTGATATCGCAGACGCTCTTTGGCTGATATTTTCTCGCTTGGGTTTTCCCGGAGAAATATTGTCAGACCATGGCACTCAACTTATATCAGACACTATGTCACAGGTAATGTCTATGCTACACATTAAAAGGTCTCTCAGCAGTATCTATCACCCAATGTCTAATGGGTTGGTCGAACGTTTAAATAGGACTCTGAAAACTTTACTTGGTAAAATAACTGAGGATCATCCTCAGGATTGGGACAGGGTCTTACCCGCGGCTCTCTTTGCGTATAGAGAGGTCCCCAATGAACATACAGGGTTTTCCCCTTTTGAACTTGTCTTTGGCGCGCAACCGCGCGGCCCTATGTCTTTACTTCACGATCTAATCACTGCCGATAATATTAGCGATGAAACTCAATCTTCTTATGAGTACGTCATTGCTCTTAGGCAAAAGATCATCGAGGCATGCAAACTAGCAACTTCGTCTTCCGAATTTGCTAAAGAAAAGGCAAGGCAGTTTGCAAATAAGAATAGATGTCTACGACAACTTTGTCCAGGTGACAAAGCTCTCGTTCTACTTCCTTCAAGGGAGAACAGACTTCTAATTGCATGGAAAGGTCCATATGCAATAGTCTCCAAAATTTCTGATGTCGACTATGTTGTCGATATTGATGGAAAGCATAAAACTTTCCACATAAATATGCTCACGGAATTTTATGAAAGACCTGACTATTTGCAGCCTATTTTCCAGGCAACGGACAATTCTCAAGTACCTCATGGTCAGTACTCATCTCTGTCAGTTATACAGGATGAGGAAACTACTTTTTCTGATGTCAATCTTCCTCTTTCTATGGTCCCACTTTATTCTACGGAATCTTGGAAAAACGTGACCGTTTCTCCAAATCTTTCCGCGGAGGAACATCGACAAGTTTCTTCAATGTTGCAAACATTTCAGGATGTTCTTACAGACATCCCGGGACACACACATGTCATTGAACATGACATTGTGCTAACTGATCATAATCCTATCAGAGTCAGACCCTATCCAATACCTATCCATTTCCAGTCTCAAGTCGAAAAAGAATTGGATGAAATGATACGTTTGGAAATCATTGAACCATCCACTTCAGCATACTCTTCGTCTATGGTTATTGTTCGAAAGAAGGATAATAACATTCGCATTTGCGTAGATTATCGCAAATTGAACCAAGTTACGAAGTTCGATGCTGAACCTATGCCTTCATTAGAAGAGCTACTCAATAAACTTTCTAATTCTAGATTCTTTACCAAACTAGATTTGTCTAAAGGTTATTGGCAAGTCCCGCTAACTGAACGTGCCAAACCTTTTACAGCTTTTTCTACACCTAGGGGTTTATTCCAATGGAATTTCATGCCTTTCGGTCTTATGAACGCCCCTGCTACATTCGTACGCATGATGCGGCGAATTCTCGCATATCGTACAGATGTCATAGCATACCTAGATGATATCTGTCTATTCAGTGATTCCTGGGAAGATCACTATTTGGGTTTATACGAATTACTGTCTACTCTTCGCGAGTATAACTTGACTGCAAAACCCTCTAAAGCCTTTATAGGATTTAGTGAGATTTCTTTCCTAGGTCATCGTGTTGGTCGTGGTCTTTTAAAGACAGAGGACCACAATGTTTCAAAAATACTTAACATTTCGGTCCCTAAGACGAAGAAACAAGTAAGGAGTCTATTAGGTTTGATCCAATTCTACGGACGATTCATTCCGAATCTGTCCTCCATTATGGCACCGCTTTCTACTTTATTGAAGAAAGGGTCGCCTAATCTGATCCGCTGGTCTAAAGAATGTCAATCCTCATTGGACCAGGTTAAAGCCCTATTTTCATCTCCACCTATTCTTAGGTTACCTACTATTGAGAAGACTTTTGTTCTTCGAAGTGACGCCTCGTCAACTGGGATTGGGGCGGCACTAATGCAGGAGTATTCTGATACTCTGCATCCGGTGATGTATATCTCTAGGAAATTAAATGCTGCAGAAAAGAATTACTCGGTTTTAGACCGTGAGTTATTGGCTATGGTATGGTCTATTCTGAAGTTACAAAGATTTCTTCTAGGCGCACATTTCATTGTGGAAACCGACCAGAAAGCGCTTACTGCTATTCAGAGCAAAAACTTGAAGAGCTCGAGGTCCACTCGTTATGCCATAGCTCTTCAACCATTTCATTTCTCGGTTCGAGCTATCCGTGGTTCGGACAATGTAATGGCAGACATTCTGTCCAGATGCCCACACGATTCCACATGATTCTTCTGTCATATATATATATATATTTCCTGATATACAGTCCAATATTATAATGACATGTTAGTAGATTTTTTCTCACTTTTTTTTTTTTTGAGGGAAATTTATAACATTGTACCATGTAATTATCTAAGAAGGCTTAGTTAGTGATATACGGGCCAAAAGATCACTCGGCCACATTTACATAATATATTTGCATAATTGTATTAAGAGATTTACCAGTTGTCTTTAAGATTTGTGTTATTGATATTTTCGCAGCACATCATTGAAGTCTGCGAGATTATGTCCATTGTGGAACTTTGAGGATATCAAGTCCTGTCCTAGATTGGGAGCGGATGATGTCCACATCTTCTATTGCTTGTTTATGTCAACAAAGAACAACATTGTATTACTTATTAATTACTGATGCATTATATAATGTAATAAAATAGTGCGGTATATTAATATATTACACCGCTGTTTGCACAACACATTATATGATATCATAATAATATATTTAATTTCATATATTGGTATGAGAGTAATTTGACTTTTATTATGATGTTGCCATCATTGTGGCTTGTGTTGGTGGCACCTTCCTGGAATATATACGCGAATACTTAGATACATTTTTTTCTCTAAGGACCTGGGATATGATCTCAGTTTCGCTCCATGTGTTGAGCTAGTTTGTTAGGTATATATCCGCGCATCATACGTGCGTTAGGAGCCTAGATTTTTCCGGCTCCAGGATTTAAAAAAAAAAAGTTTCATTTTTTTTTTCCCGGGAGGGTGCGGTAATGTTACGCACAAATAATTACTTTTTCCAAAGTCTTTGTATGATCATTTTTCGTATGTATGATCATTTTTTTGACTGAAATGTGTATTATGTTTTTTTACAGTCAAAGGGACATAACCCGAGTTATTGAGACTACAATTTTTTAGGAGTTTGCCTTCTCTTGTATAGAGACACGTTCGGTCTATAATTTCTTGAACGAAGCGTGACCATATCTCCTTATTTGGTAGTATCAGTCAACTGTTGTAGATGTCTGAAACCTGTCTTAACGCTTCTGTTCATGACCATAAAAGGCGCGACTGTGTAAGACTTTTATCTCGAATGTTCTTAGAACCGCTTTGTGTGAATTGATACTCACGTAGATGAGTTCTGCGCATGTCAAAAACTGGGAGTTCGTTCTGTGTGTTCCGCCCAGCTGGGGCAGTTTAGAAATGGTCTGAGTAGCGAGCGGACGCAACCTGCGTCTTGTGATTTTCTGAGGGAAATACATTGTCTTTGTGAGTTAGTTAACTAACTAGACTATTTCCCAGTATTATTCAAGCCTGCCTGGAGGCATATGTTCGTGGTTGATTTCCGAAGAAAGGTAATTCCTCTTGTATCGAACTTTTTGCTATCATCTAGAAGTTCGTCATTTTTGTCGCTCCTTGCTCGCCTGTGTGATTTAATATGGAGAGGTACTTTGACTAGGATTTTCGCCACCGGTATCTTTATACCTGAACTAGTTATATATATATATATGGGTCGCTCTAGACCAACAAGACTATTGTCTGTGTTCCAGGATTCGTTATATCAGAGATCACGTCCAAGTCAGATGGTTAGACTTAGAAACGTTATAAAGGTCGGTTTGACCTGTATGCCCAGTATGCTATTCACGTGCAGACAGTAAACGGACTTATTGTATACATCTGATCTGCTAGCATCAGAAAGGGAGCATTTATTATTGTCTATGAACATTGAAGATCTGCAGCTGACACTGTTGCAGAAGTTATATATATATTATTTATACAGCTTCACGAACCAGAACTTTATGATATCTGTTTACAATACAACTATTGAGTATTGAATCCTACATGACTATCAGTTAATATGATTTTGAATGCTGCATTCGTTATACTATGCTGGTGATGACATAAATATCATGACTGTTTTGTGGCGTGCAATAAATGGTATAAAACTAAAGCGAAGTTACCATTTCTATGACTCTACACGTCATGTTGCCTGTGGTGTACCCTGTGAACTGTTCTACTGCAACACACACAGCAACATTCTAAATCAGAGAAGACACCTACATCTTGCACTTTAATACCAGGTGTCGATAGGGGTGGCAAGTTATCATTTCAGCTCAAATCCACCCTTATCAATACCTAAGGAATTGGATCATCCGTCATAAGAGAAACTTTCCCAGACCAAGTGCTTTGCAGATTCAACCGTCATAAAAGGGATTCAAAATTTCTAGACCAAGTGATTCGAGAGCATGTAACCTAAATTTCTCGTGTCCATTCTAAACTGTGCGAGGAGATTGTGTATAACCCAATTGGGGTAAGTGTAACATTTATATTACAAACGTGAATTTGACATGTTTTTCTTGCTTAGTGGTTATATATGAGGCTGGCAACCTCAACATACGAAATGGTATATTCATAAACCACTACAGCAAGCGCTAGTGATTTCTTCTGGCTAGTCATGTGGAAAACCGACAGCAGAGGTGATCCCAGACTCCGAATGGAGCAGTGATGACCGATGATTACATCACATGTGCCTAAAGTGTATAATATTTTGTGAGATATATGCACTTTGTTAATTGTAACTCAGGCAACTCATTATTTGCGCTGTCCAGACACATTTTCCCAGTTTAATACCCGGAAGAATATTGGTGATTTTTAATCATCTTCTCTGAGCTACACTGTATACTCGGGAATTTAATTCTTCTGAGAGATTAACATTGGTGGGCGGACAGCGAGAATGCACCTGTTAATTGGCAACCCACAAATGTACTTAGCAGAGGCATTTGTTTTTCTACTTTGTCTAAAACTTCATGGAATGAAGCTAGTTGTGAGTGAAAAGCAGGGAATCCACACCAACCGCCTAAATTGGACAAGTTGTGTGAAGAAGTGCTCTCATCACCAAGAAGTGACAAAAACCACAGCTGCAGGACTCACCTAAAAGTTAAGTTCTGATTAACAAGCGCCAGCAAAACGGACAATAGTCTTAAAAAGCATTCCTCCACCCAAGGCTCGATGACGAAAGCTTTCATTTAAAATTTCACGAATCTTTCCATATTTATTTTAACCTGTTAAAGACTAATTCACTATTAAATTTGTTACATGTTATTTTAAAACTAACAAACATAGTTGATTCAGTTATTACATGTATAAAAGCAAACATATGAGCATTAATATTACACACACACACACACACACACACACACACACACACACACACACACACACACACACACACACACACACACACACACACACACACACACACACACACACACACACACACACACACACACACACACACACACACACACACACACACACACACACACACACCACACACACACACACACACACACACACACACACACACACACACACACCCACACACACACACACACACACACACACACACACACACACACACACACACACACACACACACACACACACACACACACACACACACACACACACACACACACACACACACACACACACACACACACACACACACACACACACACACACACACACACACACACACACACACACACACACACACACACACACACACACACACACACCTCTCTCTCTCTCTCTCTCTCTCTCTCTCTCTCTAAACAGAGCTAAACCATTATAAGAGGAAATTCACTGAATTAACTCAGCTGGGGGCTTGAACGGGCTAAAAGCCATTGCTTAAATCCTTCACAAAAGGCTACGGACAGATATAAGTTAACAAATGTTCAGCACTAAGCAGCATTGTTCTTGACTTCTGAATTATCTTGTGAAACCTGCCGTAAAGTAGAAGCGTCATTACCCTTCTAACTACATCTCTGCCAAGAGTAATCTTGTGCGAAGGTAGACACCTTTGACGACCCATTTAGATACTCTTGAGTTTTGGCCACTGTTGGACCACTACTGCAAAGCAGGAGACGCATCCGTGACACTATCTGTCTGCCTGCCTATCTATCTATCTATCTATCTATCTATCTATCTATCTATCTATCTATCTATCTATCTATCTATCTATCTATCTATCTATCTATCTATCTATCTATCTATCTATCTATCTATCTATCTATCTATCTATCTATCTATCTCTGTCTGTCTGTCTGTCTGTCTGTCTATCTATCTATCTATCTACATATCTATCTACCACCCAAAATGCCTGCCTGCTGGCTGGCTGACTGACTAACTGCCTGTCTGTCTGTCAACTACCTAAATACCTCTTTACTCACCCACCTGCCATGCCAACCTTTTCTATTTTATTTCCCCGTTAAGTCAAAGAGATGGAAGACGAGCTTTGTGTCAAGGAAGAAGATGTGGAGCAATGTAGATGCTGCGTAGAACAGCTGCAGGAAACTGTTCGCCGTCTGTCGGTGAGTTTGACACTAATTTTAGATACCACCACTTCAGGCTATTCCCGGGGTCTCTGAGGAGACGAGAAGAGTAAGTTCACTGCTGCCTCAGGCTTGCCATAAGAGGCAACTATCTCTAAGGACGGGAGGCTAGTATTTGGAGCCGATTTTTTCCAGACTGTCGTCATGGTAGGTCAGTTTTCAGGGTCAATTTTAGTCCTTATTCATTTGCCTTCACGGTAGGTCAGTTTTCAGGGTTAATCATCATCATCATAACCCTCCACTCCCAAAGGAGCATAGGCCTTCAACAAACACATGCCAAGTCCTCCTGTCACGCACCATCATCTCAAGTTCTTTTCATGTTCTCATCATTTTCACCTCTGTTTCCAGCTCTCTTCTCCATGTGCTTCTTGGTCTACCTCTGCCTCTCTTGCCCTGGGGGTTCCAGAACAAGAACTGCCTTGTAATGTTATCAACAGGTTTCCTCAGTGTGTTTCCTATCCATCGCCATCGTCTTCTTCTCACCTCTTGTTCCACTGGCACTTGTCTCTTGTCATTAGTTCCACGTTGGTAACCTTGTCATACCATTTTAATCCCTCTATTCTACGCAAGCATCCATTTATGAAAGTCTGTAGCTTTTTGGTTGTTGTCTTTGTTGTTCTCCATGTCTCAGAGCCATACAATAGGACTGACTTCACATTTGAGTTGAAGATTCTTATTTTCGTGTTGGATCCGATTTCTCTTGATCTCCATATATTTCCCAATGCAATGAAAGCTCTTCTTGCTTTTTGTATTCTTATTTTGATATCGCTGTCTGTCCCTCCAACTTTGTCTATATTACTGCCAAGATATGTGTATGATTCTACATCTTGTATTGGTGTTTTTTCAAGTTCAACCCTGTTATCATTACCTGCATTTATTCTCATTATTTTTGTCTTTTCCTTGTGTATTTTCAGACCCAATTGCTGTGACCTCTCATCGAGTGTTTTCAATTTGTCCTGCATCTGATTACGGTTATGGGACAGAAGAACCAAGTCATCAGCAAAATCCAGATCATCCAACTGTTTAGTCAGAGTCCACTGGATTCCATTTCTGTTGTGTGTTGTCGATGATCTCATAACCCAGTCTATTGCTAGTAAGAAAAGAAATGGAGACAAGAGGCATCCCTGTCGCACTCCTGTTCTTATCCCAAACAGTTCTGTAAGCTGTCCTTCGTGAAGAACTCTGCATGTCATGTCTTCATATGTTTTCTTTATTAAATTAATGATCTTCATGGGAACTCCATAATGCCTCATCAATTTCCAAAGTGATTCTCTGTCTACACTGTCAAATGCCTTTTCGTAGTTCACAAATCCGATGTATAGTGGTGAATTCCATTCCAGACTTTGTTCAACTATTATTCTCAAAGTGGCTATCTGGTATGTACATGATCTGTTTTGTCGAAAACCTGCTTGTTCATCTCTCAGTTTCTTGTCTATGGACTCTTTTAATCTCTCAAGGATAATCCTGTTTAATACTTTTCCTGGCACTGATAGTAACATTATTCCTTTATAATTTGTGCACTCTTGTAAATTTCCCTTTTTAGGCAACTTAACCGAATATCCTTCCTTCCATTCTGCTGGTATCTCTTCCTTTTCCCAGACTTTACCAAGTAATTTATATAACATCTCTGTAGCCGTGTCGATATCTGCTTTTATGGCCTCTGCTGGAATGCCATCAGGTCCAGCCGCTTTTCCATCTCTTAGAAGCTTTATGGCTTTCTTTATTTCTTCCTTCGTTGGTTTTTCACCGTTAATTTGTAGCTCTTCTTCTGCTGGCTGCATGTCCGGGGGGTTTTGTGGAGCTCGTCTATTGAGAAGGTCACCAAAATATTCTGTCCACCTCTTCATTTGCTCTTGTATATTGCTGAGCAGTTTCCCATTCTTGTCTTTTATGAGGCAACTTGTTTGCTTGTATTTCCCTGTTAGCTTCTTTGTGCTGCTATACAGTTCTCTCATATTTCCTTTGGCTGCAGCATCTTCTGCCTCTTTTGCCAACTCCTCAATATACTTCCTCTTGTCTCTTTTGATACTTCTTTTTACTTCTTTGTTTGCTTCTGTGTACACTTCTTGAGCCTTGGCTTTGGAACTTCTGGTTTTGCTTGTGTTTAAATCTGCCTTCTTGTTTTTTCTGTCTTTTATCTTATTGATGGTTTCTGTTGTTATCCATGCTTTTTGTTGCCTTTCCCTTTTCCCCAGTATTTCTTCACGTCTCATTCCATACCGTTTTGATCTGCTGCAAATAGTCTTCTGTATTCTCTACATCTTCCAGCTGTTGGAGCACTTGGAATTTGTTGGATACTGTGACCGCAAATTTGTCTCTTGTTTCTTAGATGTCCTACATTAAATTGTTGTCTATAATTTTGCATTGTTGCATATCTCTTGAGTTTCATTTTTACTTTGGCTATCAGAAGGTGGTGATCTGATGCCACATCTGCTCCTCTATATACCTTTACATCCTGCAATGATGATCTAAACTTCTTGGTTTATGCATATGTGATCAATCTGATTTTCTGTTCTATGGTCTGGTGATATCCATGTTGCCTTGTGTATTCTCTTATGTGGAAACATGCTTCCTTCTATAGCCAGTTGATTTGAAGCACAGAAGTTTGAGAATAGTTCCCCATTTTCATTCATTATTCCTAGCCCATGTTTTCCCATGACTGCTTCAAATCCGGTATTGACTGTACCTATCTTTGCATTCATGTCACCCATCAAAATTGTGATGTCTCTTCTTTTTACTTTATCCATAATTTCCTGTAGTCTAGTATAAATGCTTCTTTCACTGACTCTTCTTTGTCATTAGTTGGTGCATAACATTGGATGACATTTACATGTATTTTCTTTTTAGCTGTTTTAAAAGTGGCTGTTATTATTCTGGGTCCAACAGCTTCCCATTCAATGAGTGCTTTCTGTGCTTCTTTAGATAACATAAGAGCTACCCCTTCACTGTGGTGTGAACTTTCATCTTCATGTCCTGAGGACAGCACCAATTCACCTGTGATGAGTTTCTTCCTGTCTACCCCTTCCACTTTGTTTCACACATTCCCAGAACCTCGATTTTATATTCCCTCATTTCTGCTGCTACTTGTGGCACTTTCCCTTGTTCGTTTAATGTCTGAACATTCCAGGTGCCAAATCTTGAAGTTCTCCTAGAAGAAAGAAGGTTAGTCAGCAACACAGACTCCTTTCGGCTTTCTCTGTGTTGCATCATACTCCTCCCTGCGAGAGGACCTTCCCCTGTCTTGGATGGCTGTGTTTTATTTTCCTTATTTGACTTGTCCATATTTGTTGAAGTTTTTGTGGTTTAAATTTTTTTTACCGGATGGGGTAACCAGCCCCATTCCCAACCCTCCTTAGTCGCTTTCTACGACATGCATGGAAGGTAACAGTGTTACTATTCTTTGCTCCCCTTTCGGGCCCCGGTAACACACGGGTGATTCAGGGTCAATATTAGTCCTTATTCATTTGCCTTCACGGTAGGTCAGTTTTCAGGGTCAATATTAGGCCTAATTCATTTTCCTTCATAGTAGGTAAGTTTTCAGGGTCATTATTATTTCTCATTCACTTTCCTTCATGGTAGGTCAGTTTTCAGGGTCAATATTAATCCTCGTTCACTTTCCTTCACGGTAGGTCAGTTTTCAGGGTCAATATTAGTCCTCATTCACTTTCCTTCACGGTAGGTCAGTTTTCAGGGTCAATATTAGTCCTCATTCACTTTCCTTCACGGTAGGTCAGTTTTCAGGGTCAATATTAGTCCTCATTCACTTTACTTCACAGTAGGTCAGTTTTCAGGGTCAGTATTAATCCTTATTCACTTTCCTTCACAGTAGGTCAGTTTTCAGGGTCAATATTAATCCTCATTCACTTTCCTTCATGGTAGGTCAGTTTTCAGGGTCAATATTAGTCCTCATTCACTTCCCTTCACTTCTTTTTATAATTTATGGTCTTGAGTCTCTCATCGGTGATGCCGTCCCCTGCCTGATCACTGATCTTACCATCTCACCATTACAGTAAATAAAAATTAGGTCTGATAAGCTTATGAATGTAATAAATTTTATATCACATTAACATTTTTTATTTATATTTTGCATTATCCTTTCTGAAAACGTTACTAATTGTTTTATTGTCTTTCTCTGACATCTTTTTTTTAACTTAGTTAATTTTTTTCGACATGAAATGCAACCAATCAAAATAAATAAGGTTAACCAGATCAAAAGAGCTTGCTTGCATCACAGTAACAAAGAGGGAAAATAGGTGTTTTGTATAGATTTTCTTTTTTCCCCATTAGTTATTTTTGCTTCTTTATATAAATATCCCCATAGATAGAGTTCTCCTAATAAAATGTTTGTAAGCAACAATGTAACAATCCCACCAGCTTTTTAGGAGAAATATGGAAACCGTGCGTATTCCACCGTGAAAACTAAATAAACACCCTTTAAAAGAACACGTATACCTTTTGTTAAATTTTTTTTCATGATACATGAACCATTAACTATAAGTCATGATAAGTTTGACTACCAAGATCAAATAAGTTGAAACACAATGGAAAGGAAAGAATTGACCACAGAAGAAACAATGCTGTCATCTTGACATCCTGCAGATGGGGCGTACTATTAATTCATTCCCGTCAAATATATCTTGGTGTTTGCTAACGAAAACACATTTGTCGAAACGTTCAAAAGTTTTGTTGCTTTCTCATAATAAAGCTACCTTCTATGTTGTTTAAAAAAAAAAAAGTAGGTACTTAATTAATGTTACAATTAAACGATACACCAAACAAAAAAAAAAAAAAACAGGATGTTTTGTGGTGTATTCTATGTGAGCCACATTCAAAACCAAAATGCCTGACCTTGTTGACAACTGTAAAATTGATTTTATATTTATTTGTTATATTTAAAAAATTATTAGCTCCTTTATCTTGAATTTTAAAGCATCATTATTTATAATTCACCTTTTATGTTGGGTTGACTAAGCGTGTTTACTTCACTTGACCACACTAACTCACTTCTTTGTTTTCATCAAAAAATCTATTAGAATATTGAAATGGACAAGGAAGATAACACGGATTTGGAGAAACAACTGAAAACCTGCAATGATAAGTTAAAGAAGGCGCAAGATGATCTGGATGAATGTCGCAAAAAGCTGGAGTGAGTACACAGTTCTAGAACTAACAAACCCAAAACCAGGGGTTCCTTCTGCTGAGAATAGTTTCTGTGAACAAGACTTTCAGTTTATATTACACTAATACCCCACTTAGCGCTGCTTGACTAGCGCTGATTCGATATAACGTTGTTTAGCTATAGCTCTGTTTTGTGGAGACGTTGTGGAGGCTCAAGTCCAACTTGAATTCAAGTCCTTTGACTCGAGTCGACAACACTGAAGAGCGCTGTTCGTCATAAACGTGGAAGAGAGTGCTGCCACATTATTTCACCTCCCACCTTTTTTTCTAAACAATTCTGCGTGTCTACGCTTAAAAATTCTTCATCATAATGATGATTATGGATTTACAGAACTGTTTCCTTTTGCAGTCTACTTTATGAGAACGTGTTCTAAGCGCTAACCGGAGTATTACTGTATTGTTTATTTGAAATAACACTATAAACGTTTGCCAGTTTGGCTTCTGAACTATTGAACACAGAAAAGACCTACGTCTTCGTTTTATTATTTTCATTGAGTTATTTGTGGACGTTTGCATTGCAAATGCTTTCAAGCTGGCCAGGTAGTGAGCGAAAACACGTATTACTTGAAACATATAAGCAAAACAAAACAGGATAATTAGAAATAGAATAGTCCAGGAGATGTTGCTGCTGCTGCTACTACTACTACTGCTGCTTCTGCTGCAGTTACTACTATTACTACTGCTACTACCACCTCTACTACTACTACCATTACTACTACTACTAAGTCTCCATTATTATTGCATAATTTTTGCGTCAAAACTTCTCACGTGAATTGATATCGTGTTACCAGGGTCTGAAAGGGGAGCAAAGATCAGCAACATTGTAACTTACCAAGCATGTCGTAAAAGGTGACTAAAGGATCATCCACAAATGGTGTCACTCGATTTTTTGCCATATTCGTCCCTCTCCCCCTTCACATTTTGTCTGTGACAAGTCTCGTAACCCACATCCCTTTCCCTTTTTGTAATATTAAAAAGAAAGAATGTAATCATAGGAAAATTAATTAACTATGTAATATAATAGCCCCTTCAGTCATAACTGACTATGGGACAGCTTCTTTTCGCCCACTCTGAGGTGACGCCGTAGATAGCATCGCCACTTGGTGCGATCGGCAACTTCATCCTCCCAGGTTGCTGGATTTATGTCCAGTGCCCTCATGTCTCTCTTGTTTTGCCGACACCCGTGGAGTGAAGCTGGAGTGTCCTCTCCATGGCGCGAGCTTGGGCCTCACTTGTATTTATTTGTGACGTCACATTTTTTAAAACCTCCCCTTCTCCCATCGTCACAACATTTTTATCCCCAACTTAACTGCGTGACATCATTTGTGGACAACACTAAGTAGGTAGGGTACAGGGCATGTTGCCCCATCCAGCAAATAAAAGAAATATTTAAAAAGTCAAAATTTCAAATAAAGTGAACAGGTGATCCGAAGCACATAAATGAAGGGGATATGGAAGACATGGAAAAACTTTTGAGCGAATGGCATGGGACAGTAGGGCATGAATTTGTTGAAGGTCTATGCTCCTCGTGGAGCTGAAGGGTAAGGAAAGTATAAAACAGAGAACACAGCATATACGCACACCTTGGCTGAAAATATATCACTAAAACAGATTTGTCTCGTGCAGTTCACGGGGGTCTCTGAAGAGACAAAGAAAGAATCCTCAGGAATGTCGTACTATGCAACTAAGGTGAGGTTGTGCCTAGGGCTGGCAAAATCTTTATGTAAAACAAATTGCCATGGAAACACTGCTACAAGAGCATGTGAATGACACGTGCAGCCGTCATGGAAGAATGCCAGATGCAGGGATGGCTTTTTGACGGTACTGTCTCCCCTGCTCCGCCGTAGGTGTCCAATAATGCCCAAACTTAGAGTATACAAATGAGGTAACAACCTTTGCTGAATATTATTCTTGGCAGATATAAGTTGAAGAATGATGCTTCTATTTAAGGGTGCCTCGTGGGATTTTAAAGAAAAGCAAGCATACCAACTGAGATCATCTCAGGTGTCATGAACTTATTATCCTCCCGCACCTTTTGTGAGGAAATATATTGACTCATATTTCTGAGCAACCAGCTGAAGGTGATTCAGCAATTATTAATTTGATATCTCTGTATGGTTATGTATTTCAAACATATGAGTCATACGAGTGCAGACATACAATTCACTTATTACTGATTGATCCAGCTATAGATTTAAAGTTGCAGATAAACAGGTTTAATAATCACGCATAGTTTAATAAGATTAAAATTAATAGAATCGTTTATTTAAAAACATGAAGCACTGATGTTTTCCTTCTTGGACGATCTAAATCGTAGGTGGATATTTGTTAGAAAACAATATTGTAAAGTGCCCATTGACTGTGCTGTTATGGTACTTAACTTGCCAGCGTGGGATTGGTTGGCGTCTGCTTCAGCCGCTGGTGGTTCCCACATATGACTTGGACTAGTCCTTCTCTTCAATAGTCAAATATGGAGGCTGTAGCATGTTTCATGCAACATGGCTAGGGTAATTGCAAAGTTTGTCAAGTGTTTTTAGATCCGTTTGATGTTTGTGTCTAGTGTCGACTGCTAGCAACTTGTATAACAAACTAAGAGGGAAACAAATGCCTCTTTTTTGGTACTGGGTCTGATGTTAGTGTCTAGCATCGACTTCTTGCAACTTGTACCACAAACTAAGAGGGCAATAAATGCCTTTTTTGAGTGTTGGATCTCTTAATAATAGCATCAGGTGGTCTCCGCCTCCATTCACCACTTCATCTTCCTCAGAATTTTTACCCTCCCTGAGCATTAATTTTAGACCCAGTGAGTCGGATGAAAGTGCTTTTGGACAAAGGCGACAATTGAAATATACATAAACATAGTATAAAACTTACTAACATATTAGTAGAATAAATATATATACACCACGATATCACTATCCACTCCCTGCTCTCTGTGGAGATTGGAGCCACCTCTGTTGTTGGTTCCTTGTGAGGAAATCTGTATGAAGCAGTAACCAGCTCTTGCAGTGGTGGTTCATGTGTCAGGTTATCATCAATGTCACGGGATTTGCCTCCCCTTTGCTCTGCAGTAGTGGTCCACCAGTGGCCAAAACTCAAGAGTATCTAAAATGGGTCGTCAAAGATGTCTACCTTCGCACAAGATTACTCTTAGCAGAGTTGTAGATAGAAGGATAATGTCGCTTTTATCTCAAAGGAGTTTTCACAAGATAATTCAGAAGTCAAGAACAATGCTACCTAGGGCAGAGCACTATTAACATATCTGATCCGGCACTTTTTGTGAAGTTTTAAGCAATTGTTTGGCTTGTTTGAGCCCTTAGCTGAGTTAATTCAGCAAAATTCTTTTTATAGTTAATTTTGGCTCTATGGCTTGTCACGAAGTGGATTTATGACTAGAGGCTGTCTACATATAGTGACAAGACACTAGTGAGAAGAAAGACTGGAAAAGATAGATTTAGATGGAAATGATAGTAAAATGTGAAAAAAGTTGAAACTATTGGCTCCAAGGGGTGAGAACCTAGATTTGACTCTTCCCTCGCCACTCCGGACGTCTTAGATTGCTATAGTTTCCAACTACCTCTAACTACCCTAAGGGGATAAGGTTATATTAAGATTCACATACACCTCGATACAGACAACAGATAGCTACTGTACGTAAATAAAGTGACTGATCCAAACTATAATTTACAAGTTTTATTTACACATAGAAAACTCAAATACATGTCAAAGAAATACAGTGCATGTGTGCACACCTGGAAAAACCAAAATCAAATACAGTTACAATGCTTTTACATCAACCCAACCCTTCACCTACAATTGCCACCTGTATGGGAAAGAAGTTAAGATTACCCACAAACTGCACTGAACCTGGTGGGGTCTCGGATTTCGAACCTCCACTACAACTAGGATGCGCCAGACAACAGAGGGCAATCCAAGAGGAATAAGATGGACTACATTTTCTACATTGGAAGATCTGGAATATGCAGATGACATTGCACTGCTAGCACATTCACATCAACACATCCAGGAAAAAACAGATAGACTTAATAAGTATAGCCAGCAGGTGGGCTTGAACATGAACCTAAAGAAGACAGAAGTCATGGCGCTCAATGTGAGCAATCCTGAGCCCATATTAGTAAGAAATCAGCAACTGGTACAGACAGATGCCTTCACATACCTAGGATGCATAGTAACACCAGATGGCGGAGCAAGCAAAGACATCAACAACAGAATGAACAAAGCAAGAACAGCCTTTTTTAGTCTAAACAACATCTGGAAGTCCTCTCAGTACAGCACAAGCACAAAATTAGGATTATATCAGAGCTGTGTGCTTTCTGTGCTTCTCTCTGGCACGGAGAGCTGGAGAGTTACAGAGAAGGAAATGTTGAAATTGTCCTCTTTTCACACAACATGCCTAAGAAAAATTCTCCGAATCTTTTGGCCGAATATCATCACCAACCAAGATCTGCTTACTCGGAGCAAGCAAGAGGACATGCACACCATCATAGCTGGCAGACGCTGGAGCTGGGTTGGCCATGTCCTCAGGGGAGACCCCGATGCCATCACAGGAACAGCTATGCTATGGACCCCTGAAGGAAAACAAAAGAGAGGCCGACCAAAAACAACTTGGCGGAGGACTGTGGAGGCTGAGATGCAAAGAATGAACCAGAGTTGGGGCACTGTACGAAGGATGGCCGCCGACCGAGCAAAGTGGAATCAATTTGTTGTTGCCCTACAAGACGCCACCAGGCATAATGGCCACTGACTGCTTTGACGGTCGGCGGCTAAGGATCAAAGAAGAAGAAGAAGACTACAACTAGCTATTCTAAATTCTAATGTTACTTCTAATTTCACAGTCAGCTGGAACTACTACAAATTGTCTACACAATCTCTGCACAGACTTCGTTTCTACACAGCCTATCCTGAAATCTCCTGAACATTGCTACACACTAACTGCATCACTAACTTCAGCAGCTGTCCTCTGCTGTACTCTTCAACAAAACTGGCTCTCAGTTCTGTCTTTCTGGTTTACCACCTGTAGAGAGGATTTTAACCCTATTGCTGTCCACAATTCTGACATTGACGACTAAGGTATAAACTACTGGATTCTGGAACTGGAATAGGTAGCTATTTCACTGCTACCAAATCTGGAATCACCTGCCCAGGTACCCCTCTCTGGGCTGTGGGTCTTCGGCGTTATTATGGCCGGGACGAAGCGAAAATAATTACGACAACGCTGAAAGCATGCCATATTTGCCTGCATAACATTTACCGAGCTTAGCGCTCAGGATTTTCCCGTCAAATCCTATTCCCCTGGAGAAATGTCTTCCCCTGCCTGGAAAAACGTATTTCTCTTCTTCGTCAGCCTCTGGCGATATCTCAAACTCTGATTTGTCTGAGATGCCAATCTTTGCCGTGGGGAAATTTGGTGCCAATTTCGCTCTTCCCACTGAGCCGCTACCCGCTGTAGACAATAGGAAAAATGCACAGCTGAACAACACATCAATAATACATTCCTATATAACAAATAACTCCCTTACTTTAACATTTAACACCCAAGTCTTTAACACTTAACTCCCCTACTCTATTCTCGTTCTGCACCACCATACCAATTAATCATGCCCAAGAAAGTCAGCTCTCCCCCACTCGACTCCCTTCTCTTCTCTCTACCCGAGTCCAAAATAAACATTCCCCATTCTGGTTATCAGCTCGCTGACCAGCTGACCCAGATCTTCTTTGTTCTGCATGACTACCCCTGAACAACAACAGTTTTTCACTGGGCGGGCTCTACCTGTGCAAAAATACTGTGGCCCACTTCAACACTGACACTAATACAGCAATGATCAACACAAATAAAATAGACCCCGCTAGGAATCATTAAATTCCCGTTCTATTAGTTAAATCAACTAAAATGTAATACAAATATAATTCCCTTTAAAATTACATCTCACATCTTCTGAGTACACAGAACAACAATGCACCATCAATAACGTATAACCATATCACGCTAGCATCTGCATACTGCCTAGAAGTTGTACACAAACCCAGTTTATAAATTAAAACCCGAAATTACAGCCACGTGCTCCCGCATTCTTACGAACACGTGCTCCCGCATTTCATTACTTCACAGCACCCACGTGGTCACCATTCCACAACTGCACTCCCGTGTATAAGTATGTACGTATCAAAATAAACTCACAATAAAATACAGTACACGCTCTCCTGAATAAATAAATATATATACAGTAGAACTCCATTTATCCGAACCCCATGGGACCGAGCATCGTTCGGATAATCAAAAGTTCGGATAATTGGATTACATAATGTATCGAGTACATGTACACATATTTCTAAAAATAATTAACCATCACAAGGAAAATACACTATAAAACATATTTACTTGTACTGCAATAATAATACCCACACTGTATTAGATCACTGTATCACCAAAATCTTTCATTACACTGCAGTGCATGTACTACTTGTACAGTATTATTTTTTTTTTTTTTTTAAAGAGAAATATTTTCAAAATAACATTACAAACGATTCAAAACCAGGCACAACTTACGTATACATGTACTTGCACAGATGTAGCCCACTATTTAAAATAATGAGGAATCCTCTTTTGTACCAAACGATAGTCTCCTTTTGGCTGCTAAGTCCCGCATTCTCTTCAACAGCAGAAGCTGTGTAGGACAGCTGTCATCTTCTTGCTCGTACGAAGCCATCATTGTTTCTAGTGCTATAAAGGCTTCTTCAGGACTTGGTCGACGTTTTGGATTATCTTCATAATTTACAAGTACATCATGTACTTCTGAGGAGTCTTCATCATCGGTCACTACATGTATTTGGTTTTCTTCTTGCACAGAAGACAAAATTTCTTCGTCATTCAAAAACTGAAAACCAGAATCATTATCATCTTCTAGCCACAAGTGTGCATCATCTTTGTCACAGTCCGAAAATCCGGGCATTGCTTGAAACAGTTCCCCTTCATTTATACAATCATCATTTGTGTCCACTGCAGTAGTTTCATTGCCTCCTTTTTTCCCAAGCAATCTATTCCAAGCCTTGTTGAGATTATCTTGTGACAGGGTGGTCCAAGCATCAACTAACATATAGCAGCAGTCTTTGAGATTAAGCTTTTTAGAAAACGCCACCACACTTTCTTCATCTTCAGCCAACAATAAACGACGCAGGACTTCCTTCTTGTATATCTTTTTAAGTTTTGCTATAACACCCTGATCCATTGGTTGAATCAGTGCTGTTACTTGGGAGGCAGAAAAATTACTTTAAAATTTGTATCAACTGCATTCAATGTATCCGTCTCTGGATGAGATGGTGCATTGTCCAGTAGAAGAATTACTTTTCCAGTTTTCTGTTCTTGTTCTCTCGACCTCTTCACCAATCAAGAAATATTTCACTATTCATCCAAGCACTCTTCTGTGCTTTGTAGCACAATGGGAGACATGTCACATTCTTTAAACAACGTGGTTTTTTTGGCTTTGCCGATCATTAGCACCGGTAAACGATGACTTCCACTGCAATTCGCGGCTATCAAAATTGTTACTCTCTCTTTGCACTTTTTAAACCAAGGAGCAGCTGGTTCGCGCTGAGATGCAAGTGATTTTTGAGGCAATGATTTCCAGTATAAGCCAGTCTCATCGGCATTATACACATCATCGAGTGAATAACCTTCTTCTTCCAAAAAAAAAAGCCAAGAATGTTTCTTTAAAATTTTCAGCGGCAGTTGCACCGCTAGATAAAGATTCCCCTTGAATCTTCAATTCTCGTATGCCATGACGAGATTTAAAGTTTCTTAACCATCCCTGGCTAGCCTTAAAGTCAGGAGGACCGTCAAGTTGATTGTAGAACTGAAGTGCCTTTTCACACAATAGAGAGCCAGAGATAGGTTCCGATTTGCTTCTTCTTTGCAGACACCATATATACAAAGCCTCTTCCAATTTCAAATCTTTCGCATTTCTCATGGTTTTACGTTTCTTCGACCCATTTTCACTCTCCAATTTCGATGCAAAACTCATAATTTTATCCTTGTTACTTTTGATGTCAGAGACGGTAGCTTTCCCAACATTGAAAATCCTTGCAAGTGAAGACACAGTTTCACCTTTTCCTAGTCTCTTGATAATTTCTGTTTTCGTTTCAACTGACAAAACATTGCGGTTCTTTTTATATGCTTTAGGCCTACTGGAAGATGCCATATCGCACAGAGAAATACTTGTACACCAACATTATTCTGCTGTAGTAGCAGACACAATTGTTTTAAGTTGAACTGTCTGTTTAGCCAGTGTTCTGTCTAGAACGCACACGTACACTGGATTGGTAAATCATATATTAACTGATTTTATGATATAACTGACTTCCTGTACATAAACGACCGACCATTATCCCATCCCATCCTCTACAAATTGTTTGCACACATTTGAAGCTTGCCGCATCAAAATATTCAGAAATATAGTCTAACGTGACTGGTGGTGCCTGATTTTTTTTTTCTGGAAAAAGTGTTCGGATAATTGGGTGTTCGGATAATTGGGGTTCGGATAAATGGAGTTCTACTGTATATAACTATATAACTACAGAGTAAACCCTCAATAAAATTATAAAGTACACCCGCTCCTGGGTATTCTGTAAATTTACATAAATCAGAAATGCGGGTTTCTCCACCGACCTACTTTGAAATAATACAAAGCACGCCCGTAACCTCTCAACTCTTAAACCATCCTAGATACCGCTATTCCTTCAATAAGGAATTATATGAACCTCTTAAGTTCCTCAAGTCTATCACTAAAATAGTATTGATGGCTCTGTCGTTTATTTAAAATTAACTTCCCCAGAAACTACTGATCGGGCTAGCACTCAATTAAAATCAATAAAGTACCACGCTAATAAATCATGCTTACCAAAACTCGAATTTTCCCACTTAAAGGCAATCGACAATTTTGCACTGATACACGGCTGGCAATTTTCATTAGAGAGACCGACTAAGAAAATCAGTGAGTATTTATAGCAGGATCCCCCACGCTGCCCAAGCCTGACGTCATTTGCGCGGCTGTGTTCTAGCCCAATGATTTAAAATGCAGCTTGATCTCGGCCAATCGAAATTGTAAACAACTCTGACTCATCCTGTTACTGCTCACGCGTGCTAAAGGTCACTGCCCGCATTTAACAAAGAAACGGGAATCACGCTCAGCCCTCTACTGTTAAATGAAGCAAAAATGGCCGAAAATAATTTAACTCCCGAAAATACGTCTATGTGCCAGCAATATCTTAAGGAGAATAAAACTTGTGCAAATGTGAACCTAGGCTCTACCGTCCTCCCTATAGAAAAATACTGCAACAATTCCCTACACAACAACACTAAACACCACCTACTATTCATAGAGAAGAAACATAATGCAGATAAGATAAACTCCACCATAATCTTCACACTGAAAAAACGTAAATAATAGAAGGATAAGAAACCTGGGGTGGATTCCTTGTAATCCCTCCTAGAAATAGTGTAAATAATGCAAGGAGAAAAGACATGGGGCCTTTTTGAAAAAATAAATTACAGTACAGTATCACATGGCTGTAAATATATATATATATATATATATATATATATATATATATATATATATATATATATATATATATATATATATATGTTCATACATACGTACATACATACGTATATATATATGTATATATATATATCTATTAGAGGTGGGCAAATCGACACACTCCGCTGTTTCGAGACAGTCGGCTCAGTGATTTAAACTGTGTCGAAACAGTGTGTCGACACAACGACACTATTGCCCGTATCGGGGAGAAAGAAGTCTCTAATAGACAGTATACATTACTATACATGAACTGTTTTTACTTGCGCGCTACTGTCGTGTGTGAAAATCTATGGCATTTCGTGTGACCACAATTCAATATTTTTACACAAGTCTTCATTATGATGAAATAAAATGGAGATATGATGATAGCTGCAGTATATGTGAAAATAATAAAAAAAAAACAACAATAATAATAACAGTGTTACCAACCAATATCAACAGAACCGAGTTTGTTTCCTACCACAGACAATCACCTGGCCGATGTCACTAATCTACCGCAGAAGAAACCTACCACCTCCACTAACCTGTTTGACGAATACATGAACTCTAGCTGTCCAGTATCCCCAGACCCGAGTTGGTTTCCTACGACCACCACCACAGACAATCACCTGGCCGATGTCCCTAATCTACCGCCGAAGAAGAAGCCTACTTCCACTAATCTGTTTGACGAATACATGAACTCTAATTGCCCAGTATCACCAGAACCGAGTTGGTTTCCTACGACCACCACCACAGACACCCACCTGACTGATGTCCCTAATCTACCACAGAAGAAGAAGAAGAATCCTACCAAGCGGCTGAGAGTTGTCCTTTAGTATTTGACAAAATAAAAAAATTAACTAAAATTCTTCTTTTGTTACCTATATCGTCTGTTGTATGTCTAATTGTTCGTATAACTGTTGTAAAATATTTCGTCTAACTGTTCGTATAACTGTTGTAAAATATATATCGTATAACTATCGTCTTCCTATTGTCTAAATATATCTCCCTATTATATGTATATATCGTCTAACTATCGTCTAACTGTTATCTAAATACACCCCCTTCTTGCGGACTTGAGATAACAAGAAGACGATATATTTAGACAGTAGTTAGACGATATATTTAGACAAACAACAAGAAGACGATAACAAGAAGCGGATAATAGTTAGACGATAATAGGAAGACGATATATTTAGACGATATATTTAGATAACAAGAAGACTTTGAGACAACAAGAGGATAATAGTTAGACTTTGAGACTGTAGGAAGACGATATTTATAGACAACAGTTATACGAACAGTTAGACGATATATTTAGACAAACAATTAGACGATAGACAACAGACGATATAGGTAACAAAAGAAGAATTTTAGTTAATTTTTTTTTATTTATTTCAAATACTAAAGGACAAGTCTCAACCGCTTGGTAGGTTTCTTCTTCTTCGGTGGTAGATTAGGGACATCGGCCAGGTGGGTGTCTGTGGTGGTGGTCGTAGGAAACCAACTCGGGTCTGGTGATATTGGACAGCTAGAGTTCATGTATTCGTCAAACAGGTTAGTGGAGGTGGTAGGCTTCTTCTGCGATGGTAGATTGGTGACATCGGCCAGGTGATTGTCTGTGGTAGGAAACAAACTCGGTTCTGTTGATATTGGTTGGTAACAGCTGGAGCATATATATATATATAAAAGATTTTCGATCATACATTACTTACTTACTTAGTCGTTCCCCTTCTACCGTGAGGTGTAGAGGTTTGGAAGAGAGAGCGCCGGACTATCCTATTGGCTGTCTTCCTCCTGGCCTGGTTCCATGCTAGTCCTCGGTCCTTCAAAGATTGTCTAATATTGTCCTCCCAGCGGACTCTGGGTCGTCCTGGGGTTGATCATACATGCGCTGTCTTATCTATAAGAACTGAATCAACTATGTATTTGTAAAATAACATATAACAAATTTAATTATCAAATAGTCTTTAACAAATTTAAATACATATGGATGAAGATGAATGTACGAGGTTTTAAAAAATGTGTCTTCATTGAGACTTAATTGGTGACTGATTGTTATTAGTGTCCTTTGCGTGCCTGTTACAGAAGACTTAGCTTGTTGAGTACTGCACTGGGTCGTCGTCAGGTTTTTTGTGATGAGGACTCTTCTCTAGAGGCGTCTAGATGAATTTCACTCCTAATGTCAAGGTGGGTGTCTTCACAACGAGCCAACTGTAGGTAGTTGGTGTCGAACACAGCTCTTTAGATGCTTCGAACACTTGGTCTGGGAAATTTTAGTATTCCTCTTATGAACGAACGAACGAACTTTATTTTCAAAGGTTGAGCATTGGGCACGCAGGCCCGTCTAACATTCTGCCCTTCCTTTCGCTCACCTTTCATACTGAAATTCATTTATTCTCATATGCATGTTACATGTCAATTTCTATAAATTCAACGTAAAGTAAAATAATAATATAGCACACTCATATTAACATTAATTAATTATAAGCATGACATAACATATGTTGAAAAGTACAAACATCGTCATTAGAACCTACAGTTGATGTTATAAGAAAAGATAATCCGATTAGGGGGGCATGTAATCAGAATTCAGAAAGTATTCAAAAAGTCTATGATTGTATGAATAGGGACTGAGGTTGTTTCTTAGGTTATGTGGAAGACAATTCCAAAGATGAGCAGCAGAGTACGCTAAGCTTTTCTTAAATAAGTCAAGCCTAGGCTTAGGCACTTGCAATCTGTTAAAGCGTTGACTGCGTCTTTCATTGTAATTGAACATTGGCCACAGATATGCTGGAGCATTGTGTGACAGGATTTTGTGAACAAATTTAGCTTTGTTAAACAGAAGGCGCTTTCTTAAGGGCAGTATTCGGAGGTTTTTATAGAAATCTATACACTGAGTTAGGCAGTTGTCAGAGACTAGACACACTGTGTGTTTATTGAAGGCCTATGCTCCTCGGGGAGCTAAAGGGTATTGATTGATTGATTGATTACTGACAGACACCTGTTCTGTCTGCAAGCTATTACACAATCTACTTACACAAACAACTTCACCTTGCACAAGTAGATGTCAATGTTGCTTCAAAAACAGATCAAACGGTCAGGTAAATTTAGGGAGTGACAGGATATGATAAAATAACCTCGATCGATGAAAGCGTAAACAATAAACAAAGGAAGAATTAGCACGTAGAAGGAATGATAAGTAAGTACGGCCGGAGAACTCAGATTTAGACTTTGGGGAAACGGGAGTGTTGCAGACTTTCTTTTATGGGCTAAATTTGTATGATATAGTGTTCTTCTTCTGTCTTTCGCTGACTATTATATTCTGCTGCAACAGTGGGTTCAATGTGAGTTTCGTGCATATTAGTGTGAGTGTTTAGCAATAAACTTCATTTCGTATTCAATTTTATGTTGTGTTCTATTATTTCTTTGAATTCTCATTGGTATGGCAGAGTTTTACATTTTGACCAAAACGTTGAATGTTAACGGTCAAATCAACACAACACAACAGTCAGAACTGTAACTTTATAAACTTCGTCATCGAATAAGTCTCGTGTGGACGACTCTACATATATTTTAATAGCTCCAATAACAATACAGCATGAGTTTCTGAATTAACGTGTTCCACATGGAAAGAAACTTGATACATCACAGTTTGTAGTTTATCATGCACAAGACATTGTGCGTTCATTTTTAACCGTCATAATGATTGTTCATTATCCTTATCCAAATACTTGGCACATTACCATATTTAAGCAGCATCAATGCATCTCTGCTAATTATTCCATTATTGCTTAGGATCAATGCCTAACATTCACGTCAGAACTTTGTCTGTATATTGGCCTCACTCGCCATGCTACACTAGCCATGTCGCTTTCATTAGTGTTATACATTAACTTTGCGTTCGTAATTCCTGAATATCGCGTATATAAATCCTTGCGTTTTATCCCTAACGCTTTACACAATTAGGGACTGACCGGTCCTTATCCACATATTATTATATCAGCTTTAAAAGCCCAAACATTGACTGTTATATACATTGGCTAGTAGCTCTGCCACATAATTCTGAACACTGCCATATGCCCAAAGGCTACACTAAGACTAGGCTTCATGCGTCATCCAACTCTTTACGATTACCCTTTGAAGTCTAACTAGTTGAGGTGTTGCAGGGTGCAACCATCCAAATCAAGATAAAACCAAAATGCTCGCAAACCATGCAACAATCCTCAACAAGGAGAATACAGAAAAACAAACGAAATAATAATCGGAAAAGTACCTATGCAATAGTAACAGTAGAGAAGCTAGTAGAAGTAGTAACAGCAACAGTAGTGCTAATATGAAGTAGTTGTGGTAGTAGATGTAATAGTAGTAGAAGCAGTTTTAGTAGTTATTAGCTGTAGTTTGTTTACTTTTATTTTAATAAAAATAGTAGTAGATATTGATGTTTCTTTTGTAGGCTTAATAATGGATGTTGTTGTTGTAATAGTAGTTATAATATTAATTGTGTCAACTACCAATTAATGCTGTGGATTTAATAATGACAATAATTTAATACTTGGCTCACTCCGCTAGGAGACGACCACAACATGAAATGCTTGACACAGAAAGATAACACGTTCTATAGGAATTCCCTTTTTAATAGAACACTGCACACAGTATAGCCACACACAGCTGAAAACAGTATGGAATACATATAACACTGCCCGAGAAACTTCTCAAATTAATATATCAAATTAATCTCACACATGACAGTATAACAGTACAATATAAACTCAGTACTGAAAATCGCTTACTATGGCGAACCAGAACTACAACAATGGAAAACTCAATCCACTGGCAAATTATACCCGATGGCCTGACAATAATATCACTGGATACTAAACCCCTCCAGAATTATAATTATGTCCAAAAGAATAAACCACTATAGCAAACTCTAGGCCATAATCCATACTCATTGCAAAGGGAATCAAAACACGTCCGTATAGGACAAGCCAAAAAACTCTCTCCCTTTTCCCGCTTAATCTGTCTTCGACTTCCATCCTCTTCACGGACTCCGTTGTTTCTTAAAAAGTTATCAGGGTAGCCAATACTCACTGATAACGATGTCACCAACCTAGTTTTTCTGCCACTAGAAAATACGCCGCGACAAATTGTAATATTAGTAATAATAAGTGTTGTTGTATTCCTAGTAGTAGAAGAAGAAAGTAGCCTCAGAATTAGTAGTGGTAGTGGTAGTAGTGACAGCAGCAGAAGTAGTAGTGGTAGTGGAAGTAGTAGTAATAGACGAAAGCATTGAAATTTTATATTAATGATACTTACTTACTGTAGCGTTCAGTTTGCTGAATCTATGATTGTATATGTGCCTGGTTAATTTCTGGGGATTCTAATTATTAAATTCCTGGTCAAAGGGCATTAATTCATGTTTTACTGGGATGGTAGTTGACAGTGGTAGTTGTCCAACTTGTCTATAATGTCAGTGGTTTAAATTTGGGAACCAATGTCGGCTTTCCCTGATATATTTTCAAACCGCCTATTTTTGAGCTGAGCTCAAAGGTCTTGCGTGTCAGAGCGCATGCGCGAGTTTTTTCTGGCGCGATTTTGGAGAGAACGACTGTGTTAGAGTCGTGCTATGATTTTGACAGGATCAAGATGGGTTCTTTAAAAGGTCCTCTGTGTGTCGACAAAGATGTCGAATATTATAGTTATATTCTATACGCCTAGGATAGGCAAGTGAGTGTGGTGATTGTGATTCTGAAGGGACAGTAAGTTAATTTACTCTTAGAACTGTTTTCCCCGTTTGCAAGAATCTTACGTGACTTATATTGTAGCCAGCATATGACTTTTCCCCTGGGCGGGAGAAAATCCACCTCAGTACATTTGAAAAGAAGCTCACAATGTTTCCTAATATTATGCACTAGGATGGTGCAGGCCCAAAGGTACTTTATATATTGTTGTATCCCGCTATGCCGGCGATACCATTTGCTCAAGGCGGAACTCCCCTTGTTTGCAAGAATATCACAGAGGCCATCATCATTATTTATCTATAAGCCCGCCATGTTGCGCGGCCTGTTGTAGACCCATCTACATATTTGTCTGATTGAAGTCAGAAAGGAGTTTGTCTAAACTCATATATTGAATGTACTTTACTGTAGCTGACGGGAGTGGAATGTACGAGATCAGCTTTATCATAGCTTGATAGTGAACCCTATTCATATGATTTATGTGCTGAACTGTTCCATGACTGTCCTATGTTGATGTCGGCGTATCTGTCATTTGTGGAGTATTAAATATATGAAAACGTTAGAGGTGTTTCAAGAACTCTATGACTACTACACGTTTAGTTACAAGAGTGTGACGTTATTTGGATGTCTGTCTTCCATGAACTTTAACTACGCATTCACACATATTGATTGAAGTCTACTCACACTACATCATATATCTATTACACCTCATCTCTTCAAGATCTCCACACGAATGCCAGCGTTGTTGCGGCCAACCAGAGCCTGCATACAATTATACCAGCCTAGCTGACGCTGTAGCATTCCTCATATTATTCTGAACAATTCGCTTCAGTGGCCAAACTGTACCTGCACTATTTATCTCACGGTCACCTGCTACGCTTGGACAAGCACAGACCATACATGACTGTTTACACCTGTGGTATCCAGTGTGAACTTACCACCCAAGTCTCTCACGTTACATTTCTACACTTAACATTTACACGGGCAGCAGTAAACCCAACCTTAACACTTACTTACTTAGTCGTTCCCCTTCTACCGTGAGGTGTAGAGGTTATATTAATGATAATAATATTAAATCAGTGACAACAACAACATGAAACTCATTATCACCACCTACATCATTAAACGCAACATCACAACTTTTATCGTTGGTATATTTCAGGTGGGCTGTTGTGGAGATGGACAATATGGCGCAAGAAATGAAACGACTAAATTGTGAATTAGAAGAAGCTAGACGTCAGCAGGCTGAAAAAAAATCATTGGTATGTAAATAGTACTTGTTTAACAAACAGAATCAGTGGCGGTTCATTACTAGGGGATAGTGGGATTGATCCCTACCATAACTTTTAAAAACCCATGTCTTAATAGAGACAAATAACAAATCTCCATAGTGTGGCAAGATGGATGTTTGATAGAAAATTAGAAAATAATTTCAAGAAATGAAGAAGTGAACTGGTGAACCAGAGGTAAGGATGGCATAATACAAGTCAGGTAGTTAACTGCACAGTTCTCAATGGTAGCTGTAGGTGAGAACTGATAGGTAAGCCATCTTCTCTCTAGACCTACCCTATGCTCCTGGGGTGTTATATAAATATATGAGTGCAGGTCGTATTTATTCCCTACCAGTTTTAAACGATTGATATTCCTTTGACCGCACAACAGAATTATAACTGGAAATTTTAATAATTCAATTACTGCCGTTATAAACAAATCATTGCACGTTACTGATTAATGATGTAGGTAAAACCTTTATCACCTCGGTATATCAATGTCTTACAAGGTTTCGCACACAGTTTTAAAAAAAAAATTACAAAAAGGTAAATTGTCACTGTTTGGTTGTTTTCATAATGTTATTGGCTTGGGTGTCTAGCAGACAATTACGGTTAGAATTTGCGATCACCGATGGTTACCTGGGCTCAGGTTGGCAAATATAAATGAAACTGCCATCTTTAATTATCCTAATAATACAACTACTGCCCTTTCCCCCTTGCCACTCGCTATTCAGACCACAACTTTTGTCCTTAACAATATTTTTGTGATATTTCGGTCGGATAATATACTCGTAGTTATTTACAGAATATTCCCTGAACCCCCTTGACAAGTTTCTCGTATCCCCTAGTGGTTCGCGTATACCATGTTCAGAATCCTTAACGTAGGATATGTGGTGTTCAGAATTGTAAATAATATTTGCATTTGCTGTCACTGGTTGACAGTCAAAATCATTCCTAAAACTTTATTCCGGTTAAACGGTTAATTAATAATTCAAATTGTGTGTTTCACTTATATCCAGTGGCATACTTAAGGGGGGTGCGAGCAGACCACCCAGAGTGACAGCCTGGAGAGGGGTGCCATCGGACATTTTTATGATAGTACTTACTGTTATCTGCCATTAATGGTACCTATACCTTGTAGCGGTATGGCGGCTTGCGTACCCTGACAACCCTCACAGCTATACCAGCGGGAGTTTTACGCCTGGTAGGTTCAACCAAGCTGGACAGCTCTGTGCGAGTAGGGGTCAAACAAAAGCTGGCACCCTGGTCCTCCAGGTTGGGGGTTGTAGCGCAGGGCCGACACCCCTGCCTATTAAAACAAATCTGAACAGTTGTTTCAGCAACAAATTGAAAAAACTTTGATGCAGGACGGACATCTGGAGACTCAGGCTCGTATGACTGTCAGTGGTGAAAGCCGAAAAGAAGCTATTGGCATGAAAATGGATGCCCCGACCACAAAACACGAAACTAGAACTGGATTCTGGAAAGTCAGAACCATGAAAGAGGCAGGAAAGCTGAGGTAGATCATAGCAGAGATGAGGGGAACTACCGATTACATATCCTGGGAATAAGTGTGAGCAGATGGACCGGAACGGGATGTGACGATATGGTTGTGCGATCTCAAGTCCACTCCTGCAGGATTGCATTACATTCCCGTGTGAGTTATATTTTCTTATTTTTCTCTCCCCTGTCATTATTGTATGGCTTATTTTATGCACCCTTATTTACTCTCTATTCTGGATCAGTAGGGTGAAGTCTCTAACACTCCACTCCCCTACGGAAGTATTTGCTATGGGACTGTCTTTATCTTGTTTACCACTCCTCAGACTTATTTACGTTCCGCCAAGTGAACTGGGGTATTATCGTAACAATACCCAGTCATTATCACTGGTCAGAGAGCGAGATTCTTATCATGAAAAGAAGTGTCGCCCGATCAACATCTATAGAAGCCAGTATTATCTGTCTGAGATAGCCGTCTGAGGTGGGCAGATTACACAGGTGGTAGATGCGTTTATCGTTTCATGGGACCATCCCTGTGTGTGATTCTCACGATAATCTGTCTGGAGAGACAGTATTGGCAATAGGTAGCATCTGGACATCAAATGAGTTCACAGATGGTGTTTATGAGATGTGCACAAGATGCCGGCGGAAGTCTGACGCAATGATATGAAGAGGTCACGCGTGGATATTAAATCTAATATTTTGATAAACGTGAGGGTATTTTTTGAGTTTGAAACACCCCTACCCGTGTAGTGCTGAATGAGATTCGATTGGAATGGTTGATTTGAGAGGCCGGAATATACAATGTATCTCATTGGAAAATTAGGCGGAAACACAGCTGGAATTTGAACTGAGGATTGTGAGATATAATGTAGTGAAAAAAAAGTCAGTACACACACTGCAGCGCAAACGTTAGACTAGCGACTCCTAAAAGCCAGAAAGAAAAAGGAGACATTGGACTTAGAAATTCCACAACTATAAGTGACAGATCGAGTATTAGGCAACTTTGGCATTTACAAGTAAACCCGCATTTTTAATACAAGACTGGAAACTTAGGAATTTGATCACAAGTCATAGAGGAATTAAACAAAAGTTTTCCCAGGCCAGGGATTTTGCAGAACACCCGCTGTCAGAGGAATTAACTCTAATTTCCAGACCTAAGTGATTTCGAAGCTTCTAATACAGAGCTGTGTCCAGTCTAAATCTGTGCAAGGAGATCATGTATTCCCAAAATTTTGGGTTCATGGTTACAAGCCATCAGACGATTTGTGGTACTAATGCCGCTAGTGTGAGAGAAAAGCATCCACCCTAACTGCCTATTTAGGAAAAGAGTGTGGAGAAGGCTTTCGTCATCACAGAATTGATGAACCACAGCTGCAGGACTCAGCTAGAGTTAAGTTTCTTGTAAAATAGGTGAAAGCAATGGACTTTTGATAAATCCTCACCTACGTCTCTATGATGAAAACTTTTATCTAAATTTCACCAAATTGTCCATTTTTATTTTAACTGTTAAAGACTAATTCATTATTAAAATTGTTACTTGTTGTTTTAAAACTAAACAGTCATAGTCGCTTCAGTTTTAAATGTATGAGCCAGAATATTTAATAATACCTAGACATATATTTACCTCTAACCAGAGCTATACCTTATAAGAGGGATTTTGTTGGATTACACCAACTGGGGGCTTGAATGGGCTAAACTATTGCTTAAATCCTTCACAAAAGGCGACGGACCAGATATAATGCGTTAACAATTGTTCAGTCCAATGCAGCATTGTTCGTGACTTCTGGTAATATCTTGTGAAAGCTCTTTTAAGGTAGAAGTGTCATTAATCTTCTATCTACATCTCTGCCAAGAATAATATTGGAAGCCAATATTAGTTACTCTTGAGTTTTGGTCACTGTTGGACCACTACTGCAAAGCAGAGGAGGCAATCCGTGACACGGGGAGAATAAAAACAGCTACAGGAGAAACAGTACTTTACTCTGGTAGAGAGGATGGTCAGCACAATGAAGGCGTAGCGTTATCCTGAAGAAAGGAATAGAAAGGTCATTACTGGAATGGAAACCCATCAACAACAGACTGATAAGAACAAGACTGAGCAGGAGATTCACCAACACCACAATAATATAATGCTATGCACCCACAAATGACAGCGATGAAGAGGTCAAGGGCAACTTCTATCAACAGCTACAAAAGGAAATGGAATTGCACCTAGGTACGATCTTATTATAGTAATGGGAGACCTCTATGCGAAAATTGGTACACACAATACTTATAATGAAAGAGTAATGGGGAAATGTGGCAGTGGAGCAGTAAACAAGAATGGGAAAACATTATAGAGCAGTGCTCAGAATAGCCGAGACAGCTTTACATTAACTTTGTCGATTTTGAAAAGGCTTTTGACAGCATACACAGGGACAGCCTATGGAAAATACTGAGGGCTTATGGAATTCCTAGCTGCATTGTTTCCATTATAAAAAGCCTCTGTTCTAACTTTACGTGCAGTGTTGGGTTGAACAACCTAACTTTCGAGGTGAAGACAGGAGTACGACAAGGATGCCCCTTATCAATATTGTTATTTTTGACAGTCATAGACTAGGTGATGCGCCAGACAACAGAGGGCAGTCCAAGAGGAATTAGATGGAAAACATTTTCTACACTGGAAGACCTGAAATATTGCACTACTCGCACATTCACATCAACACATTCAAGAAAAAACCGATAGCCTGAATAAGTATAGCCAGCAGGTGGGTCTGAGCATCAATCTAAAGAAGACAGAGGTCACGACACTCAATGGGGGCAATCCTGAGCCAATAACAATAAGGTACCAGAAGCTAGAACAGACAGGCACATTTACATACTTAGGATGCAAAGTAACACCAGACGGCAGAACAAGCAACGACATCAAAAACAGAATGAATAAAGCGAGAACAGCCTTTGCTAGTCTCAACAACATCTGGAAGTCTTCCCAGTACAGCACAAACACCAAATTAAGATTATATGAGAGCTGTGTACTTTCTGTGCTTCTCTATGGTGCGGAATACTGGATAGTAACAGAGAAGGAAATGTCGAAAGTGTCCTCTTTCCACACAATGTGCCTAAGGAAAATTCACCTAATCTTTTGGCCGAGTACCATCACCAACCAAGAACTACTGATTCGGAGTAACGAAGAGGACATGCACACCATTATAGCTGGCAGACGCTAGAGTTGGGTTGGCTACATCCTCAGAAGGGACCCTGATGCCATTACAAGAACAGCTATGCTATGAACCCCTGAAGGAAAGTGAATGAGAGGCCGACCAAAAACAACTTGGCGGAGAACTGTGGAGGCTGAGCTGCAAAGAATGAATCAGAGTTAGGGCACTGTACGAAGGATGGCCACCAACCGAACAAAGTGGAAGCAATTTGTTGCTGCACTACAAGACACCACCAGGCGTGATGGCCACTGACTGCTTTGACAGTCTGCGGCTAAGTATCAAAGAAGAAGACTTACTGTTATAAATATAATTGCAAGTGTGATTCTTATGGGAGGAATGTGCCAAATGTAGCATCAGCCCCGGGTGCCAAATACTTTAAGTGTGCCTCTGCTTATATCTAATATTACATAATCAAATTTATTGTGTAGCTTTAAAAACTCAATGAAAAGGGGGAAAAAAAGGGGGGAAGGGGGAGAGAGAGAGAGAGGGGGGACTAAAAACCCCCCCAAAAAATTGGTAATTAATAATAATAGCAAAGAGAGAAAAATGAGTAAGAGGTGGGAGCAAATGAAATAAAAGACGAGGAGGAGGGTGGAAGAAGAAAAGACGAGAGAATGAAAAATATGTGTAATAACTGAGCCTGGGCCATTTGCCCCCTTATTATTTGGGATGAAAGGATAGAAATATTTTAATGTAAATAACGATCATGGAGGATCATAATCATGTAGCATTGGCTGAGGCGATGCCCCTTGTGGGGTGAGGCACCTTGTGAGGTGAGACACATACCAAAAGCCCCTGCAGGTCCGTCCTCTCGTATGGCCAGGGAGCAGAAGACACGAGGAGTCAGATGAAAGGAATAAAAGATGTTGCTTGTACGCGTCTAATTACAACAGTCATGTGACAGAACATAGGTCTGTAACCTTTTATCTGAAATCATCGGGGATTTTGTTTCGGTTTTCGGATGTCGTTCGAATGGCCAAAATCGACCAAAACTGTGTTAAAAATAGCACAAAGTCGCCAAATATAGTCGGAAATCACCCAAATTGTGATCGAAAAGTAGCTGAAAGTCGCTAAAAGTATTTTTCGATTTTCAGAATATTTCAGTTTTCTGTTGTTAGTATAAAAGGTTATAAACCTGTACAACTGCTTGCTCTGGCATACATCGAAACAACACGGACATTTTCCTGACGTGTTTAGTTGTGATCTGCAAAACATAACCTTCTCATTCTGTTGTCTCAGATTGGTGACCTGGAACGAACAATCGAACATGCTGAACAAGACATGGAGAACAGGATTCGACGTGCGGATGAGCAGCTTCAGAAATTTGAGAGAGAAATTAAGGATAAAACACACATGGTAAACGTTATGTGTGTGTGTACTTTTGTTTGTTTGTGTTGTTTTTTAAAACTCACATTAGGGTAGCTAAATAAGGAGGGACAAGTCGGGGCACTTGGGAGGACCACATTAGACAATCTGTGAAGAACTGAAAGGCTGGACTGGAACAATACCAAAAGGAAGATGGCTTACAGGATAGCATGGCTCTCTCTCTCTCACTCTCTCTTCTCTCTCTGGTTAACCTTTACATCACAGGATAGAAAAGAAACAACTGTTAAGACTCTGAGGTAAGAGAAGAAGGTATTATTGATGAACTCAGCTGTTACAGACGTGGCCAATCGGCAGCTGAATATGGCTAAAGTAAAAGAGTATATATCCTTACTTTGCATGACAACAAAATGCTAATTATATTTCTTACATAAAAAAAAAAAAATTAATAAATAAATGTTGTTAAGAAGAATTCTCAGGTTAGTTGAGGTGTGTAAAGAATGAGTGCTTTTAGTTCTGGGGTCTGTGAGGATACAGTGAATGAATAATCCATGATTGCCACGTGTATGCTCTACGAGACGAATAAGATGGTGCTGTACATGGCGCTCGCCCACTCATGATGTAAAACAAATGGTTATAGAAACCATCACTACAAGAGCACACAAAGTGCCTGATGTAAATTTCCTGTGTGGGGACCAGATGCAATTGTGGTCCTTCTATATATTTATTTATGAAATATATTTAGTAACGAGGAAGAGAATAACAACTTTTGGTCTAAAAAAAAAAGTTCAGTTTGATGTTTGTTATATCTTGATTTTCAGAAAGCTCCTCATCGGAGAAGATCTTTGGATTAGAAATACAATCAAATGGTGCCAGATTTTTAAATGTTGGTTTGTCGCTGGAGTCTTGTTTTAGTGGTGCGGGGCCTTTGAGAATTCTCGACTTTTCTTCACACGTCAGGAGTCGAGTGGTGTCTGGGATCACGTTAGTTTTACACTTAGATCTCACAAGTCTGCCGCCTCAAAATGTCTTCCAGAACCTTTTCTCAGGATTGATGTAAAGAAATTACTACCAGAAACTAGAGAGAGATAAAAGATAGCATATCCTGTAAAGCTTTGACTCCTGATGTGGAAATCAAGAGACTGCCCATTTCCCCCACATATATATATTATGATGTAATATGTCTTACCCCTTCTGGAAGGGTTGCTGGCTCTGCACTGAATGTTGATAGTGCTTATTGAATGAGACCCAGTCTTCCCAAGTGTGAACTACTGATAACTGTTTAGCAATTAAATCCTAGCTCTATTATCTTGGGGAAGATTTCTTGCCACAGTGACTATTCTACTCGGTTTTATGTCTTTGCTTGTGAAAAGACTACATATTACGTTTTTAGCACTTTTAGATCAAGAAAACTTTTACTATTACACTGTGGAGTTCTTTCTGCATGGTTCGAAGAAAGTGAAAAGTCCTCTAACACGCTTAGTTATACACACAATTTTAGTCCACGCAGAATTTCTTGAATGAAATTCGCGGGTGTATAGGTATTCGATTATAACAAATTGCTATTAGAGAGGTGCACTAATTGCGTCCCCCATTCCTAGGGATCGGAACCGCATGACCAATTGCATCATCTGTTTCTGGTCACTGATCTAATCTGTTTTTACAACATTTCTCCATCTCATCTCTCCATATGACCGGAAGTCTGATAAGCAGCTATCGGGTCACTCCAGACAGACAAACAAGATAATTCAACAGTGGCGACCTATAATCCCTTAATCTACTGATAAGAGACTCGGCTGAGCATCCAATTTCTTACTTTGTTGATAACAAACCCCAAAAAAGCGACCGCACCTACAATCTTGCCCAGGTGGGTTTGACTGGGTTGAATGTAACCACCCATCGATGTGAAGAAAAATGAAAAGAAGGTTGCAGGTAGATGACGGCAAAAAGGAAGGGTGGGAAGGATGAAAAGAAAAAAAAACGAATGGTAGAAGGTCATTTTGTAACAATGACCTATCGCTCATGACTGTTTCAATTCTTGCACAGCATATGACTTACCACTAACGACCATCACTTTACAATGCATATGCTCATTACTAATGATTGTCGTCTTGCACAGTATTTGACTTATTGCTCTTGGCTTTCACCTTACACAGCATATGCCCTATAGCTCACAACTGTTGGTGGACTTGCACGACATATGCCCTATCACTCACAACTGTTTTGTGCCTTACATGGCATACAGCCTATAATGATTTCTTTACCCTGAGATAAAATCAAGATTTTGTTCGTTCGTTCACTCACTACTGTTTGCCCCTTTTGATCTATCGCTGCTGCTTTTTTCTTAATCTGGATCATATAACCCGCAGATCAGCGAATGTGACGAGAAGTGCTGCCGCTACCAAACATCTGTGAGTGACAAGGATGCACAGCTTGAACAAGTAGATCATCAACTGTGCCGGGCGAACTGTGAAATTAATGTTTTGGGCAACAAAGTTACGGAGCTGGAAAATGTAAGTATAAACAAAAATAGACTATGTAGCTGAAAGCATGCTGATTTAGCGCCGTGCAGTTCCCAGGGGGTCTCTGATGAGACACGGAAAGAATAGGACTACTCCCTCTGGCATGTCATACAAGGTGACTGTCAAAGTACAATGTATAAATAGATATATGACAATGATAGTAGGCATACTCAGTACTTCCACAACATGTGATGTACTTACAGGACAGTATGATGGGCTCGTAACTAACTAGCAGGCCACACGAACAGTGGTGACACAGAATAAAGGTAGGCTTAAATAGCAACTATCCCTTTATTAATATAATGATAACTTGACCAAATATTGCCAAAGTGAGACACAAAATACATGCATGCTACCACTGTAAATCATAAGACAGATATACACTATCAAAAAGCCTCACTGTCGGACCTGACCACCACTTACCATAGTGGATAACGAGGCAAGCTACAGTACCACATACAAGGGGATTGACATAAGTCTTGGACCTGACCATAAAGGAGTTACAGGAGGAAGATGAAACTTGGTACATTTATAGTTCATCATATTTGCACTGAATGTGTGAAGTACGCGTTTGTTTCTTCAATGGGTTTTCCCGCTACGGTGCACGGCGCATTGTACCCTATTGACCGGATCTGCTGCTCCAAAGATTTGACAAAACAATGGAAAAGAAGGAGGCCAGAGCTGTGATAAAATTTCTAATATTTCAGGGAAAAACACCTACAGAAATACACAGGGAGATGGAACCAGTGTTTCGTGATTCTTGTCCTTCATATACTTCGGTAAAAAACTGGTGTCAACAGTTTAAGTGCGGCCACTCAAATGTTGCTGATCTGCCAAGATCTGGTAGACCAGCCTCAGAGTGCAACGATGAAAATGCAACAAGAGTGAAGAAAATCTTTGACCAGGATCGAAAAATGACAATTGTGGAGATAGCTAGTAGAGTAAAACTGAATGAAAGAACAGTTTATAGAATTTTACACAACAGACTGAACATGAGAAAAGTGTGTGCACGCTGGGTTCCGCGACTGTTGACACGTGAACAGAAGAAAACGAGGGTAAATTGCTGTCAACAGTTTCTCAAAAAGTGTCAGTCAAAAAACGTTTTGGAAACCATGGTGACAGTAGATGAGACTTGGGTACACCATTAAGACCCCGAATCCAAAATTGCCAGCATGCAATGGAAAACCCCGGTCTCGCCAACACCTGTCATGCCGAGAGCGCAGAAATCTGCAGGAAAAGTGATGCTGACTGTTTTTTGGGACGGCAAAGGTGTCCTTTTGAAAGATTATCTGCCTCGTGGCAACACAGTTAATGGACAGTACTATGCAGATCTTCTCACCAAACTAAGAAAGGTTGTGACCAGGAAACGAGGGATAACGCGCACTCAAAATCTTCCTTTGCTTCAAGACAACGCGCCCTCTCACAAAGCACGGCTTGTGCAGCTAGCAGCCAACGATTTGAATATTGAAATTCTTCCACACCCACCATATTCTCCAGATTTGGCTCCATCAGACTTTTTTTTATTCCCAAATCTTAAAAAACAGATAAAAGGAAATCATTTTGACAGTGATGAAGAAGTTATACTGGCATGTGATGACTGGTTTAGTTTGAAAAATAGGGTGTTTTACTCCCAAGGTCTTTTCAAGGTCAAGCAGAGATGGCAGAAGTGTGTCAATTCAAACGGTGGCTATATTGAAAAGGAAAAAACACTATACAAAATTTCAGCTCTCTGTGACATGTCCTTCATGGTCAGGCCCAAGACTTATGTCAATCCCCTTGTAATAATGAATTTACTGAAATACTCTAGATGCAAGAATCAACCTACAGTATACACTACTGTCAAAATAGGATAACTAAATATTTCTCCATCACAAATATACCAGGACTAATGAACTTAATGAGAAATAACGCTGTCCCACTAATATGGCCAGAATATATGTAACAAAAGTATTGGTTTCAAGACACGTCCACACAGGACGGCAGCTACGGCATAAGTCCACAATGACTTTTTTTGGCATCAAAATTCGAGCCAGTCACATGACATCACCTGACCGGGTTGTTTAAACAGTACTTCAAGTATATCGAGTAAAAAACGGCAGTAAAACATGCAGACAAATAAGGGTCTGTGCACGGGGCTGGCAACCACTTTACACGTAAAATAAATGAATACAGAAACCACTGTTGCATGAGCATGTAAATGTTTGGTTGTGGCTTTCTGCAAGGTGGACTAGCTGCAGTATTGGCACCATGCTCTATAAGGAGTGAATGGGAAAGTGATAATGATAAGTTTGTAAGAGTCCCAGATGTCTGGATGCCCTCCGTCCCACGTTTTAATAAAGTTTATAAGAAATAAATGGGAAGAAAACCCTGTATATTTCCAGTGGCTCTTTGAGGTGACAAAGAGTCAATGACGCAACTTCTTCCTAAGCCAGTGGTTGGCAACTAGGACTGGCAGTACCCCGTGTCAGAAGTTTGATGCCTCGCCGTCACCCCTGACTACGGGAATTAGTGATATGATGTGTGATATTCCCACCTGTATCTGCTATTTATCGCTAGAAAACTTGAAATTACCCCAGCCGGGGTATTTTACCCCTAGGTGTCGACCACTGTCCTAATGCATGTCTTGAAATGTAAATAATGTGAGATTGTGAATGATGTAAAACAAATAGCTATAGAAGCCACTGCTACAAGATCACATGCCTTGGTGTAAGCTTCCTCAAGGGGGTCATCTGCAATAGTGGCTTATGTGCTTCATGTGGAGTGAAAGAATGAAGATAATGGTGACTGAGATGGTTTGGCCATGTCCACAGAATGGGAAAAGACAGGCTACTACCACAAACATGGGAAACCATGAGCCAAGCATCCAGACTTCCAGGACAACCCATCGTTCGCTGGGAGGACCATGCTAGACAATCGCTAAAGGACTGAAAGACTGGACTGGAGCAATGCCAATAGGAAGAAGCTTGCAGTATAGCATGAATCTCTTTCGCTCTAGCTAACCTCTACAACCCATGGTAGAAGAGAAACGACTAAGTAAAACTTTGAGGTAAGAGAAGAAGGTACCAAAGATGAACCCAGCTGTGACAGATGTGGCCAATCGGCAGTTTAATACGGCTAAAATAAAATGGAGTATTTATCCCTACTTTGTTTAACAAAAAAATACTCATTATATCTCTTACATTAAAATAACAAATATTGGACATGACTGATAAGAATATTTTTAAGACTTTGTACTCGTATTATTAGCGTAAAGAATTTTTAATGTAAAAATTTAGTGTGACCTGAAATTCAAAATATCCACAGCTGCGAGATACCTTGCAGAAGAAAAGCAACGAACAGCGTGCGCAGTATTCTGAACTATGTCAGGAATTAAAATGCACCAAGTATGTTTGTCTACTTTACATTGTACCAAGTATGTTAATCTACTTTTACATTGTACCAAGTATGTTTTTCTACTTTTAAATTGTACCATGTATGTTTGTCTACTTTTAGATTGTATCAAGTATGTTTGTCTACTTTTAAATTGTACAAGTATGTTTGTATACTTTTAGATTGTACTAAGTATGTTTGCCTAATTTAAATTGTACCAAGTGTTTTTGTCTACTTTTTTATTGTTGTGATGGGATTGCCTCCCCTGCTTTGCAGTAGTGGTCCAACGGTGGCCAAAACTCAAGAGCATCTATTATAGGCTTCAATGGAGTCTATCTTTACACAAGATTACTCTTGACAGAAATGTCGATAGAAGAGTAGTAAAGCTTCTATCACATGGGAATCTTCACAAGATATTCATATAAGCGAAAACTATGCTGGCTGTTGCTGAGACGTTAATTATGTAATCTGCCGACAACTTTTGTGAAGGATTTAAGCACTTATTACTTTCAGCTCGTTTAAGCCCCCACCCCTGATTTACTCAGTGGAATTCTATTATTTTAATATAGCTCTGTTTAGAGTATGTGTGTAGTAACTTTGACTGAGACAAACATTTAGTACATTTAACATGATTGAATCAAAGTTAAATTGGTATAATTACAAATAACAAAATTTAATAATCACTTTAAGTTTAACAGTTTAAAAGAAAGGAATAATAGTTAATTACAAGAGAAAAGTTACTCATTACGTTGGTGATGGTAGTGTTGGGTTGATAAAAAGTTCAAGTGGCAGCATGTAGGTTAACTTAGCTGCCAATGATGATTCTAATCCTCCTCCTGAGGGGTAGGTTTTCTGTACACTGCTGTCACTCGTCTCTGGTCAAGGTTCGTAGGGTGAAGCTCGTTTCCCAGGAAAGTCTAGGAGAGTCTTCAAAGCTGGTCTTCTGTCTTAAAGCGTAACCACTCGTCCCTTCTTGTCCCAGAAATGGCCCATTTTGCTGGTACCACCAATAACTGGTAATAGAAATAGAAACGAAACGCTCTTCTGAGTATGGCGTTTTCCGACACATAGTTATGTGCGGCCCCCCCCTTTCTATTCTACCATCCCATGTCAGAATTTACCCTCGATGAGAATTTAATTTAATCCCTCGGGATAAAACTTTCTTTACATTTAAACTGAATAGCTTTAGCTTTACATTACATTTAAATGAAAGGTTAAACGTACAGATATAATATGTTTTACATTTACATCTCCACTGTTTGAAAAGTGTTCACAATATAAATTCATTTGTTTCCTTTATATTTACACTTGTTGAAAAGTTTGAAACTTCTATTACTTTAACCTTTAGCACGCTGCCGGCGACTTAATTTGCCCGCAGATTCCTATGTGCCGACAGCTGCAGGCGACTTAAGTCGCCTTTCGGATATCGTCGTTTTTTAGTAATAGGATTTGTGTACACGTGACTTCACCCCCGGATGTTAAGTTTTAATGTTATTTGCGAGAGAGTTAGCTTCCGTTTCCGATCTTTATTTAGTAATGGGTGTATCCGACATGGGACAATTTTGCAAAGGTCACGTCTCCCATATATGGTAATTTGATGTCCAATGCCCTTATGTACAAACTTCCAAACACACCGGTAACCGCATATGACCATGTGTTCGAAATGTAGCAATCTTACTTTTATCTAAAGTAATCTTGTCATCCATGTCTTTCTGTAAGTTATCTCCCCTTTTCCAAGCTTTGGTGATGCGTGCACCTGTGTCTTATTGGTGATTAAGCCGATAACGATGGCCGATGTATGTGTTAATCTGTCGCGCCTATAACCAACAAATGTGGGCAGTACCAAGCAAATCACTTACTGGGAGTGTCGAATGATTTGATAAAATCAAATATTTGCTACTTAGCAGAAAAATTAAGAAAGAAAGAAAAGTGAAACAACTGACAGCACGCAAATAAAATCAGTATGACAGTGTACTGATACTGCTGGAGTGACACATAGATCGAGAGAGGCCGCCCCGTTCTGTGACAATTGTACCAAGTATATTTGCCTAATTTTAAATTGTACCAAGTATGTTTTCTAGCTTTTTAAATTGTACCAAGCATGTTTGTCAACTTTTAAATTGTACCAAGTATGTTTGTCTACTTTATAGATTGTACCAAGTATATTTGTCTACTTTTAGATTGTACCAAGTATGTTTGTCTACTTTTAGACTGTACCAAGTATATTTGCCTAATTTTAAATTGTACCAAGTACGTTTGTCTACTTTTAGATTGTACCAAGTATGTTTGTCTACTTTTAGACTGTACCAAGTATGTTTGCCTAATTTTAAATTGTACCAAGTATGTTTGCTATCTTTTTAAATTGCACCAAGTATGCTTGTCTACTTTCAAACTGTACCAGATATGTTTGTCTACTTTTAAATTTTACCCAGCATGTTTGTCTACTTGACTGGACAAACAAAAATTATTTCTCCCAGGTGGTAGTATGACCGTATACAATGATTTAAAAAAAAATTCAGATTCTTTATACCTCCTTACCTCTCCAAAAAACAAACAAATAAAACTATACACATATACTTTTGGGCGAATCACAGTTTACGGTATTCACGCTGCCACGTCACCCAACTGGAGATAGAAAAGTCGCCATACTGTCAGCACATGTGAGAGCCCACTCGCGGCTCACATTTACTGAAATTTATTTATTTATTAGTTTTTTTTAAATTTTGTTGTTGTGGTAAAAACATTTGAAAAAATCCTGGCACATGGAAATGGTTAGGGTTAAGAATAGCTTTAGCAGTTATTGTTCTGGGATTTGTAGCCACTAACGATATCTTAAACCTAATACTGTTTCTACCGTTTTAAAAATAATGAGGTGCGATAATTCTCGATAGAACAAAATCGATGAAGACTTGCAAGCAACGCGTGAAGAAAACAGTAGCAGATGAACAAGTGCACGCATGCACAGACCGTTGTCAGCATTTCATCGATCATGAAGTTGGATGTATGTACTGTAAATTGTGATTCAAAAACGTTTGTAAAATGCTTAAAACTTACAACACACAAATAAATAAAGATAAAATCATGTTTTTCAGACGTTTAAAGTCACATATGTTCGCAAGTAGCGTAGGGTTTAAATTTTTCTTGATTTACAACCTCTAGTTATTTCCATTTTATGTCACTTGGAGTAATATCTGATCGCGGGCTATCGTACAAGTACCATGTTGATCACATTATACCGTACAGAAGTGGGCTGCCAGGCCTCTCTTGCCCTAAAAACAATGGCGGCAGCGCACCTGGAGCAGATAGTACTGTTTCTCCTCAATCACAGCTGGTCATGTCAGTAATCGAGTATGACCATGGAATACTCACACTGTCAGTATCACAATGTGTACGACTGGAACGTATTCAAAATGAAGGGATGCGGTTAGTCTTGGGCTGTAAGCGAGATGCCCCCATTGTGACGATGCTGTACATACTTGGATTGCTGTCGATTAAATCCAGGTATTCGATGGCTCAAGTAAAAGCCTATATGCGAGTAACCACAGACAAAATGCACCCCCCTGCATGGGAACATAGCTGATATCAAGGGAGCAAGAATCAAGAGGGGGGTGTCATGGATGGCACAGGCAGAGACAGATGACCACAGTTGAAGATATATTCAAAGGAGAAGAGGGAAGTAAGTCAGATGAGAACTTGACGAACTACCAGCAAGTCATCATCAGCCTTGGCAGAGAGTGCAGAGCTTGGGATAATAGTTGCAGAGCTGGAAAGTTATCAGTTGATAAATGATAATGCTGGAGATGATGATGCCATCGTGCACACTGATGGGTCTGCAGCCTGTGAGAAATCAGGATGAGGCTTCTCTGCTAGAGTTAAGGGTAAGATTGTCACCGAACATAGTGGGGCTTACATGACAACAACATCCAGCATGAGAATGGAGGTAGAGGCAGCTACTGCAACCCTAATGTGGTTCTCTGAAACTTCATTAACAAGGGCAGTTATTGTGTCAGACTCTCAGTCCATGCTTCGGAAGGTCCAAATGGATTTCTACAGCATGAATGGAAAACCTCCATAGAAGCCTCGATTATTCAAGATCTGGTGTGTGGATCTTCTATCTTGGTTATACAGGGGTATGCAGCAATGAAAGATCTGATAGATAGCTTCAAGAGCATCCATAGCGGGTGCATTGGATATGGACAAGGGAGAGATACAGAGGGCAATTAATGACCGCCTATTAGAGGCTGACACTTCAGTCGATGAATCATCAAGGCTAATATTGCTGAAATTTGGCTTTAAGCGTAAGACTGGCAGGGATCAACGTATGGCAGGATCCATCCCAGCACACAACAGGAACAATTAGCATTCATATCCTTCGACATTTGCTGAGATGTGCGGAGTACAATGGTGTCGATTCTGAACAACAACGGCAATAGTTATGTCAGCTTGGACAAAGCTTTAAAGCTGTTTCAGAAATTGCTACTGGCAGTTGTAAAAGCTTCAGTTTATGTCAACGAGAATCTTCTTCTTCTTCTTCTTTGATCCTTAGCCGCCGACCGTCAAAGCAGTCAGTGGCCATCACGCCTAGTGGCGTCTTGTAGGGCAACAACAAATTGATTCCACTTTGCTCGGTCGGCGACCATCCTTCGTACCGTGCCCCAACTCTGGTTCATTCTTTGCATCTCAGCCACCACAGTCCTCCGCCAGGTTGTTTTTGGTCGGCCTCTCTTTTGTTTTCCTTCAGGGGTCCAAAGCATAGCTGTTCTGCCATCACCGGTGTCAATACCTTGTCGAGGTATGGCGGCTTGCGTACCCTATTTACCCCCAGAGCTATGCCAGTGGGAGTTTTACTCCTGGAAGGTTCTACCAAGCTGGACAGGTTTGCGCGGGCAGGGGTCAGACGAAAGCAGACACTTTGGTCCTCCAGGTTGGGGGTTTTGGCATAGGGCTGACACCCCTGTCTATGTGGAAAAAATTGAGGTTGCGGAGGCGATAACAAATATTTCCTAGTATTGAATTATTACACGTTTTTCAATCCATAATGTTTGTACAGACACACATTAATAAATGTGATTAGTTCTCTTCATTTACATCATTTTGAATGATCACCCAACTATTAATCCACTCTATGTGCTTCCTGGTTGTCTCTTATGAGATAAAGAAAGAATATGACTACTGTACCATCTGGCAAGTCGTAGAAGGTGACGACATGAGGTTGTGCATGAGGTTGGCAACCTCATCATCTAAAACAAATAGCCACAGGAAACCACCACTATAAGATCATGTGACAGGTGCAGGCTTCCTGCCAGGGGGGCCAGCTGTAGTAGTGGCTCCGTGCTCTATAGGGAACTAAAAGTAAAACGATCATCAACTATTATTTCCATGTGGTTAAGGTTTTTAGCATCAATTATTTTGATTTCCTGCTTCTAATCCACAATAATGTTTCAAACAGGTAATAAGAGGGCCAAACATTAGCTTTACCGGGGTACCAACAACACTAAAACCGGCCCTGTTCATAGCTACACAACCTTCATTTTATGTCAGCATGACCGAAATATCTGGAGATCAAAAGAAATCAACTCGAATACAAAAATAAGAATCTTCAATTGAAATGTCAAGTTAATGCTACTGTATATCTATGAAACATGGAGAAAACAAAACAACAACCAAAAAGCTAGAGACTTTCATAAATGAGTGCTTGCGTAGAATAGAAAGATTGAAGTGGAGTGACAAGATAAATAATGTGATTACAAGAGCTAGATAAGTGGCAGTGGAACAAGAGATGAGAAGAAAACGCTGGCAATGGATTGGACACCCATTTAGGAAATCTGTTGATTGCATTACCAGGAAGTCCTTGTTCTGAAATCCCCAGAGTAAGGGGAGTAGATACAGACTGAATGGCAGATGAAGAAAAGAACTGGGGACAGAAGTGAAAATGATGAAGACATAGAAAGACCTTGATCTGATGACACATACCAGGAGGACTTGGCATGTGTTTGTTGAAGGCCTATGATGACACATACCAGGAGGACTTGGCATGTATTTGTTGAAGGCCTATGATGACACATACCAGGAGGACTTGGCATGTGTTTGTTGAAGGCCTATGATGACACATACCAGGTAGGACTTGGCATGTGTGTTTGTTGAAGACCTATGATGACACATACCAGGAGGACTTGACATGTGTTTGTTGAAGGCCTATGATGACACATACCAGGTAGGACTTGACATGTGTTTGTTGAAGGCCTATGATGACACATACCAGGAGGACTTGACATGTGTTTGTTGAAGGCCTATGATGACACATACCAGGTAGGACTTGACATGTGTTTGTTGAAGGCCTATGATGACACATACCAGGAGGACTTGACATGTGTTTGTTGAAGGCCTATGATGACACATACCAGGTAGGACTTGGCATGTGTGTTTGTTGAAGACCTATGATGACACATACCAGGAGGACTTGGCATATGTGTTTGTTGAAGGCCTATGATGACACATACCAGGAGGACTTGGCATATGTGTTTGTTGAAGGCCTATGATGACACATACCAGGAGGACTTGGCATGTGTTTGTTGAAGGCCTATGATCTTTGAGAAGTTAAAGTATGATGCTGATGGTGATGATGACGATGAGTAATCAACGATTATAAAATTATTTAAGAAATGGCTGCTTGTCAGTGAACAACTTCCATGTTATGTCAGCTTGAGCAAAGCCTGTATGAATTGTTTCAGGGAGCAAATAGATTCTGTTTCCATTGAGGTCAACGAGACAAAACGAGAGCTTGTGTCCTGTCAGAGGGAACAGGATCAAGTCCGCAGAGAATCGGAAGAGCTCAAACTGGACATGCAAGTGAGTGGATAGATATATGTGTGGGTGCATGCATGTATGTGTAAGTGGTTGCATGTATCTGTGAATGCATGCATGTATATGTGAGTTAGTGTATGTGTGGCGTGACTGTATTCCCTGGTCTTCAGTAGTGATCCAACAATGGCCAAACTAGATTGAGGATCTTCAAAGGTATCAAACTTCGCTCAAGATTACTCTTGGCAAAGATATAAATAGAAGAATAATGTTTCTATTTAAGGGAGTCTCACAGGAATTGTACAGAATGGCAAACATAACAACAGAGATCATCTAAGTTGTTATGAACCTATTATTCTCTGACCCCTCTGTGAGAATAATTATTGACTCATATTTTCTGAGCCCTCAGCTGAATGTGATTCATCAACTAATAATTTACTAGTTCTGTGTATTTAAAACAAAAAACTTGAGTCATACAAGTGCAAATTCACTCAATAATGATTAAATCAACTATAGATATATATTTACATATAACAAGTTTAATAATCAATTATTGGGTAACAAGATTAAAATGAATAAAGTTATTTTAACAAAGAAAATAATCAATTAAGTTTGATCACCATTGGATGATATGTGTGTAAAGTTTACTGAGTTCATATACTGTTGCCAATGCTCTTCCAAGATGCTACTTTCTCTTACTTATTTAGTTGTTCCCCTTCTACCGTGAGGTGTAGAGGTTTGGAAGAGAGAGCGCCAGACTATCCTATCGGCTGTCTTCCTCCTGGCCTGGTTCCATTCTAGTCCTCGGTCCTTCAAAGATTGTCTAATGTTGTCCTCCCAGCGGAATCTGGGTCATCCTGGGGGTCTGGATCCCTGGCTCTTTGTTTCCCATGCTTGTCGTGGTAGCCGATCTTCTCCCATTCTGCAGACATGGCCAAACCATCTTAGTTGGGACTGTTCTACTTGGGTCTGCGGGGGGTGGCATTTTAAGCCTTGACGTATCGTCTGGTTGCGGACTATGTCTCTTCTTGTTACTTCAACCACCTTCCTCATTGCTACTTTCTCATTGTTGTTTATTACAACAAAGTCTTCTGCCGGAAATGTTATATCATAGCTCGTATTCCACTCCTCTCCATCTGGTCATGTCTGCAAGTTAACACATTAACTTCAGATACCATCTGTTATCCATATTGAACCAGAGTAATATGGTTTTGTAGCAATTGTTTCTGATCATATTCACGAATCAAACGTTCGTTATCTACATTCTCCGACACACATCTGGGTTTGCCGCTACTCTTCAGCCGGATATATGTATTACTAACCCGTCTATTGTTGACAATTAATCAAACAAGCACGCCGACATGGCTGCAAAACCGGTCAAATGGTCAGGTAACCCAGGATGTTTGATAAGATAGGACAAGATAACCTCGACTGATGACAGTGTAAACAACAATACAGGAAGAATGACGAATGAAAAAGAGAAATAACGGCCATCTCGAAAATGACCTCTCCAGAATACACTATCTGTAAATGGTACAGTTTTAAAAGAAGTCAATAGGTTAAATACTTAGGCATGTTACTAACCGGATGGAAAATGCATTTTAGGGATGAAGAGTAATATAGCCCAGGCAAAAGCAGCGTTTCATAAAATTGTCAGTGGAAATCAGAGTTCTTCAGTATTAATGTTATAGAGAGCCCATCTCCACATATGTAAGTGAGCAATGGACAATTACTAAACAAGCAGGAAAAACCATGGAAGCCACAGAACTGTGGTTTTACAACTCTTAGTATATGAGCGGCCTTTTAGAAAGGCCGATGATCGATCTGCACTAAATAATTTATTTATAAAGATAACATAAAGTGTAATATATCAAAATGTGAAGAAATGAAACCCCTATATCATGCACGTAACTAAATTGTTCAGTGGTTTTAAACATGCATTCACCTATACATTTTCGCTATTGACGGGGATCGATCATCGGCCTTTCTAAAAGGCCGCTCGTATACTAAGAGTTAAGATTGTTAAAAATATAACGGACCGCAAAAAATAATAATGAAGGTATCCTGAAAGAAGCTAGTGTGCGAAAGAGGAAGCTTATTATTCACACTAGAAGCAAATAACCCTCGTTATTTGGCCATGTGATACGAAGAAACAAAAACTGAACATATTATGACACTAGGAAGAAGTAAAGGAATAAGAGATAGAGGATGACAAAAAGAGAAAATATCGGACAGTTTGACATCACGGCATGAAAGGAGTCAACAACAGAATTGATAAACAGTACTGCAGACAGGAAATTTCGGAGAAAAATAGTTACCCACGCCGCCAGGCAAGTTACTTGAAGAAACAGATTTGTGCTTTGGGGTTTTACATGAAGAGGAAAATGTATTGTCACGCATGTTGCAAGATGCGACTAAATGAGGATGTGCATCGGGCTGGTAGAAGGACATTGTCATGGGATTTACTCCCCTTGCTCTGCAGTGATGGTCCAACAATGACCAAACCTAGAGTATCTAATGTGGATCTTCAAAGGTATCTACCTTCGCTCAAGATGACTCTTGGCAGAGTTGTGAATAGAAGGATGATGATGCGTATATCTTGAGGGAGCTTGCATAAGATACTTCAGAAATCAAGAACAATGCTGAATTGGTCTGAGCAATTGTTAACTTTTTATCTGACCGACACCTTTTATGAAGAATTATTATGTATTTTAGCTCATTCAAGCCCCTGACTGATTTAATTCAGTGAAATATTAATTTAATAGCTCTGTTCAAGTGTATTTTAAAATGACTAAGACATACGGGTGCAGTACACTCAAAATGATTAAATCAACTATAAATTTGTTTAAACACAGATAAATTTAATAATCAATTACATTTAACAGTGTAAAACCGAATAATTCTACTCATCACAGGTGATGTAATGGTTAGTTAAGGGAGTTTTCTTCTTGGGAAAGGTCACTTGGCAGCTTCGAATTAGCTGCTGGTAAAATGTTGGTTGGTTTCTGCTCCAGCCGATGCTTGTTCTTTGCAGGTTATGGACTGGCTCACTCTCATCACTGATCATGTTTGGTGGCGGTAACACATTCCAAGAAGTATCATGGAGTAATTACGAAGCTGGTCCAGCGTCTTCAAGACCCGTCTGATGATGGTGTCTAGCTTTGACTGAAGACCACTTATACCACTCTTGTTCCATAGATAGCACCACCAATTGGAACCACCGACTATTATCATAAAATAAGAGAGAAACAAATATCCCCCTGAGGATTGGCAATGAAAGAGCTGACAGACTAGCTTCAAGAGCACTCATAGAAGGTGCATTGGACATGGATAAGAAAAAAAAAACTGAGGGCAATTCATGATTGCCTGTTAGAGAATGATACTGCAATTGATGAATCATCAAGGCTAAGACTAATGGAACTTGGCATCAAAAGTAAAACCAGTAGAGATGGACGTATGAGAGGATGCATCCGGTGTATATGCAACCAGTGTGCAACAGGAACAACTATCATTAATACCCTTCAGCATTTCCTGGGGGAGACTGAGCACCTATAGGTTTGCCCGTAGTGCAATGCTGTTGATTCTGATCAACAATAACAATAACTTTGCAAATAGAATCCCACTATGACTTAGTGTTCAGGTTCCTAGGATTCTGGGCTTTCCGTATTAATGAAATTAGAGTTTTCCTGGGACAGGAGGACTTGGCGTTTATTGGATGAAGGCGTATGCTTTTCGTGAAGTTTGAGGGTAATGAAATTCATCTTTTCTTCTTTGATAAAAGTGACCTTTTTTTTAAAAATGGGCACCATAGTATTTTTAATGTGTAAATATTTATTATCTCCCTTTGATAGAGGAAAGCGTTGATATTTATCTCCCTGTCATATAGGAAAAAGAAAGTACATTCTGTCGCCTAACAGATGAAAAGAACTGTCTGTCCAGTAAGGTGACTAATCTCCAGTGCCGCATAGAAACCGAAACCATGGCATTAACGCAGCAAATGACAGACGTCCGGAACAGACTGGAAAGTGAGGTAAGTGGAATAACACGCGTTCCATTTGTGATGCTCAATTGGCTGTGTGTGTGCTTTCACGATTATACTCTGGCAGCGAGGCGATATCACAGTTGGGGTGGTCCCTGGTTCGATTTCCGGGTGAGGGAGCCGCTCTGGCATAATGGTTACCACACTGCGCTGGCGATCGGGTGATCCAGGTTCGCGCCCTGGCGAGGACATTTGAAAGAGTGTCTTCGACCGGGACTTGGACTGGATTAATTCGAGTCCTGGCGAAGACATTTGAAAGCATGTCTTCTATCAGGGGACTGGAATAACCCGATCTGCTCCTGAGCACAAACCTCTGTGGATGTGAAGGAGCGAAGCTCCTGACCGGGTTGGAAGGAAAGTCCATAGGCTCCTTAGCCTCGCAATGCCATGAAATTTGTTTCATGTCATTGGGCCGAAGGGCTTAAAGCCTAAGTGCCGCTGGTTAGGGAAAAAAAAAAATTCCAGGGGAGCCTGTCACTTCTTTTTTGTTTCTGTTGTCATCCTTTTTTTTTGTCATACCGGAGTCTGCTATTTACATAAACGTATCTATCTATTTCCATTTGTGGTTGAGTAGGTAGTCTCCACGGAATCTCAGCAGCGTCAATATTGTTTTTTTTTAATTTTTAATTTACTATCCTCAAAGTTGTTGGTCAAATTTCATGTTATTGCTTCATCATCATTGTTCCCTGATGAAGACACAATTTGTGGAAATGTCCGGCTGTTGATAGTATAACAAGGCAGTACTTGTTCTGGGACCTTTGGGGCAAGAAAAGTAGAGAGAGAGACAGCAAAACACAAGGACAAGGAAACTGGGACAGGTACACCAAAGGGATCAAGAAGGCATGGAAAGACCATGCAAGGATGGCACAGCACATAAAGGCCTGGCATACATCTGTTGAAGGCCTCTGCTCCTTAGGGTGCTGAAAGGTGACAATGATAATGCTTTAATTCATATTTCCTTTTCCACTATCTCCATTCTTCTCTCTTTCTGTATTTTCTGACCTGCACCTTCATCTAAAAAATTGTCCACTGCGTTATAAAACTTTTACGCAGACGACTTTCTGATATCTTATGACAGTTTTTGTTTTTAATTGAAAACAAAGTTGTAAAGTTTAGCAACATTTGTTGGTTTTTTAAAGACATTAACTCGGGCGTCCTCTTGCACTCGATGTCCTAAAATTGTTAAGAACAAAAAAACTCCCGTGGCAACATTTTTCAAACGTAATGACGAACTTTCTATTCAAATTTCATAGCAGCATAACAGGAAAAAACTTTCTATTCAAATTTGGTATTCATAACAGCATAACAGGAAAAAACTTTCTATTCAAATTTGGTATTCATAATAGCATAACAGGAAAAAACGTTCTATTCAAATTTGGTATTCATAATAGCATAACAGGAAAAAACTTTCTATTCAAATTTGGTATTCATAACAGCATAACAGGAATATAACTTTATATTCATATTTGGTATTCATAACAGCATAGAAAGAAAAAAACTTTCTATTTAAATTTGGTATTTATAGCAGCATAACAGGAAAAAACTTTCTATTCAAATTTGGTATTCATAACAGCATAACAGGAAAAAACTTTCTATTCAAATTTGGTATTCATAATAGCATAACAGGAAAAAAACTTTCTATTCAAATTTGGTATTCATAACAGCATAACAGGAATATAACTTTATATTCATATTTGGTATTCATAACAGCATAGCAAGAAAAAAACTTTCTATTTAAATTTGGTATTTATAGCAGCATAACAGGAAAAAACTTTCTATTCAGATTTGGTATTCATAACAGCATAACAGGAAAAAAAAAACCTTTCTATTCAAATCTGGTATTCATAACAGCATAACTTGTTATGAGCAGGAAGCTGAAGTATATCGTGACAACAGGAAAGACAGAAGGAAAAGATATAGAGGACGATAAAGAGAGAAATGTCTGGACAGTCTTACATCATGGCATGGAAAGAAGTCAACAACAGAATTGATCTATATTACTGTAGACACCACTTCACATACCTAGGGTCTACCATCAATGACAAACTCTCACTGGATACAGAAATCGACAGCCGCATTGGCAAAGCTGCAGCTACCTTTGCCCGCCTCACATCGCGTGTTTGGGGAAACTCTAAACTCACAATAAAGACCAAAGCAGCGGTATATAATGCCTGCATCACCAGCACACTCCTATATGGCAGCGAGACCTGGACGACCTATGCTAAGCAAGAAAGAAGGCTCAATACCTTCCATTTGCGGTGTCTACGCCGCATCCTTGGCATCTCGTGGAAAGATAAAGTGACAAATGTCGAGGTGTTGTCACGTGCTGGCCTTCAAAGTATGTATACGCTTCTTAGACGGCGCAGACTTCGCTGGCTTGGCCATGTTCGCCGCATGGATGATGGTCGCATCCCAAAAGATATCTTCTACGGACAGTTAGCAGATGGCAAGAGAACAGTTGGGCGACCACAGCTGAGGTTCAAAGATGTGTGCAAGAGAGATATGAGGGCACTGGACATGGATCCAGCAACATGGGAGGATGAAGCTGCTGATCGCACTAAGTGGCGATGCTATTTACGGCGCCACCTCAGATTGGGCGAAGAGAGGCTCACACAAGAAGCAGAGGTGAGGAGAAAACGTCGAAAGGAGCACCAGGAAAATAAGCAGCTGAGGGCTGTCACCTCAGGGGCGCATTCCCATAGTCAGTTATGACTGAAGGGGCTATTATTATTATTACTGTAGACAGGAAGCTGTGGAGAGACATGATCACCTGTGCCACCAGGCATGGCACTTGATGATGATGATGAACAGTATAACATTAAAGAAAATTTATATTCAAATTTGGTATTCATAACAGTGTAACTTTAAAAAACGTTCTATTCAAATTTTGTATTCATAACAGCACAACAACAACAAAAACGTCATATTCAAATCTGGTATCGCAACAGTAAAACAGAAAACAACTTTTTATTCAAATCTGGTATTCAAAACAGCATAATATAAACAAATACTGTACTATATTCTTATTTGGTATTCATAATAGCCCAACAGAGAAACAAGCCTTAGTGAATTGAAATCTGGCATCAAAATTCATTAGAGAACAGTACCATCTAACTCTCTATTCATAAAATTAATTTTTGTTGTAGGTTTATAAGGTTGAACATGGAGTCATGAAAGCACTTTTGAAAATAACATTTCACAGAAGCTTAATTTTATACAGGGGAACTGCTGTAGCACAGTGGTTAGTGCACAGGCTTCCTAGCTCGGTGGTCCATGGTTCGATCCCCAGTTGAGGTGGGATTTTTTAGACCGCAAACAGCTCTGAGGTCGACCCAGCCTCATGAATTGGGTACCTGAACAACTCTGGGAAGGTTAAGGCGACCGGCTTGATGCTGACCACATCGCCCCTAGTGTGTGCCGATGGTCAAGAAAATATGTGCCTAACGCCATATTCCCAATATGCCTCAATGGGCATGTAATGGGATCCTTTACCATTACCTCCTTACTTTTAGATAGCGTTTAAACTTTGAAAATTGTAATCACATCTATTATATATCGTTCTTTAAAAGTCGTGCTGCTGCTTTTCCCCAGATAGAGCAGTTGAGGGTAAGCCAAATGGAAGCGGATGAATCAAACGCTGCTCTTACGAAAAAGCTTTCGTCAGGTCAGAGGAAGCTGGCTCAGCTTGAGAAGAGTTACTACCAAAAGGTGGACACTTTCAACAGAGAGAACCAGTGTTTGCAGACGAAGATTGCAGACAAGGATGATCAGCTTCAGGCCATCAAAGACAACATCATTCTCAGGGTAAGATAAGAATGACATTATATCTGTGTAAACACAGATAGGCCAAATTGCCTGTAATTCTTACTACAACCCTCTACGGCAGCCGTTCTCAAACTTTTTGTCCAGGACGAACCCTTAAAATTATTTTCAGGTCTCAAGGAACTCTTTCTTAAAAGGTATTATATCTGTTATTTTCTACAGCTCATGGTGCCTAAGCGTGATCATTAAATTGTAAATATAATAATTAAATAATAAATGCCAGTGATCTTTTAAGTAGACAATTATTTTTTTCTGTGGATCTGTTTATTTTGTCCAACTTATTAGCCTACTCTTTTTATGTGGTTTCCCCCTCCCATAATAGGATATCATCTCTAATGCAAATTCAATGAGTAGTGTGGGCAGAAGATACATCAATGTTTTCTTTCTTCTTTTTTTTTTTAATTGCCTACTTGATTTTTTTTAACCTTATCCAAGTAGGCCTAAAAGTCTTATCACAAATGTCTACTGTACAAAATGCTAATTAAATTTTTCATGCGCAAGAGTAGTTTTCTTCCATATTTAAAATTAAAAATGACTTTTCAGCCAATCTTTCTTGAAAAAAAAAAAAAAAAACCAACCAGATAGCTAAGCTTAGCTTACTTTAAAAAAAAATTAACACATTAACTACCGCAAGCCGCTGTCAGCGGCTCACAAAATAATCACATTAGGACCGCAAGCCGCTCAGAGCACTAATCTAATTTTAGTAATAAAACGAATGAAAAATGTAGGGAAAAACTTTCTGATCTGGTTCGGGATTTTAAGTTGCCACCGGAAAACAAATTCCCAAAGCATGGTTGTTGTAGAACACTGAAAAATTGATACTGTGTTCATATTTTTCAGCGTTTTGGGTTAGTTACCAAATCGTGTAAAACTGTTTACCGTGGCAACTTGTGATAGGACTACAAAAAATGCGTGTACATCTCGTCTAACGGCTGCATAGGATAGAAACGTGTTTCAACAATTGACTGATAGATCTAGCGACAAGGACGAGTGAAAACGGTGTGCACATTGATTGAAATTGTGATTATGATAGAGATGGGGCGCAAGCACTCATAATTGTGAAAATATTGCAAGTCCTCGGCCATCGGAGAGCCGTTAAATAGCAACAACCTCTATTAGAGTTACAACCGGTGTTTATTGTAATAGTGCATTCATTTATCTTTAAAATGACGTGTAATTCATAAAAATCTGTAAACAATTACGAAAACTACTGCTTACTTTGTGCAAACAGCTACGGAATGAAAATGGGAAAAAATTTAATTCGGCCACAGTGTGTTTTTCAATTCGGTAGTTAATGTGTTAATCTCTTTCTTTCTCGTTCATACATTAAAAAACTCATAAGGTAAACATAATAAATTACTGTTAAATAACTGGCTTCGTCAAAATGGGATTTAATTTTTTTTTTTAAAGTAGGCTCGGTATATTTAATTTAAATAAAAGTTGTACATTTGTTTTAATTAATGCTATTTACAACATGACAATTTATTGACTATTCGGGAGGGAGAGGCTTACGTCATCAGCTTACTGTCTTCCCGTTCGTGCAATACAGTGCTCACCAGTTATCAACAGCCTCTGCTATCTTGTGTCAAAAACCGAGAATGGACTCAACCAATCGATTACGGGGTTCTGTTGCGCGCGACCATGCGGGGCTGTTCGGTCACTGCCCACCAAAGTGAACGCTAACATCACCAGGCCTGCAAAGTTAAAAAAAAAAAAAAGACGTTTATTTTTTTTAATTCACGATTTCTCATGGAACCCCTGTGACCTCTTGTGGAACCCTAGGGTTTTTAGGAACCACGGTTGAGAAAACTGCTCTACAGCGTCATTATGTTAATTTTATTAAGAACTTTGTCACAACATGACATTCGTTTGTTTTTTCTGTCCTTTTCCGACCTTTCTTTTGCCTTCATCTACCTGTCATTTTTGTCACTTGTTCTTCGTTGTAGAGGGTTGTTTACTATTAAACCAAGATAAACTAATCTTTGTAAGATTAGGAGTGGTCACTTACGGCGTCCTTATCAGTATAAATGATGTTAAATGGTCGCTTCCTGTTGACATGCCTTTTTTTTTGGTCTTTCTCGTTCGATATTCTACCTATCCTATTTCCAGTCGGCTTGGGTAGAAGGGAGGGGAAATAGCTGACCGGAAAATTATGACACAATTGATCCATGCGGTAAAGTGTTTTATGACAGCGTGGGAGGCAAACTTTACCCCCACCCTCCAGTGCGTGACAGACTGGTAGATCGGCGAGTCACTCTTGCATCCTTCCTATATAAACAAATACACAACATTCTAGAAAGCGTCTGCGAAATATGTGTATAGAACCTCACTAATTCTGAGAGGCGAGCACTTTTTCTATCCATGCTAGATGAGACCCTAACAGAAGAAAAGTAAAGGTTGTCTGCGAGCAGAAGTGTAAAAAAAAAAATGCTAAAGGATCCCGTTACACGCCCATTGAGACATATTGGGAATATGGTGTTAGGCCCATATTTTCTTGACCACCGGCACACTAGGAGATGTGGTCAGAAGTGAAAATCTACCAGTATTCTCTTCATATTAAAGAGCTAAACCCAGTGCACTGTCCAAGCGAATCCCCCTCAGTGTCAGGATTTGGTAGATTAAACAAATCATCAATAGCCTAGAATTGTGGAAGAACTGGATTCAATTTATTCAGTACGTGTTTTCAACTTTCTGTGGGAGTTCTGATTTCAAACAGCCCCGAATAAGGGGTAAGTCCAATACCGTATGTATATATCAACATGTACAAATGTTTATGTATATAGCATGAGGTTGGCAGCCTCTTCATGTTACATAAATTACTACATAAACCACAACTGTAAGAGCTGGTGACTGCTTCGTGCGGGCTTCCTAACATGGGATTACTGCCAGAGGTGGCACCATGCTCCATAGGGAGCAGAAAAAGGAATTGAAGATGATACAAGGATGTATACATTTATTATTTGTCAAAACTGCATTTCAAATTGACCGAATGTTTGTATGTGTATTCTGATTCAATCATATTCTCTCACTCTCTTAAACACTTTTATCTGTCTCGGCATCCTCATTCCTCTTGTTCATTAAATAATGAGCTTACTGGGACATAACTGATGGACGGTAAAAAGGAGGGGGAGGGCAAGCTCCTTGACTTCCACATCAGGAGACAAAGATTTACAGGTGCTGCCATCCTTTTATCTCTCCCTAGTTTCTGGTAGTCATTTCGGGAACCCACTCCTGGGAGACAGTTCTAGATGACATTTCGAAGCAGCACCACTTGTCGGAAGATCTACTTTTAATTAAACTTGATCCCAGACACCACTCGACCCCTGACGTGTGAAGAAAAGTCAAATACTCCACGTAGACCCCACACCACTAAAGAAAGGTTTCATGGGCAACTCAATGACGAGACAAGAAAGAGCTATGTGGAAAACCTGGGAATAATTTACTGTACTTTTCTCTAAACAAAATTCCTATGATGGCAGATTCTAAATATTAAGATATACCATCTAAACTACAAAATGAACTCATTGATAACCTTACATTATTATTTTTTAACCTTGTTGCCCCAGATATTTCATAAATAAATATATACCTAGTTGGTATATCTAGTTGGAGTTATTAACTGTTTGGTTGAGTGAAAATTAATGATCCTGTATACATAGATACACATCTTGATGAATTCCCTTCAGCTGTGGACTAATCGTCTAAGAGCCTATTGTCATTATTCACATATATAACCCTGAGGAATAGCGGCGAGGATTGAAACATTGCAGAAGTAGAGTAGATCTCATCTGTTTTCGCAGTTGCAGTCCTTCAAGCTCCCCATATATGAATACAATCACCCTATTTATTCTACTACTAAGAGTAATTCTTGAGTGAAGGTTCACTACCTTTCTAAATGTATCCTTTGCTTTCAATCTGTGGCCACAATTCGTGGACCACTATGACGCAGAGGCCTTCAGCCAATTCACGGCAAGCTATCGTATCTTGTACCATTGCTTCAAAATCTTTCCGTGTACATTTTTTATCCCTTTTTAGTCTGTCGCCACCTTGATTCTCCTTGGGCGCATGCAGCATCAGAAATAAGATGCCAAAACACAATGAGTCCGGTAGTTCCCTGAGGGGGGGGGGGGGGGGGCTCTGATGAGATGACAAAAAAGGACTACTGCTGCATCATGCATTTTGTAAGAGGCAACTAATAAGAGGTTGCACATGGAACTAGCAACCTCATCTTGTAAAATTGCTAGAGAAACCACTGTTGCAGCTGATTTATTCCATCTCCACTTTAGCTTGTTTTGAGAAAAACGCGTTTCAAGTTTCTTTGATTACTAGTTGAAAAGAAGGATACATCACATTAAAATGAAATTTGTCATGATGATTCAAACTGTTAATTGTAAGATATTGTGTAGGACGATAGATTAAACTGTTTTATATCAAAATGTGACCTCAGGTCAATTTTGATCAAAAGTGGAGATAGAATAAAGCAGTACTGATGCGACGGTCAGTGCTCTGAGGATCCGCTGCATTAAGGGTACAGTGCCTAGTACGGTACGAAAAGAGAAATGATTATACTGATGAAAACACAATTAGAACAGAAATAGAAGTGGCGAAAATTACAAGGACGTGGAAAGAGCGTGAGCAGACATGAAAAACTTGGTCTTCTGGAGGAGGAGTGACAAAAACAACAGAAAAATGACGTCGACTTACCCAAAAATTCTAGTCAACATCCCAAACATTCTAGTCAACATCAAATCAACGTAACTGTTTTTCTCTTCTTCTGGTGTGTGTGTGTGTTGTACAAACGCAAATAAGACGATTGGCTGGGACCTCCAGAATTGCTGGGAGTTAAGTGAAAATTGACTTAAGTGCGTTCAAGTGAAGTGGACTGTTCTGCATCATCATCATGCTCCTTTGTGCTCTTCACGGAGCAGGGAGCCCACACAGAAAACCTGCATCAAGCAGTCACATGCTCTTGCAGCAGTGGTTTCTATGGCAACTTGTTTTATATGATGATGTTGACAGCCCCCATACACAACCTCATATTTGTCACCTTGTACGACATGACCAACGTAGCAGTAGTCCTTTTATTTCTTTGTCTCTTCAGAGACCCTCGGGAACCATTGTCAATGGCCAATATTATTTGGGAAATAACAAATGAAGATCACTAACATATTAGCTATCATTGTCAATGGCCGATATTATTTGGGAAATAACAAATGAAGATCACTAACATATTAGCTATCATTGCCAATGGCTGATATTATTTGGGAAATAACATATGAAGATCACTAACATATTAGCTAGCATTGTCAATGGCCGATATTATTTGGGAAATAACAAATGAAGATCACTAACATATTAGCTATCATTGTCAATGGCCGATATTATTTGGGAAATAACATATGAAGATCACTAACATATTAGCTATCATTGCCAATGGCTGTTACTGAATGTGTGGGGGTTGTATGGAAAGATAGTGCTACTGTCTGGCACAGCTGACAATGTTGACGTCAGCAATGTCGGGCTTACTGTAGTGGCCGACAGTTGTATAATATATATGAGAATGTCGTGAGTTCTTTTGGCTTGTTTACATCTAATGTCACCCACACAACAGTAACGTTAGGTCAGGGAATAGACCAACGGGTAATGCGAATTAAGTTTCCAACTATTACACAGTTTATTAATACCACAGCAACATCGACATCATGGACAGCAAATCACAAGTTAGAACAGCAGGTATAATCCATGGCAAGTAGGTTGCAGAAAACAGCAACTCATCATAAATTGTGAAAGTACATATAATCCATCAGAAATTGGTAACATTAACAGCAACTCATCATACATGGTGAGAATAAATATAATCCATGGCAAATAGGTTGCAGCAAACAGCAACTCATAAATTGTGAAAGTACATATAATCCATCAGAAATTGGTAACATTAACAGCAATTCCTTATAAATGGTAATAGCCGGTATAATCCATGGCATTAAGAATATATTGAATCTCTTCCCTTCAAAAAACACTCTGGACACACTAGCGAGACTATCAAAACCGTCTCAAAGCCCTGCCAGATACCTAATGCCCGAGATTATTGTTTCTCAATACAACTCAGTACATCTTCACTCAAGCGCGAACTAACAGCTTGAGATGTGAGCTCAGCTCACCCGTATCTCTCCCCCAACTACTCAGAACATTTGAACACTTTCTTTATGTTTAAAAAAAACTAACACATACTCAGTTGAGCTATGTTCAAGCACCCAAATAAAAAATCATCTCATAACTTTAAACGTGCTTACTAGCTTGTCTATAAAAAATCAGACCCGTACATAAAAATCCCAAACACTTAACTCCCACTCGAAAACATGACTTAACAATGGCCGATATTATTTGGGAAATAACATATGAAGATCACTAACATATTAGCTAGCATTGTCAATGGCCGATATTACTTGGGAAATAACATATGAAGATCACTAACATATTAGCTAGCATTGTCAATGGCCAATATTATTTGGGAAATAACATATGAAGATCACTAACATATTAGCTAGCATTGTCAATGGCCGATATTATTTGGGAAATAACATATGAAGATCACTAACATATTAGTTAGCATTGTCAATGGCCGATATTACTTGGGAAATAACATATAAATAACATATGAAGATCACTAACATATTAGCTATCATTGTCACAAGCAGAGGCTTAATCAGGATTTTTAGGGGTGATCTATTCTGGTGGTAGGTGCTTATTGGGGAGCTCAATTTTGAAAGCCCTTTCCCTCAGATAAGCCATTTCATTATAATACTTTCTAAATTATATTGAGCATATTCTATAAAAGGCAAAATAATATCTTTCATAATAAGTACATGATCTAACGTTCATAAGTGCAATTTTCAGAGATTCTCAGCTCATGTTAGAGGGTTTTTTTACGGTGGCGGGGTGTGAAGTCCTCATCTAAAAACACTGCTGGAAATAATCCTATACGTTGTTACATCCTTATTTATTATCTTCCCTCCTAAACATGACTGGAAATAAGCAAAAAAACTTATTAGTCAAATGGCAGTTATTGCTCCTTGCTTTGACATTTATTTCACGTATATCCAAGAGATACAAGTGAGATTTGTGACAGAGTAACCTCGAACGTCGCATTTACCTGTGCCATCCTATAATTCATATTGTGCTCTTCACTTTAGTGTTTCCCACCTCTGACAGTATTTCGTATTTTCAATTCATTGTTCACCCTCCCTTCCCTCAATTCTTGTTATGTTGGGACTTCAGCAACCATCTTTTGCTGATTAAAGTAATCAATCCCTTTCGTTTGAACCCATATTTTGTTATCTATAAATATACAAATTTATAGTTGATTTAGTCATTTTGAGCGAACTGCACCCGCATGTCTCAGTCATTTTAAATACTTATAACAGAGCAATTTAAGTAATATTTTACTGAGTTAAATCAGTTAGAGGCTCATCAAAACGAGCAAAATCCCAACTCCTAGAAGGTCAGGAAAAATAAAAAAGTTTACACGACCTGGATCCTATCAGCTGGAGTACTTGATTCCTATGAGGCTCCCTAGAATTGAAGCACCATTATTCAATTCACATCTCTGCCAAGAGTAATCTTGAGCTAAAGGTAGACACCTTTGAAGACCCTCAGCAGATACTCTGAATTTTTGCCACTGTTGGGCCAACACTGCAGGGCAAGGGGAGTAAATCTCGTGACAGAATACAGTTCGATCACATCTTAACGCGGACGTCACTTATGTGGATTCAACTTTACATGATTGGTTAGCCAAGGGCTGTAAAATTATATTAAAAAAGCGTTCTTTATAAATTATTATAATTATTTACAGGATTTTTTAAAGATACATTTTCTATTAAAACTTTAAGAAAGTAAAATGTAAACTAAGGCCATATAATGTAATTCTATTTATTAATGTATTTTTTAAACTTTAATTGCTACTTATAATATATTTTACAATATATTTAGTGAAAGAATTATGTCAAATAGCATCTATTCAAAAACTAATCAATTCAGACCCTCACTCTATTTTATCTATACGCGGTTTTTTTAATAAATTTCGCGGTGTCCTCAGAACCTAACCGTCGCGTAAGATGTGATCGAACTGGTTAAACATTTAAAAATAGTGAGTGGCTCTTCAATCATCCTATAGCTATGTATTTTCAAGACCCTGAAATAATGCTGTTCCTTATTAAACCCCCTTCTGAATGTAACATTGAAACCATCCAACAACTGCTTCTGTTTATTCAGGACTCGGAAATCATGCGGTTAAAGCTTCGATTATGTAGTGGTGATCGCTGCTCTAGTAACTTCACCGTTGGCACAGAATGTACTCTACCAATGGGAGGCACTAATACATATGTTCAAGATACTGCAAAATGTCGGAAAAGGTCATTGTCTTGGGGAACCGACATGTCATGCTGCAAGGCACAAGGAGAAAATGATTGAGAACACAGTAGCAGTATTTTTAGTGAGTATTATTGACTGCTGTTGTTTGCATTTTCTTAAAGAACTTATGTCTTCCCTACACTGAATTAACTCCTTGTCTAGATTCTTTATGCTCTCTACACTGAATTAATCCCTTGTCTAGATTTCATATGCTCTCTATTCTTAATTAACACCATGTCTAGATTACATATTGACATAGTAAGGGTAAAGATAAATGTATATAAAAACATGTACACCTTACTAACGTTGAACGTAATGGACTTAGACGGAACAGGAACAATGGACTCGTACAAAGCTAAATGTATACAAAAACATGTACACCTTCTAACATTGAACGTAATGGACTTAGCGGAACAGGAACAATGGACTCGTACAAAGCTAAATGTATACAAAAACATGTACACCTTCTAACGTTGAACGTAATGGACTTAGACGGAACAGGAACAATGGACTCGTACAAAGCTACAGGGCCACACGAACAATGGTTTCACAGGAAAAGGAGAGATTTCAACTAGCAGCTATCCCTTTTATTTACATAATAACAACATTGCCAAATATTGCCATATTGAGAAACAAAATGTATGCTACCATTACAAATCGTTACATAGGTATGAACTATCAAAGTAAACCTTACGGTCACAACTGACCACCGCTCAGCATAGTGGGTAGAAAGGCAAGCTACAGTACAACATTATCATGTAGTTACTAAAATACTCACATTGGGAGAATAATAAACTGCAGCGAACACTGCTGCACAACTGGAGAACAAAAAAGTTCTACACCACACAAAACTCCAGGACTACCAAAACTAATGCAAATAATCACTGTCCCACCATTTGGCCGAAAACCACGGTATCCTCATACCGGCTTCTGAAGACACGTCTATACATGACGGCTCACAATACTCAAGTCTCTAATGGTTTCTATTTCCGCCAAAATTCAACCCCGTCACGCGACATCACATGTTTGTGCCATGAATCTACAAGTGTATCGAGTTTCACTCACGGCATAAATAAGGCAGCTTGGCTCCCAACCAAGCAGCTCAGTCATGTGATTCTGTATATTTTCAACCCTAAATTTATAACTTCATGTCTATTTTCTGTATGCTGTCTACAGTGAATTAACTCCATGTCTAGATTCTATATCTTCATTACACTGAACTAACTCCATGCCTAGATTCTATATTTTCCATACATTGAATTAGCTCTATGCCTAGATTCTAAATGTTGCCAACACTGAATTAACTCCACGCCTAGATTGTCTATCTTCCCTACACTGAATTAACTCCATGCCTAGATTGTCTATCTTTCCTACACTGAATTAACTGCATGCCTAGATTGTATATCTTCCCTACACTGAATTAAAAACCCATGTCTACATTATGTGTGCTTGTAAATAAGGTTATATCAGTATTATAGGAATGCCCTGTGTTGTTCCCGAGGTCTCGGAGGAAGCAACGAAAGAACAAGATTACTGCCCCTATATGTGTGTTGTAAGAGATGACTTACCTACCAGGCTGGCAAGCTCATCTTGCTATACAGTTACAGAAAGCACTGCTGCAAGAACATTTGTACAAGCTTCCTGCAAGGGGACCAGATGCACTAGTGGCTTTGTGCTTTATAAGGAGAGATGGGAGAGAATATTACAAAAATAGTGTGTTAAAATTTTGTGTGAATGGGTTATTGCCCTCGCATATTATGCATTTGTATAAGGTCTTTCCATGTCTTCTCTATCCATTTCCTGTCTATCTACAGCTCTCTTCTCTTTCTCTGCACTGCATCGTTAGCTTCCTTAATTAATACAGGACATTTCTTCTGTCTTGGATGACTAGAGTAGAATTCTAATTTACTTTTCTTGACCTGCCCATATTTGCTGACGTTTTTGTGGCTTAAAGATTCTACATGATGGGGTTACCGGCCCCACACCCAACCTTTCTTAGTCACCTTTTATGACATGCTCGGTGGGCTAAGAGGTAACGGTAGTCCCACAGCAAATACTGCCTTAGGGGAGCGAAGCGTTAGAGACTTCACTGTACTAGGTCCAGCTTCAAGAGGTGTGTTGACCAGTTCCCTAACTCAAGAGCAGAGTTGGGTACCCATTTATAACTGGGTAGACTGGATCCTGACACCACTGTGTTTCAAACCCGGTACATTTGCCGTGAGAGACCAGCGCTCTAACCACTTTGCCAATCAGACGCCCCTTGTTTTTTCCCTTAACTCCTCTATCAGCCCTTGTAACACAAAAGCACTATATCAGAAATATTCTTCCCATTTTCATCCATAAAGTCACATTCTCGATAATAGTATATATGTCACAATCATCAATCGCGTAATTCTGAGGCACCACATTGATAAGTATTTTTCTTTTCTCAGTCTAGCATGATAACATACAGTACAGAATGTTAGAGGACAACTCCAGATTAAAACTTCAGAGCAGGAAAAGGCCAAGGCACATTTGTTCAAGAAATCCATTGCCATCAAGATGTGGCCAGTTTTGATTAACCTCCAATCTCCTAACATTACATGGCTTTAAATATTACACACTGGATGGTGAAATAAATAAACAAACTATATTAGAAATATGTTTGTATTATGTCACATCATTGTCATCACATATCAATTCCCCAAGGAGCTTAGGCCTTCAACAAACTTATGCAAGTTTTCCTGTCCCGTGCCATCAGCTCAAGATCTTTCCATGTCTTTGAACTTCTAATTTAAAACTATATTTTGGTGTATATAAATAGAATAGGGGCATGCTCGAAGCTTTGAATTAAATCCAAATTCGAATTATCCTGCTTTGAATTAAATGCACCTCGCTGTTTGCTTGTGTGTTTATACACACACACATAAAAGTAAAATACAGATACCTTTTTAAATGTCAGCATTAATTTAAAAATATTTTTGTTGAATGAGAATGTTCTAGCACTGGTATAACATTTATTTCTGGCCATTAAACGTGAATCGATCTTTCTTTCTTTACCCAAGTGTCATTTATTTTACTGTTTAAACCTTGCAGTGTGTGTAACTTGGTTCACTTTCATTTATGAGCTAGAAAACCTGAACAGTAAATAGTGTTAATTGCTGAATGATTAGACATTTATGAGAAAGTGACATTCGGGCTAAGTGTGATGAAGAAGTAACTCTTCCCTTTTTGAATTCCTGCTGTACACTGGCCAACTACCAAGGCATACACAGAAGAAACGTTTTGAATTCCTGCTGTACACTGACCAACTACCAAGGCATACACAGAACAAGCATTTTGAATTTTAGAACATATCATTCTATATATAAAATCTCATCGTTTTCTGTCAGTGCGTAACGCTAAGGGATGCAACTTTGGTTGAAAGTTAGACATTAATTGTATTATGTCCCTTATATGTACTCTCCCGAAAATAGTAACACTTACCAAAGAAGAATGCGCAAATGAAGGTGTGCAAAAAAATATTTATAGAATGTGTGATCACGTACACACACATTGGGATCCTTGCTGCTGCTACGTAGTTCGTGTACTGTGGTGATGCACAGAAGTTTTTTTAAATACTTTTGAATAAGTAAAATTGCCGTTAGGTATTGGTGCTTTTGAATTTAATTCCCGTCTTATGACGGGCTTTTACACTAGTTTATGAGAATCATCATCATCATTTTCTTTTGCGCTCCTTACGGAGAACAGAGCCACCACTGCAGTGGTCCCCTTACAAAAAGCCTGTAACTTGCCCCTGTAACTGTGTTTTCTGTAACAATTTACTTGACACAATGAGGTTGTCAGCCTCATGTTCAACAAATCTGAGGGGGCAGTAGTCCTGTTCTTTCTTTGATTCTTCAGAGACCCCTGGGAACTTACACAGGGAATGTATTAAAACAACTTATAACAAAAGAGTTGAAGCTAAAGAAAGCATGGGGTGGAAGTTATACAAGACAAGCATATATAAACTTGGCACAGAACGAAAATGAGTCTCATTTGAGATGATTCTGACTCCACCTGAGGTGGACAGTTGAGTAGTCACATCTCATTTGAAATTATGCTGACAATCATCTGACCTAGAAAGAAAACAGATCTCATATGAGATGCTGCTGCCAGTCATCTGACTTAGATTAGAAAGAAAACAGATCTCATTTGAGAGAATGCTGACAACCACCTGACCTAGAAGTGAAAACAGATCTCGTATGAGATGATGCTGACTACCAGCTGACATGGAGAGATGATAGGTGTCATATGAGATGATGCTGACTACCAGCTGACATGGAGAGATGATAGGTGTCATATGAGATGATGCTGACTACCAGCTGACATGGAGAGATGATGCTGACTACCAGCTAACATGGAGAGATGATAGGTGTCATATGAGATGATGCTGACAACAACCTGGTATAGACAGAAAACAGATCTCATATGAGATGATGCTGACTACCAGCTGACATGGAGAGATGATAGGTGTCATATGAGATGATGCCGACTACCACCTGGTATAGACAGAAAACAGATCTCATATGAGATGATGCTGGCAACAACCTGGTACAGGCAGAAAACAGATCTCATATGAGATGATGCTGACTACCACCTGGTATAGACAGAAAACAGATCTCGTATGGGATGATGCTTACTACCTGACATGAACAGAGAACAATATCATATGAGATGATGCTGACAGAAGTAGAGAAACATGTGGCTTTTGTCAGGTTTTTTTTCAACCTGGGAGAAAAAAATGTAATAATTATCAGTTTCAAGAAACGACTACTGAACATCTACTGCAAAAGTGACCAAAAGATGAGGAGCAGAGACAGCACACAAGGCCGTCACCAGCACCATTCCTGGACAAAGTCTTTGGAGATATCAACAGCTTGAAGATAACCATGGCTTCATTTAAACATATTCAAGCTGACATCTTTAAGTGTATGAAGAAGTCTGTTAAGGTCCCAGCATGTGTGGCATGTCCATTTCAAACAGCTTCTCAGAACTCCATTCAGTATACCATGTCCTGAGATGTCCTTAATTTACAGAGGTCAAAGTTCACTACTTCAGTATAAAATAACGTATTCTGTCATGCAAACACCACTTGTATCCTTTCCGTAGAACACAATTAGTATCCTTGGTATCTTTTCAGTGCAAAGGGTACAACATAATGAGTATCCTGTCAAGCTAATACAACTAGCATCTTTTAGTACAACACAACTAACATCTGTTCATTATGGCACAGTTAGTATCCAGCCAGATGAACAACAATTAATATCCTTTCAGTTGAATATAATTGGTATCCTTTTAGTGTAACACAATTTGTGTCTTTTCTGGCAGACACAACTAGTATGCTTTCAGTACAACATTATAAGTTTCTTGGGGCAAACACAATTGGTATCCCGTTTTGGGAAATTAGCACCCTTTTACTGCAATACAATTATTATCTTATCAGGCAGACACAATTAGTATCCTTTGGGTACAACACAGTGTCTTGTTTGAAGTAAATAAAATTGGTGTCCTGTCAGTGGAATATGGTTCGTATCCTTATCACCATCATTAATACCCTTTAGCTCCCCAAAGAGCACAGGACTTCAACAAACACGTGCCAAGTCCTACACACACATGCCAAGTCCTCCTACACACACGTGCCAAGTCCTCCTACACATGGCAACAGCTCACAGTCTTCCTCATCATTTTCATGTCTGTCTCCAGTTCTTGTCTCCATATGTTCTTCAACTTCTCTTATCCCGGGGATTCCAGAACAAATGTCTGCCTGATAATGCCATCAACAGGTTTCCTCAGTGTGTGTGTCCAATCCATTGCCAGCATCTTCTCATTTCTTGTTCCACTGGTTCTTGTCATATCTTTTCAATGCTTCTATTCCATACAAGCACCCATTAATGAAAGGACTTCTTGGTTGTCGTTTTTGTTGATTCTGAGCCAAACAATAGGACTGACTTGAAATCTGAGTTGAAGATTCTTATTCTTGAATTATTTTTAAGGGGACCAGCATGCAGTTGTGGCTCCAGGCTTCATAAGGAGCGAAAGGGGAAAAAAGTAGCAAATTGCTAGCCGTCAGTTTTGGACCTCTGCATTGTCCAGCTGTAGCAGAGCTGAGACAAATATCTAGGAAATATTTTTCTTTAACCAATTAACAAAATATTTCATGAACAAAAGACAATGTTTTGTCTGACCCAAGTGCCCCACCTTGAAGTGGTGGGTCTCTTGAGTGCCTTGAGGACATTTTGAGCTATATCAGCAGGAGCTTTTGCTCCTGGTAGGTTCAATCAAGCTGAGCAGGTTAAAATGGAAAAGACAGACAAAGTGGGCACACCCTTTCTTCTTCTTCTTTGATCCATAACTGCCAACTGTCAAAGCAGTCAGTGGCCATCGCTCCTGGTGGCGTCTTGTAGGGCAGCAACAAATTGATTCCACTTTGTTCGGTCGGCGGCCATCCTTCGTACAGTGCCCCAACTCTGGTTCATTCTTTGCATCTCAGCTTCCACAGTTCTCCGCCAAGTTGTTTTTGGTCGGCCTCTCTTTCACTTTCCCTCGGGGGCCCATAGCATAGCTGTTCTTGTAATGGTTTCAGGGTCCCTTCTGAGGACGTGGCCAACCCAACTCCAGCGTCTGCCAGCTATGATGGTGTGCATGTCCTCCTGGTTACTCCGAATAAGTAGTTCTTGGTTGCTGATGGTGTTTGGCCAAAAGATTCGGAGAATTTTCCTTAGGCAGATTGTGTGGAAAGAGGACAGAGTCGACATTTCCTTCTCTGTTACTTTCCAGCACTCCGCACCATAGAGAAGCACAGAAAGTACACAGCTCTCATACAGTCTTAATTTGGTGTTTGTGCTGTACTGGGAAGACTTCCAAATGTTGTTGAGACTAGCTAGCAAAGGCTGTTCTCGCTTTATTCAATCTGTTGTTAATGTCCTTGCTTGTTCCGCCGTCAGGTGTTACTATGCATCCTAGGTAAGTAAATGTGTCTGTCTGTTCTAACTTCTGGTTCCTTACTGTTATTGGCTCAGGAATGCCCACATTTAGTGTCATGACCCGTCTTCTTCAGATTGATGTTCAGGCCAACCTGCTGGCCATACTTATTCAGTCTGTCAGTTTTTTCTTGGATGTGTTGATGTAAATGTGCGAGTAGTGCAATGTCATCTGCATATTCCAGGTCTTCCAGTGTAGAAAACGTTGTCCATCTAATTCCTCTTGGACTGCCCTCTGTTGTCTGGCGCATCACCCAGTCTATGGCTGTCAAAAATAATGTTGATAAGGGGCATCCCTGTCGTACTCCTGTTTTCACTTCGAAAGTTACATTACTCAATCCAACACTGCATGTAAAGTTAGAATAGAGGCTTTTTATGATGGAAAAATGCAGCTGGGAATTCCATAAGCCCTCAGTATTTTCCATAGGCTGTCCCTGTGTATGCTGTCGAAAGCCTTTTCAAAATCAACAAAGTTAATTTATAGCTGTCTCTGCCATTCTGAGCACTGCTCTATAATGTTCCTGAGGGTGAATATATGATCTGCACATCTTCTGTTCTTTCTAAAACTCACTTGTTCTTTCCTCAGTTTATGGTAACTGCTTTTGAAATTCTCTGGATGATTATCCTGCCTAGTATTTTGCTGGGAACTGAGAGGAGAGTAATTCCTCTCTAGTTGTTGCAGTCTGCAAGGTCGCCCTTCTTGGGAAATTTGACAATTATTCCTTTACTCCACTCTGTTAGTGTTGTCTCAGTTTCCCAGATTTGTGCAAATAGTGGTTCTAATAGTTCTGCTGTTAGTTCAGGCTCTGCCTTGAATAACTCAGCATTTAGATTGTCGTGACCAGGCGCTTTTCCATTTTTTAACCCTTTGATAGCTGTGATGATTTCTTCTTTTCGTGGGATGTCTGTATTTACGTCTAAGTCACTTTCGGCTGAGTCTCTGGTGGTTCCTTATTCAGTGTTTCTCTGAAGTGCTCTGCACATCTTGTTTCCTGCCCCTGTGCTGGGATGATGAGATTTCCTTGCTTGTCTCATACTAACATTATGTTGTTTGCACCTCGTTTTCCACTGATACGTGATAGTTTAAGTTATTTTATAAACTGTGCTTTGTTCATTTCTCAGTGCTGCCTCTTCTGCAAGGTCATTCAGAAATATCCTTTTGTTAGCACGGGTTTGACGTTTTACTTCCTTGTCCAGCTGACTGTACTGTTCATTATATATTGCCTTTAACCTGGGAGACTTGTCTTCTGTTTTCTTTCTTTTCATTTCCTTTCTCTTCGCTATGGTCTTGGCTCTTTCTTTCCTGGAATCCCAAGCATGACTTGCTGCTTTCCTTGTATATTGTTGAGATGGTGTTGAATTTCTGGTCGTCATCATCTACCTGTTCTTTCCTGGCTTTTGGTAATCTGATATCGTCTCTTTACATTGACCACGAAAGCTTTTCTGGTGAGGGGGTCCTTAAGTTTCGTGATGTTATATCTTTTCTGTTTGACTACAACTGGTCCAGCAGCTCTTAGTTTCACCTTCAGTCTTGCTACTACTAGGTGATGATCACTTCCCACATCTGCGACTCTTCTTACTTTCACGTCTTGTAATGCATGTCTCCATCTGCCATTGATCATTATGTGATCTATCTGGTTTCTGTCCCATCAGTTTGGTGATTCCCACGTTAACTTGTGCACTTCTTTCTGTGGAAAAAAGTGTTCCTCCAATGACCAGGTTGTTAATACTGCGAAGCTTATTAATTTTTCTCCATTCTCATTTACTGTTCCACTGCCGCATTTCCCCATTACTCTTTCGTTATAATTATTGTGTGTTCCAAATTTCGCAATGAGGTCTCCTATTACTATAATAAGATCATACCTGGGTGCAGTTTCCATTTCCTTTTGTAGCTGTTGATAGAACTCGTCCTTGATCTCTTCATCGCTGTCATTTGTTGGTGCATAGCATTGTATAATTGTGGTGTTGGTGAATCTCCCTCTCAGTCTTGTTCTTATCAGTCTGTTGTTGATGGGTTTCCATTCCAGTAAAGACCTTTCCATTCCTTTCTTCAGGATAATGGCTACACCTTTGTTGTGCTGACCATCCTCTCTCCCAGAATAAAGTACTGTTTCCCCTGTAGCTGTTTTTATTTTCCCTGTCCCTGTCCATCTGCTCTCGCTTATTCCCAGGATATGTCATTTGTAGTTCCTCATCTCTGCTGTGATTTGTCTCAGCTTTCCTGCCTCATTCATAGTTCTGACGTTCCAAAATCCAATTCTGGTTTCGTGATTTGCGGTCAGGGCTTCCATTTTCATGCCAATGGCTTCCTTTCGGCTTTCACCACTGGCAGTCATACGAGCTTGAGACTCCAGATGTCCGTCCCGCATCAAAGTTTTTCCATTTGTTGCCGTTTCCGTAACATGTGCGATTTTTTTACATAGACAGGGGTGTCGGCCCTGTGCTAAAACCCCCAACCTGGAGTACTAGGGTACCAGCTTTTGTCTGACCCCTACCCACGCAGACCAGTCCAGCTTGGTTGAACCTACCAGGAGTAAAAGTCCCACTGGCATAGCTCTGGGGATTGTCAGGGTACACAAGCTGCCATACTGCTACAAGTTATAGGTACCATTGATGGCAGGGACACACCCTTTCCTCCAGGTTAGAGGATGTTGGAGAACACGATTTTTCTTGAACCAATTAACAAAATATTTCATAAACAAAAGACACTGAGAAGATCATAAATCTTAATGTCCCAAAGCAGTGACTTTTAATGAAGGAAATTTATTACACATTTTAAAATACAAATTGTCACAGAAACAGCTGAAGAAAGAAGCATAAGCCAGACTCAGGAAGAATTCTCGCAAGAGAGACGTATGACGCAGACACCTGATGAAAGCCAGTCAATGGAAGTCAGGCTGCTGACACCTCTTCTAATGACGAAGGCAAAAACCAGAATAGGCACCTGGAACATACGGACAATGCAGGAAGCCAGAAGGACAGCACAGGTAGCTATAGTGATGAGACAATATGAAATAAAACTCTTAGGACTAGCAGAAACGAGAATAAATGGAACTGGGGAACTCATGACGAATACAGGGGAAAATGATGAAGACCACACACACACATAAGGGGTTGCTATTATGATGTCACAGGAAACCAGAAAAGCATTAATAGAATGGGAACCAATATCACCCAGGATAATCACGGCAAGACTCCAGGGAAAAGGAAGGAAAATCACCATTATTCAGTGTTATGTCCCTACTAACAATGCAGATGATCATAAGAAGCAAGATTTCCATGATGAACTCCAAGGAACACTGGACAAGAACACAAAGGAGAGATATTAAGATAGTAATGGGAGATTTAAATGCAAAAGTAGGAGTATACAACAAAAACTGGGAACTAATCATGGGAAAGAATGGCATAGGAAACAGAAATGAAAATGGAGAGCATTTTTGTAAACTTTTGTGATTTGAATGATCTGGTCATCGGAGGGACTATCTTCCCACACAAAGACATACACAAGACTACACAAGACTACATGAAACTCCCCAGATGGGCACAAATTAATAATCAGATAGACCACTTCACCATAGAAAGAAAATGGAGACACTGCCTACAAGATGTTAGAGTAAAGAGAGGAGCTGACGAAGCGTCAGACCATCACCTTCTGGCATCACTGAGGATAAAATTGAGGGCGCGCAAAGACAGAGCAGAAATATCAAGCCCGAAGTATAATACCCAGAACATTATGAACAAAGACACAAGAGTTCAGTTCAACCTAAAGTTGAGAATTAGATTTGAAGCACTGGAGAACCTTGAAGCAGAAATTAAGGTAAGAAAGTGGGGATGGATAGGACATACACTCAGAAGAGAAAAATCAAGCATAGCCAGAGTTGCCCTTGACTAGAACCCACAGGGGAAAAGAAGAGTGGGGAGGCCAAAGAGAACTTGGAGAAGAACTGTTGAAGAGGAGGCTAGGGAAATAGGAATGACTTTGGCACAGATGAAAAAGACAGCCCAGAAAAGATATCGATGGAGAGCAACTGTTTCTGCCCTATGTTCCACAGGGAACAAAAAGGAATGATGATGATGCAGCAGAATTGCTAGCTGTCAGTTTTGGACCTCTGCATTGTCCAGCTGTAGCAGAGCTGAAACAAATATCTAGGAAATATTTTTCTTGAACCAGTTAACAAAATATTTCATAAACAAAAGACACTGAGAAGATCATAAATCTTAATGTCCCAAAGCAGTGACTTTTAACGAAGGAAATTTATTACACATTTTTATATAACAATAATCAGCATGGAGTAATTGCTAAAAAAAAAAAAAAAAGTGTCTTGCAGAAACAAGAAAAATATAAATTATGAAAACAAGCAACACCGTCACAGTAATATGATTATAATTACAGGTACTAAAAGTATTTTTTTTTCCCGACAACTCATTTCATTTTTCTATTTTATTGTCTCATTTTTTTTTTCATTTGTTTCTTCTTTTATTTTTGTCATCTTCTTCCTTAACATCTTTTGTTCCTTCTTTTCATCCTCAGCATCCATTAATTCTTTTTCCTTTTCGTCTTCCTTGAAAACTTTTTTCTTCCTTTGCTTGTAAATTTAGATTTCTCATGAGACACCTGCATTTCTTTTTCCTCAATCAACTCTCTTTCCAGTGTCACTTTCACACCCATCTCTAGCTTAACCTGAAACTGCCCATTTTCTACATAATCATCCCATTACTTTGGTATCTTCCCTCTATTTTGTATATGTCTCCTAAAAGCTTTCTTGTCACAATAACCAGACCATCTCATTAACTTATATCATGTTTATTATGTGATGCCACCTTAACTAGACCTAAGTTGTGGATTTTGATAGAAAGGAATCAAATTTATACATAAGTAGTAGATTCTGTTCCAAACAACAAGAACGGACAAGGTCCGCAATGAGACGATACATTATAGCCTCGACACTCAGTCCCTGCAGACCCGAGTGAAACAGTCCCAGTTGCGATGGTTTGGCCATGTCTGAAAAATGGGAGAAGACTGGCTATCATGACAAACATAGAAAGCTAAGAGCCAAGGATCCAGACCTCCAGGATGATCCAACATTTGCTGGGAGGACATCAAACAATCTGCGAGGGGCCAAGGACTTGACTGGAACCAGGGCAAAAGGAAGACAGCTGATAGGATAACATGGCACTCTCTCTGCATCCTAAAGTAGAAGGAACGACTAAATAAATAGTAGATTCTAATAGAATGGATGGGCTGAAATAGTATGGCAAAATTACCAATGTGGAAATATAGAAAGAACCAGACAAATACCACTGGAACAAGATCTGTAAAAACTCTGGCACTTTTTTTTTTTTTTTTCCTTAACCAGCGGCACTTGGGCTTTCAGCCCTTCGGCCCAATGACATGTCATTGCGAGGCTGGGGAACCTGAGGACTTTCCTTCCAACCCGGTCAGGAGCTTCGCTCCTTCCCATCCACAGAGGGTTTATCACAGGAGCCGTTCAGGCTATTCAGTCAAATTTCCGGCCGTAAACATTTCTTCAAACGCCGACGCCCGGGTTTGAACCATGAACACCTGGTCGCCAGTACAACGCCGAAGCCATTACACCAGCGCGGCTCCCAAACTCTGGCACTAGATGGGGCAAAATTTAAGAAACAAAAACACCAATTAATAGCATTACAAGGAAGTCGCAGTTCTGGAACCCCCAGGGTAAAAAAAAAAAAGAAAGAGGGGACCTAAAAACACAGAGAAGGGAACTACAGACAGGCATAGAAAAGCTTTGAATGGATGGCACAGGACAGGAAGGCGTGGGATGCATTTACTGATTGCCTATGCTCCACAGGGAACTAGAATGTAACAATGATTATAATGAGGAGTAGACTCTAATGGAAATGTGGTTACAGAATGCAGAGATCTCTCAAAAAAGTGTTGCCTAAATGTTACTAGTGGACTGTGTTGAAATTATTCTCAAACAATAAAAAGACTTGTCAAAGAAGAATGAATCACAAGAAAAATAAACATACATGTGAGCAAAATCAAACAACAAAATTCCCAAACACACATCCCTCTTTCTGCATAATCAAAACAAAACATGTCTAATATACATTTAACTAAAAAAATAAATTTAAATATAAATCAGTCTGTAACATGTTTTAATGCAGAGAAAACATAAGTATAACATCTGTACAGTTTTGTAGTTGCATGGGTAGAGTATTGTTCACACGTAATATAGTACAGTTGAATAGTAAACTAAATGAACTAGCATTGTTACTGTTAGTGTTGAACAGAGTCGACATCACTGCATTCTGGGCAAACCCATAGGTGCTCAGTCTCCCTCAGTATATGTCAAAGAGTGTGAAAGCTAACTGTTTCTGTACCTCGTTGGTTGTATACATGAGGGATCCATCCTCTCATACGTCTATCTCTGCTAGCCTCACGTTTGATGCCAAATTCCAATAGTCTTAATCTTGATAATTCATCAATTGCAGTGCCATTCTCTAAAAGAACTAGCATTAAGAAACTTTACTGTTATTTTGTTTCCACTGTAATGTAAGTTTTAAATAGTGTTTTCTTGGTTCACTTTCTATTTCTTCCTTACTCATGTGTTACTTGTGCTGAGGAAAGTACTTTAACTCTTTAAGTCCCAATCGACTTTATAATGGCTCAGGGTTTAGACACATTTGACCCGGGAGCCATTTAAGTGGCTTCCGTATCTTTTGCTCCTATCCATTTTACCTTGGATAACTAATAATTTTTCAATGAAAGCTTTAACACTTGTAGCACAAGAGTAAAGTACATCCATTTACCTTCAGTTTCATATACAACAACCGCCCACGGCGACCGTTGCCTCAACTGGCTGTGTGTGGTGTACCCGGAAACGGGGCCTCCCAGTACTGAGACACAGTTAAGTCCCCGATGTCATTTATTGGTGCAGAGTTGAGAGAGATGGCTGAGCATCACAATCCCCCCTGTGTTGCAGCATGATGAGAACCCAGAATTGCACACTGAGCTTGGGGGGAATCACTTGGGCACCAGACTTAATACTGGCTCTTGACTGGATGGCCGCATGCAGGAGATTTCTACAATGGGGGGTTGGCAGGTGGTGGGTATCTGGAAGTGGCTCTGTGCAGGACGTGAGGATTCCTTGGGTGAGCCCAGAACCAGAGCACAGCATTGTGCAAGCTCTGCATAGTTGGAGAGCCCCCTGGATGACGGGGAATGCACAGTGTGCTACCCCACCTGTCCCCAACTGCTAACTTAGAACCAGAAGTGGGGTCCTCTGTATGCGTGCCAGGCCAGGATAAAATGCCTGGGAAAGAGACTGGAGCTCAGAACTCCCTAACTCAAAGTTGCAGGATGGCAGGAAAGACAGGGCTATTTTGAAGATAATGCAACCATATTTTCACCATACGAGCTCGAACGCCGCCTCGGTAAACAAGGTCCGCGCAGAGCAGTGACACCCCCAGGCTGCTTGCGAATAGTCTACTACTGGGAACATAAACAGATTAGGGATGAGCCCACTCTCCCGTTGAACAGGTGCTAAAGTCATAGATACTGGGCCAGAAGGCGCACCGGAAACCACAGTATCACGCAACTCGCTTTTTTTTTTTTCTATGGAGAGTACACCGTCAAATAAATCTCGTACTGGTGCTCGCCCTGTGGAGCTCCACCAGGCAGGTGCAGTGCCGGGCTCTGAGCCTCGACAGAGCCCACCCTCAGCTACTGGAGGACCCTCTAGACCGTCTTGTGGAGTCAGCAGACGGCGGAGGAGAACTACTGACCAAAACAAAACAGAAAAAGAGAAACCCAGAGTGCCACTTGTCATGATGCACTGGAATGCAGAGGGAGTGAACAGCAAGCAGGCTGGATACAGCAAAAAGACAGAGCTGGAAAACATCTTGAATGAGAAGCAAGTCAGTGTTTGCTGTATCCAAGAGACTCACTTGAAAGCAGATCAAACCTTTAAAATAAGGGGATATCAATGCTTCAGATCCGACAGAAAAGATAGACGAAAAGGAGGAGTACTTACTCTTGTAAGGAATAACATTCCTGCACACGAAAGGAAAACCTTCATGGATGGAGCAGAATATCAGCTGTTGCAGATAAAGGTAGACAAGATGGAAATAGAACTCCTGAACTATTACTGTCCGAACAACAAACCCCTGAGTCTCAGCTCTATACAGGTACCAGCCACCAACTTTATAGCAGTTGGAGACTTTAATAGCCACTCCCAGAGCTGGGGCTATAACCATCTGGATCACAGAGGTGAAGAGGTTGAAACTTGGCAAGATGATCACTCCCTAATCCTAGTCAATAATGCCACAGATACTCCTACCTTCTACTCCAGAGGATGGCACACAACTTCAACACCAGATCTTGCCTTCTCCACACCAGATATAGCTGGATCTATTAGTAGAGAAGTAGGAGACCAACTAGGGGGAAGCGACCATCGCCCAATCTTTCTTACTGTCCAGAGTGCAACTCTCAGTACAGGCCCAGCCATTACAAGATGGAACTACAAAAAAGCCAACTGGGGTTTATTCAGGCATCAGGTGAACACGCTGCTGTCTACCCTCAAGGTACAGAACAGAGACATTAATGAAGTGGTAAAAGACTTCAACAGATGCATACTACAAGCTGCAAAAGAAACCATTCCCAAAGGATGCCGGCGTAACTACATACCATACTGGTCCAGCACACTCCAAGAACGTCAGGAAGCCATGGACAGGGCTAGAAAGGACGCAGAGTCTCAGCCTTCACTTGAAACTCACAACAAATGGAAAAAGGCTGTAGCAGAGTTTCAGAGAACAAAGCTAGAAGAAAAACGGAAAAGCTGGAGAACTAAAACGGCATCGCTGAACCTTGAGAAAGACGGCAGGAAACTTTGGAGATTAGTCAAGTCTCTAAATGAAGAGCGTTCCTCACCTAGGCAGACTATCACATTGGATGAAGGTGGCAAACTTTTCAGAGGAAAACAAGCTGCAGACTTGTTTGCTAGAAGATACAGTTCAGAAAGCAACTTACCCATTAACATAGATCATCAGAGAGAGATAAGAAAAGAAATACTGGCAACCATGGGACAGACAGATACTCCTGCCCCAATGAGGGAACCCATCACACTAGGAGAACTACAGAAGGCTATTTCCAAGCTTAAGTTTCAAAAGTCACCCGGCCCAGACAAAATCAGCAACGAAATGCTAGTAAATCTGAGCTCAGCAGCAAAGACAAAACTGCTTGAGATATTCAACCACAGCTGGTTGAAAGGAACGGTACCCCAAGTATGGAGAGAAGCCATCACAATACCCATACTAAAGAAAGGGAAATGTAAGACCGAGGCTGCAAGTTACCGGCCAATCAGTCTCACAAGCTGTGTTGGGAAGACTATGGAGCGAATAGTCAACCACAGATTGAAATGGTATTTAGAGTCTGAGCAGATCCTGGTGCCGGAACAAGCTGGATTTAGAGAATGCTACAGTATAGAAGACCAAGTTACTTACTTGTCTCAAGCAATAGAAGATGCCTTCCAGGAGAAGAAAAAGGTCCTAACGATCTGGGTCGACTTCAAGCAGGCCTTTGACAAGGTGTGGAAAGATGGCCTCATTGCAAAACTTAGGAGAAGTGGAATCCAAGGCAACATGATGAAATGGATCCAGTCATACTTGCATAACAGGAGAACTAGAGTCACTCTTGACGGTCTGCAGAGCAGAAAAGTGTTGCTCCATCAGGGGGTACCTCAAGGAGGAGTAATTTCCCCAACACTCTTCCTTGTTTACATCAATGACCTGGTGAAAGATCTCCCTGCAGGAGTGAAAGCTGCCTTATATGCAGATGACCTAGTACTCTGGTGCGCTGATGAAAATGTCACCACAGCAAATTATAGAATGCAGCGGGCAGCAGACATGCTAGTGTCATGGGCAGAGAAATGGCTTATCACAATAAACACAGACAAAACCTCCACAACACTGTTCTCCCTCGCCCCCAAGGACAAATCAGCTAACATACACCTAGGGACAACCGTGATCAAGGAAGAAAGCTACCCCACCTATCTTGGGGTGACATTTGACCAAAGGCTTACATGGAATAAGCATATTGAAAATGCAGAAGGAAAGGCCCGAAGGCGACTAGGCATACTCAGAAAATTAGCAGGTACCAACTGGGGAGCAAATGAACGAAATCTAAAGAAGATTTATAATGGAGTAATAAGACCACACTTAGAGTTTAGCTCAGCAGCATGGTCATCAGCTGCTAACTCACATCTGCAGTCTTTGGACAAGGTGCAAAATCAAGCTCTCAGGCTCATTACAGGAGCCATGAAAACTACACCAATAACAGAGATGCAGAAGGTTGCTGGATTACAGACATTGTCCCATAGAAGAGACACAAAAACCATGATCCAGATGGAAAAGTATAACAGTATGCCAATGCACCCAATGAAGGCAAGACTAGATGATCTGGCATTGGGACGTCTAAAGCGTAGCAGCTTTGTGCATCGGGGGAAAAGACTTATAAGACAGCATCAAGAAGACCTATCCATGAAGACAACACCACTGAAGCCCACCCTATACCCTGTACCATGGGAGCAGGACAGCAGTGCCCTCCAAATTAATACATCAGTCAGTGGTCTCACAAGTGGATGTGAGTATAATGATCTGCAAAAAAACGAACTGCTACATTGAGTATGATCCAAGAAAGCTATCCCGATCAATCATGGATACATGCCTATACAGATGGATCAGCAACTAATGCTGTTAGGAATGGAGGTGCCGGTATCTTTATCTCATATCCTGACAACCACTATGAGACTAGGCACATTCCCACTGGTAAATTCTGTTCCAACTATACAGCTGAGGTTCAAGCTCTAGAGCAAGCTGCAAATATGATTTATAACACCAACTCGGACTGCCACCAGGTAGTCAGCCTCACAGATGCACTGTCTGTCCTGCAAGCTCTCAAGGGTGGTAAACTCCCGCATCTGAGAAATGAACTAAACAAGGTAGCTGCCAAAAAGAAAACCATACTTCAGTGGGTACCATCTAAATGTGGTGTACCCGGAAATGAAAAGGCAGATAAACTTGCAAAATAGAGAAGAGAATGTGAACAAGAAGATAATGAAGTCACATACTTTGAGAAAAAGAGAGCTATCCAGACTATCAGAAGAGAACAGAACCAACCCAAAGACGACTATCACACTCTCGACCGGCAGGGACAGATAACTATTTTTCGACTCAGGACAGGGCATAACAAACTGAATAAACACATGCACAAGCTACGATTGTCTGCTTCACCACTGTGCACATGTGGATTAAACGAACAAACTGCTGAGCATGTTCTACAGGACTGTCCTCTGTATGACCAGTTAAGAAAGATATACTGGCCCCATGACTCAACACTAAACTCAAAGCTATATGGAGTTAAAGAGGAACTTCAAACAACAGTCGAATTCATCATGAGAACTCGTCTGACGGTGTAATCATCAAAGATGCGATCGCAAGAAGAAGAAGAAGATATACAACAACAAATTTGTTTATGTATATGAACATTTTAAAAAATTATTTCCAAATAACAACAAAAACGTTTGTTTGGGTCAAACCCACTTTTCTGTTTGGGACTGAAAGAGTTAAATACTGTTTCTATTCCTCTTTATCTTTTTGAAGGTCTCTTTTTCAATCTACAATTCTTCAGTTCCTCAGGGCTACAGTAAAATTCCATTTTCATAAATAACTGCACGGTTTAGATATTAATGTACAGGGTTAACTTACAACAGTAACAGACATGCACATCTACACATTTGATAGTACAGTATAATGCTATTGGTTGCAATGGAAACGGTGGCCATTTTGGAATTTAATTCAATATTTCAATTCACTAATACTTTTTTTATTTTTTGAGTTATGAGTACCAAAGTTAAAATGGAAGCTCATCATTGTATTTTAAAACTTTTGTTGCATTAGATTTTTTTAAAATTCTTTAGTAGATTCTGAGATATAAAACTTTAAAATTATTTTATAAAAACAGTAACATATTCTTCAAAATGTTACATTATTTGCAATAAATCAAAGTTCTTATGAGAAATTAGACGTGAAAATAGTTTTATTATGCAAAGGAAAGTATCTATTTCAAATTTCATGTTGACCGACTAAGAAATATGCTAGTTATAACAAAATTAATAACAAAACAAAGTTCTGAGAAATGCATGGTTTTCTTCATAGGAAAAAGCAAAAGTTTTTAAGAAAATACAATTTGCAAAATCAAAATACACCTTCTTAGAATGAGTTCAGACAAATGATTTTGACATACTTAAATTCAGGAGAATATAAATCATCAGAACACAGACTAATCCAAATTTTCATTTTTGACCTATTTTTAAAAAAACTTAATATACACTGTTGCTCCTAATAAGATCTACTCCAAGATAATCATCTATTTTTCTTAAAAATTAGATATCTCATTGACTTTGTGCCTTGATTTTGATCATCATACATCTTTCTGTTTCCTTTCACTCGTTTCACGTGCCTCCTAAACAACAGAAATGAATACCACTTTACTTTTATCCAGTATTGGTTTTACTGCAGTATCTATTACAGACTGTCCTCGACTTATAATGGGGTTCCGTTCTGATGACCCTATCGTAAGTTGGATATCACTACATATTATATGAAGCATACAGATATGTGAACAATTAACATGCCTGAATGTTAAAATGTGTAGATCTGTTTCGTTATGTTGTTTTAAACAATTTGTACTCTTTGTTTAAAGTGAAACAATACAATGTACAAATTATAACATAAAATTACAGAACTGTGCAGTACTGTACTGTAATAAATAAGGATACATAAGTGTACAATGCTATTAACGGGATGGCCGTCATAAGTACGAGTAGTTGTAAGTCACATACGTCATAAGCTGAGGACAGTCTGTACATATACCCTGGAATCTATTTTGCCCTTCCTGTTTGCATCGTAAGGAGCATGGGGTTACCATTGCAAATGGTTCCCCAGAAGGAAGCCTACACCAGAACATTTCTTGTGCTTTAGCAGAGGTGGTTTCTGTAACAATTTGTTATACATGATAGAGTAGCTAGTCCCATACAAAACCTTCCTAGGTTACCTTTTATAATATGCTGTGTAGTATGCAGTTGCTTGATTCTTTGCTCCTTTATAATGTACTTCAGATTCAGACAAGGGAAACCATCCAATACAGTAATAAAACACGAAACTGCCCTTTCTTGTCACAGTTTCATAATCAGGATTCTTTTCTCCACAGTTATTAATGAAATTACACCCATGGCTCTACTGGAGATCAATCTAAATTGTGATTGCAAAGTCACTTCCTATTTTTAAAACATTTTGTCCACACTCCAACTCAACTAATTTATATGGGTGAAAAAATTAAAATCAAGGGAATTAAGTGTTTTATTACATAAAATGCAATGCCCATTAACATTACAGTCCGATGTGAGATACGGCCTGCCTGCTGACCACACAACCTCACAGTGGGCCACCTGCTGACTACACAACCTCACAGTGGGCTGTCTGCTGAACACACCTCCCAGTTGGCTGCCTGCTGATTAAACAACCTCCGACAGTGGGCTGCCTGCTGACCACACAACCTCCCAGTGGGCCAGCTGCTGACTACACAACCTCCCAGTGGGTCCCTGCTGACCACACAACCTTCCAGTGGGCTGCAAATTTTGCTCTTTCTCGTAACGTCAGTTTACAAGTCATTTATTTTATTTTGGGGGGAAAAAATATATTAGTCAAATGGCAGTTATTGCCCTTGTCGACCCACTTTTTTCATGTATATCTAATAGATACAGGTGATGATATAAACATTTAAAAATAAGCAGTGAGATCTCAAACCACCCAGTACGCCACTGCTGAAGCACCAGATGAATGTACCTACAACTAATATTATAAGTTCCTGTGTCTTGGATATTAAACAGTATCATAAATATATGCAAGTGTTTCAATATTTGAACAAAAACAAAACCACACAAACATTTTGTAAAACATAACATGTGAATAATCCATCTTGTAATATAAACCATTAATTACTCATCAAGGTCCTAGTAATATTATTAGACTATTTTTTGTTATAGAAAATATTTATTCGTCTTGCTGCTCCCTTTTGGAGCTACTGTAGCGCAGTGGTTAGGGCACAGGCTTCGTAACACGGTGGTCCATGGTTTGATTCCCGGTTGTTGTGGGATTTTTTAGACAGCAAACTGTTCCGCGGTCAACCCAGCCTCATGAATTGGGTACCAGAGCAACTCTGGGAAGGTGGCCGGCGTGGTGCTGACTACATCACCCCTAGTGTGCTGATGGTCAAGAAAATATGGACCTAACACCATATTCTCAATATGCCTCAATGGGCGTGTAATGGGATCCTTGCTGCTCCTCCAGCAACAGATGTCTCCTGGACAATCTAATTCAGTTCCTTCCATGTCTTCCTTCTCTTTATTTCTTGTTTCTAGCTGGTGATCTTGTCATATAAAAAAAGTTAGTTGCTTATCCTTTTAAAGGACGTGGCAATCAACCCCAGCTTTTATTGGCTGTTTGTGATTTTTCTAGGCAATTTTTTTCATTCAGTAGTTTGCCATTGCTTTCTGAACGGTACGGCGCTTATACCATTGTTAAAAATCCACACAAAGCGATCTGCTACCAAACCGCCTGCAGCAGGTTTCGAACATGGTATATCTGGATTATGAAACTGCGTTCATATCCATTAGGCCACAGATGCCACACTGTCATATAACTTCAGCTCATTTACGAACAAGTAACTCTTCAAACCAAGGTGAGAAATAATTATATTGTGCTCTTTTTGCTGTATGTCCTGATGGTGGCACTATTTCTGTCCTCTCCCTGTGCACTCTCAGACCCATGTATGTCCTGATGGTGGCACTATTTCTGTCCTCTCCCTGTGCACTCTCAGACCCATGTATGTCCTGATGGTGGCACTATTTCTGTCCTCTCCCTGTGCACTCTCAGACCCATGTATGTCCTGATGGTGGCACTATTTCTGTCCTCTCCCTGTGCACTCTCAGACCCATGTATGTCCTGATGGTGGCACTATTTCTGTCCTCCCCCTGTGCACTCAGACCCATGTATGTCCTGATGGAGGCACTATTTCTCCTGTGGTCATTTTGTTACTTTCCATTCCAGTTCAACTTCATTGGATCTTTGTAGTCAAACTTATCATTGGATCATTGTAGTCAAACTTATCATTGGATCTTTGTAGTCAAACTTAGCATTGGATCTTTGTAGTCAAACTTATCATTGGATCTTTGTAGTCACTTATCATTGGATCTTTGTAGTCAAACTTATCATTGGATCTTTGTAGTCAAACTTAGCATTGGATCTTTGTAGTCAAACTTATCATTGGATCTTTGTAGTCACTTATCATTGGATCTTTGTAGTCAAACTTATCATTGGATCTTTGTAGTCAAACTTATCATTGGATCTTTGTAGTCAAACTTATCATTGGATCTTTGTAGTCAAACTTATCATTGGATCTTTGTAGTCAAACTTATCATTGGATCTTTGTAGTCAAACTTATCATTGGATCTTTGTAGTCAAACTTAGCATTGGATCTTTGTAGTCAAACTTATCATTGGATCTTTGTAGTCAAACTTATCATTGGATCTTTGTAGTCAAACTTATCATTGAATCTTTGTAGTTAAACTTATCATTGGAGCTTTGTAGTCAAACTTATCATTGGATCTTTGTAGTCAAACTTCTCATTGGATCTTTGTAGTCAAACTTATCATTGGATCTTTGTAGTCAAACTTATCATTGGATCTTTGTAGTCAAACTTATCATTGGATCTTTGTAGTCAAACTTAGCATTGGATCTTTGTAGTCAAACTTATCATTGGATCTTTGTAGTCAAATTTATCATTGGATCTTTGTAGTCAAACTTATCATTGGATCTTTGTAGTCAAACTTATCATGGGATCTTTGCAGTCAAACTTCTCATAGGATCTTTGTAGTCAAACTTATCATTGGATCTTTGTAGTCAAACTTATCATTGGATCTTTGTAGTCAAACTTATCATGATTTATGGTCAATGCAGCATGAAAAATATTGAAAACGGGTTTTCAATTTAGCTTTCACTGAGCACCTTTTTCGTATTTTCCCCAAAAAGCTTTTTTTCGTATTTTCCCCAAAAAGCTGGCAGGTTTTTTTGTTTGTTCATGACAGGACGTTTCACTTGGACAATTAACAATACAGGAATTCTGTGTAACCATCCATTTATGAACATTTGTAACTTCTTGGTTATCATTTTAATTGTCTTCCGTTGCCAAGCCACACAAGAAGAATGATTAGACATTTCAGCTGAAAATTATACTTTTTGTTCAGGGCTTATTCAAAGATAGAAATCCAGAGATCTTCCACTACCATGAAAACCCTCCTGTATTTGGTGTATTTTAAATGCATGTTCTGGTCAATGCCTTCAACTTTCTGCATTGCTGCCACAATATATATATGTATGCCTACATTATACACAATTGTGACCAGCAGATTTTCACCTCTCATTTTCATGATCTTTGTATCTTCACTGTAGGTTCTTTAAATCCACTTGCTGTACTTTCTTATCCATAATTGTAATTTTGTCCTGCACCTAGTTTGCCTATGGGATAAAAGGGCAATGTCATTCCAATTTTCTTTCGCAACAAGCCATTTTATTATTTGTAACTTTTTCAATAATTTCCTATTTTCGTTTCTTATGGCGCATGAAGCCAGAGCTACAGCTGGCTATCTGGTAGAGAAGCCCTGCGTCAAAGCTCTAATGCTCCTGTAGTGGTGGTTTCAGCAGCAACTTGTTTTACACTATGATTTTGCCAGCGCCATTCCCAGTCTTCCATTAATAACACATATCATAATTTCGCACTGATGATCGGTCAGTAAAGTATCATTTTTTGGTGATAACTAGCTGGCCAGGAGGATAGTGTGATTCGCTTGTATAGCTAGGCGGTGTTGTCGTACAGAAGGTACGGGGTTCGAACCCTGGGTAAGCCACTCACGTCTGTTGTCTAGTGTTCTACTTCTTTATTTCTTACGAGTGCCTGAAAACATACCTTTATGTTTGTCTAATATTTATTTAGTCTTCCATTAGCTGCCTAGGAAGATGTACTCATATGCTTCTTTGACTCCTAACAGCCTGGGGAACTACACATTAATGTTTTTTTCTATTCATAATCCAGTTTGTAGGCAATAAGGCTAGAATAGGAGGCAACAGGCATTCATCTCACACTCCAGTTCTTATCCAACATGGTTCTGTCAGTTGTTTCTTTGTGAAAAACTCAGCACTTCATGTTGTCATATTCATGAACTACTTGGGAATTTCACAGCAAACTATTTGCTTAAAGACTGATTCTCTGTTGAAACTGGCTATGGCATTTTCATGGCCCACAAATTTAATGTAATGTTGCAAGATCTATTTAATACTTATCTATATTAATATATACAGTACAACTTTCTGATCTGCACTGAAGTTTTCTTTTAATAACAGAACAAACATAAAAATCCACACTACAAATATAAGTAACCAAATATAAATCATTTCAACACAAGTGCTTTACAGATGAAAACATAAATACGTAAATATAAAGCAATAGCTATTTATTACTGAAAACATTTTGTTTTTTGTAAAGAAATATGAAAAAAAGAGAAAGTGTTGGTTATTTAATAATGAAAACATACTGGTAATCAAGCATTATGGCCTTCAAAATTTGTGTTAATACTGATAGATTTGTGTACCTAACTCTATAAAGAAATTACCTCACCACTGAAAATAAAGAAATGTTAGTAATGCCTGCACTCAAAGGAATGTTTTGTTTTTTTAGTTCTAAAACACTATGAAATAACATTTTTTTTTCATGGGTCAGACAAACACATATTATAAACAGACTTGACTATACAGTATGAAGGACCAACCCAACCCATCACAAACTTGACAATGTCACCACTATCTGCAGAATTTACTGAACGTTTTATCATCTTCTGTCTCAACAGTAACAACATTATTAGCCACTCGACTCAACAGGGCTTTAACTTTATCAACCTCTAAACCCCTGCTCCACAGCTGCTCGAGGTAGCTTTCAACAGCAGCACTGCTGAAGTCTGTGACATCTTTCTCATCAATATGTAACAAAAGTACCATCATAACATCTTTATAAGGAGCATTGTCATTGTCACAGTATCCATGAAGTAGAAGGGCAGCTTCTGGATGCAGCAGCTGGAGGTTTTCAATAATAAATGACTTCCTCTGATTGCTGCTGAAAGCTGAATTGAGATATTCATCCAACTTCTGCTTCTGAAAGGCTGGATCCAGATGCTGAAGTTTAGTAATGTCAACAACAGACTCTTTAGGAGTCAGACCCTTGGTCAGTTCAAAGCCTGAAGTGATGTTCTTGGCAATGCACCTGGATATGTGAGCATACTGAATAGGGGAGGCCATCAGAATTACGACTGGGTAATTTGGATTGGTGTTCCGTAAAACATGCATAGCTGATGCCTTGATAGTTCTCCACAGACGTTTGTTCTGGTTGGGGAGACTTTGTTCCAAGTTACTGACATGACCAATAAACTCATCAAATGGTGGTAGAGCACTCATGTCAAGTAGTTCTGGTGGATTCTGATCTCTTAAATACAAGTATATAATTATGGCAAGCACAAGAATTATGAAACATACCAACAAGATCACAAAACCTGTGTTTTTTTCTTTAAAACCCTCTGATGATCGATCCTCAAAAGTATTCTTCTTTGTTTCTTCTTCTTCACTAAAGCTCTCATGATTAAGCCCTTTTAATGATGGATAGAGAGAAGGTGGAGATCTTGATGTATTTGTTCCCACAGATCCATCTGGACTATCACTGTTAGATGATGTAGATGTATTATGTCTAGAAGAACGTTTCGTTGTTTCTGATGACGTAGATGTATTAAGTCCTGAAGAACGTTTCACATCACTATGATGGCTTAAGTCTCCTCTGACACTGATATTCTTCAGATAGCTGTCATTAGATGAGTAGCTTCTATTTCCACTCTGCGACAGCCGTATGTCATCATCCTCTGAGCTTCCATCACATTTTTCAATAAATTGCTCAACTTTTCTACCTTTTCTATGAGGAGAGGTTGACTTTCGCATGGTGGAACAATTCTGCACTGAGAAATAAATAATAAATCATCCATATTATTCTTTTCTATAATAAAAGTCTAGGGAAAAAATACTATCCTGTCAAAATGTAGACATGAAAAAATTAGTGACATTAAAACTAGTTATCAACTACAACATGTAGACGTGAATAAATTAATGACATTAAAACTAGTTATCAACTACAAAATGTAGACGTGAATAAATTAGTGACATTAAAACTAGTTATCACCTACAAAATGAGTCCTATCTAAGCCAGCCTACCATAACATCATGATGTATGTCTCAATTATATTTTAAAAGGAAATGGAAAGCAGGATGACTCACAACTTTGGCATTTCACAGATGCTCAACATTTTTTTTACTTAATAAATTTGATTACACAGGGAATTGACCATTTAGGCAGAACTCTGAAACAGATGAAAGACAAAATGAGACAGGGAGGCCCTGGACTGGACTGACTGGATGGAGAGTGTTTGCTTTGTTTTATGTGCTTCCATGAAGATAATGATTATTTCAGATCAGATCATACTAAGATTCATAGTACTCATAAGTGAGCAGGTCAGCTTCTCTAACACATCTGTCTCTTATACAGAGGCAATGATGCCACCTGGATGGATCAGGTTCCATACTCTACAGTGCTTTTTGCTATTTCTTTTCTGTAGTCTGATATGATCATTTTTCTTGCTTTCTTCAGAATACCTATACTTTTCTTTTCAATCTATAAGCCTCAGGTTTTCCATCTCTTTACTTATACTAATATTGATAGATTACCTTAATCATCATCATTACGTGCCAAGCTTGGTTGGCCTTGGCAGTTATGTCTTGATCATAAATTATTTTCAAACAAATCTACTTGCTGACTTCCCTTCATGTCATGTTGAGTTTTTCTCAACTATTGTGGGACTGACAGTATGGCACATTACCAACTCCTTTCAGAAACTGTAAGCCAATGAGAGAAGCCAGAGGCAGGCCACCAACAATAGCACACACACAAAAAAATGCGGTTATATGAGAGTAAACATGGAAGAGGACCACATGACATAAAATCAAACTGATCACATATGATTAAATACTAAGTTCTGACCAAGATTATACGACGTTACAGTATGTAGAGCAGCAGATGTGGTATCAGATCACCATCTTGTTAGCCAAAAAAAAAAAAAACAATAGTTAGATTAAACTCAGAAGATAAAGCAATACATAGATACAGATAAGATTTTACTGCGAGATATCTATTTTTAAAAACACATCAAGAAACGAATAAAAAATTGACAGGAAGATAATGTCACAATACTCAGGAAGGATTAAGTGCTTTAAATACTGTATGATGAAGCAAATACAGAAAACCACTGGCAACAGATGAATTTTATCAAATGCTGTCTCCATGTCTACCCAGACTGCTAGTGTACGCTTCTTTTCTGGGAAAGCATCTTCAGATTTCAAATTATGAACTATATGCTGGACATTTGTGCAGACCATTTTCATAAAAGCCCAGTTTAATTCCCAGGGGTATCTGATGAGACAAAGAAAGAACAAGGTGACTGCTCCCTCAAGGTGACTATTATGAGGTTGTGAATGCGGCTGGCAACCTCATCATGTAAAAAAAATTGCTACATAAACTACAATGGAAAGTGCATGCAAATGTTTCAGTGCAGGCTTCCTGGAAGGGGATGAGCTGTAGTAGTGGCTCCATAAGAAATGAAAAGAAATATGATTTCATGTAAACCATAACAACCCAAGCAATGTTTGAACATTTCTAAGTGAACGTGCACTCAAAAATGGTGAAATACAAGATTAGGGGCATACTGTTTAACATTAAAATGACAAGCTGTTTTCATCTCTCAAATAACCACACAGTATGGCATGTCTCGCAACCATATCTGTGTAAGTCTTTTGTTGTCTGCAAATAGTAATTTGATTATGGTGCATAATGTCATCCTTTGTTCATTTACCACCTTGGTGGTAAAAGTGTTTCCTGTTGTCATTTGCCAACCAGCAGTGTACTGTTTAAACAGAGAAAACTATACACAAACTATAGTGGTAACATCATCAGGAGAAGCAACAGCAGTACTGGAAGCAGTAGTAGCTATTCTTTATCTGTAGTTGTAGCAGCTGTTGCTGTTTTTTTTTTTATGTTGCTGATGCAGTTGTTGCAGCAGAATAGAAAAAAAGAGTAGGAAAGAAAAACACTGGAATGAAAAGTAAGATAGCCTGAAGAAATAAAATAAAAAAGAAGACAGAAAGAATAGGAGACGAGAAAAGGAGGAGCAATAAAAGGAAAAGAGAAGGGAAAGATGAAATAATCTTGGATGAAGATAAAGGGAAAGGTCGAATGCAGGACTTCTTAACCTGTGGTCCATGAACCACACACCAGTGAATCAAGGGGGTATATGACACAAAAAAGGTTATTAAGCCCTGGTCTAATGCATACATTTATTGAAAGGGTGTACATGAATAGCGACTCGAGAACACTAACACTATTTTTTTGTCACGAAGCATACTGCAACACCAGCCACAGTTTTTTTTTTAAATGCATGACTAATCAACACATGGCCTTAGGTGATAAGTTTACTGATAATAGACTATCATGTGACTCGACTGAAATTTATCTGAGTGGATGTTTTAGAGCTTAAGCAATAGTAAACACAAAAACAAAAAGCTGTCAGCCACAACAGGAAAATTTTCCAGCAAAGACAGAGTTTTCAAAAACTGCAGCGAGGTCCTAATGACAGAGGAAAGCAAGACAAGTAGCTTTCTTTACAGATGCACTGTAAGTAATTGCAAAACTGAAGAGCCAGAATAACTCTTGGCAAAACTCTACGGAGACATCAACAACCTCAAGCTGACCACTGCTTTCTGTCTTTGAACATATTCAACTTGTTGTCTGAAAGCATATGAAGAAGAAGTCATGCTACTGTATGTTTGTAGCACATCTACAAGACATACCTGTCAACCTGTATGAATTTTTTGATACTTTTAGCAGTGTATGGTCGTACAGTCTTGTTGTACGCATTTTTACCCCCGCTGCAAAAAAAAAAAAAAAAAAAAATCGAAATTTTTTTTTAAAATTAAAACAAAAATTCTAAAAACATTTTCCAACCCAAGTTTATTAAAATTTTTAATCAGATTTTCTAACCCAGGTTTTTTTTAAACCAATTTTTTTATTTTTAATTCCGGGAATCTCGGCGTCTGTTTTTTTTAAATTGAGGTATCTCCCAGCAACCAATCAAGTCCTTTTATACCCAACAATTCAGCAAACACTTTCGGTTTTCAGCTTGACATGACATATTTTTAAAGTTACCTGTTATTAGCCACACTTGCCAAGAGACTTCGACGCCATTTTGTTTAAAAAAGCTAAGTACTTATAACTTGGTTAAATATTGCTGTTGTTTTGCTTTGTTGCAATTTAATCGCTGTCTTAATCTTTCCAGTTATACCTTGCCCTTCAGTATATTTCCGATAAATTAATGTCATAATATTCTGTGTAGGCCCTACATAACTAGAAAAAAAAAGTTTGTTTGCGTTGAGTAGGCCTACTTTATTTCCAGCGGTCGAGATTCACTGCTTTATTTTTTTAATAAGGTGGTGATCTATTATCACTGGTCTAGGCTACCAACTTTTAAATAATAATTTTGTAAGTTTTTGGTAGTACGTTTTTTTTCTTCCTAGATTTGATATTCTGTTCATAATTTGGTTAATTTTTATTTTTTGCTGTTAGCTGTTTGCTTTCATTCATTCATTCATAACCCTCCACTCCTAAAGGAGCATAAGCCTTCAACAAACACATGCCGAGTCCTCCTGTCAGGTGCCATCATCTCAAGTTCTTTCCACGTTCTCCTTATTTTCACCTCTGTTTCCAGCTCTCTTCTCCATGTGCTTCATGGTCTACCTCTGCTTCTCTTGCCCTGGGGGTTCCAGAACAAGGACTGCCTTGTAATGCTATCAACAGGTTTCCTCAGTGTGTGTCCTGTCCATCGCCATTGTCTTCTTCTCATCTCTTGTTCCACTCGCACATATCTAGTTCTTGTCATCAGTTCCACATTGGTAACCTTGTCATACCATTTTAATCCCTCTATTCTACGCAAGCACCCATTTATGAAAGTCTGTAGCTTTTTGGTAGTTGTCTTTGTTGTTCTCCATGTCTCAGAGCCATACAATAGGACTGACTTCACATTTGAGTTGAAGATTCTTATTTTCGTGTTTGATCCGATTTCTCACGGCAATAAAGGTAAAGATTACCAGAATCTCAGTAAAAAGAGTTGTCAGAATCATTCAAGTTGAATAAATTCAACTCAAACAAGAATTTTCGTGCTCTTTTTCCACAAAATGTTTATGGTTCGGCGGTACGGCAGCGTCCATGTTTGTACTTTCGCTTTGTAAAATCACTATTATCAGTTCTACCGTATTCGCTAGCAGTAAAATATTTTGTTCGTTTCAAGCTTAGTGGCTAGATTTTTCAATGCTGAATCCGATTATGCCCAGCAATTGCCGATACGGTTGTAAACAGAAGAGTTCTGGTGCTTTTAAAATAGGACGGCGTACGTCATAATGGTGCTGAAAGGGTTAATGATCTTCAGGGGAACTCCATAATGCCTCATCAATTTCCAAAGTGATTCTCTGTCTACACTGTCAAATGCCTTTTCGTAGTCCACAAATCTGATGTATAGTGGCGAATTCCATTCCAGACTTTGTTCAACTATTATTCTCAAAGTGGCTATCTGGTCTGTACAGGATCTGTTTTGTCGAAAACCTGCTTGGTTTTCGCTGTTTGATTTACTTCGTTGTATTTTATTATTGTCGTTCTCTTAATCTGTCCAGTTATATTTTGATCACTTAAATATTTCCAATAAATTAATGTCATAATATTCTGTTTCGGCCCTACATAACTAGAAAAAAAGTTTGTTTGCGTAAACTTCGCTGCTTTATTTTTCAATAACAAAGTCCACACAGACTGCAGGAGGTCCATGAATGCACACACACTCACTTCTTTTTTACAGTGTAAGATTAACATTGATACATGCTGTGCAGACTTTAAGCCCACAAATGCAATTCTGCAAAGTGCTAAAAGTGTATGTGTTGATTATAATACAAAACACTGTGCATCGAAAGAATAGTACCTCACGATCACTAAGGTTTTTATATGTAAAGAACAGCTAATAGATTTGTATATGTCAATTCTCGTTTTAAAACTGTATTGTGTATAGTTTAATAATATATTTTTTGCGTAAGGATTTTTGGGTGTTTGTAAGGATTTTTTTGGTCCGGCGTACAGGTTTTTGTCTCAGGAGGTTGACAGGTATGAGAAGATTCCATTCCCAACACAGCAACATAATTACACGTATAAGATATTGTGCTGAAATTAGTAGATAAAGTGAAGTTACTGCCAAGATAAGAATCTGTAAGTATTCCTTGATGGACTGGGTCCAAATTCATGGCTTATTGCTTCTTTCTTTTCCGTTGAATGGTATATTATTCTTCCGAGTTGTCAAAGTTTACAGCATCTCATACCAGCAGTCATTTCATAACATTTTTATGAGCACAAGAGTAACATTTCCCAGTATGATGATGTTTTCTTGTTGTCAGTAAATTATTTCCACACAATAAATACAAGTCATACGTTATAAATCCAATACTCCACACTATCTTTAGTGACCTACTTTGATTAGCTAGATGTCAACAACAAAATTCCAGTTTCCAGTTTTTCCTTCTGTATAAAAAATACATTTCTTCTTTTCAATCTTTATGGAGCATGAAGCAACCATTGCAGCTGGTCCCCTTGCAGGAAGCCTGCACCAAAGTATCCATGTGCTCCTACAGTGGAGAACTTCTGTAGCATTTTATCTTACATGATGAGGTTGCTAGCCCTGTGTACAACCTCAAACCTCTTACGACATGACTGAGGTGGCAGTTGTTATATTCTTTCTTTGCCCCACCAAAGACTCCCGGAAACTTCACAGGGTAAAAAATACACTGCTGTGGACAAATGAAAAGTGAAAAAATATTTTACCACCATGGGGGTTAATAAAACATTGTGCACCATAAACAAATTACTGTTTGCAGACAGTCAAAGACTACTACAATGATACAGAAGCAAGACATACAATACTGTATGGTGTTGTACAGCATCTAAGAGATAAAAACTGTGGGCCTTATCAATGTTAAACAGCATGATTAAATACTTTATTTCACATTTTTTACCACACAGGCCTACTATGAAATTTTGAGCCATTTCTTGGGTAGTTGTGGTTGATATGAAAATGGTCTACACAAATGTGGCCAGTATGACACTATATGTTACCAGATGTCTTCTTCTTCTTTGATCCTTAGCCCCTGACTGACAAATCAGCATCTTTTAGGGCAGCAACAAACTGTCCCCACTGTGCTTGGTCGGTGGACATCCTTCATGCCCTGCCTCAACTCTGGTTCATGCCTTGCATCTCAGCCTCCAATGTTCTCCACCAGGTTGTCTTTGGTCTGTCTCTCTTTCACCATCCTTCTGGGGTCCATAGCATAGCAGTTCTGGTGATTTACCAGATGTGGCCAAAACTTTTCAAGGCTAACCCACCTGTAACCTGGGTAATAATTTTACTCAATTTTTCTCTACAGCCAGGCTGTACTCTGGCAAATCACGGCAAAGAGATTATAAGCAGTACTTTTTCTATCATCTACTGCTTCACCTTTGTCTTCTTCTCTTGCATTTTTCTCTTCTACCGTTTTTGCTTACAGCAATCTCTTGTTCAGTATGTAGTCAACTTATTTAAATATTTTTCTGTGTGGATTCCTTCAGGTTTAGTCTTTTGATTTTCAGCAAGTGTTCCCTACTTTGTCAAGCAATCAGTGGCATAGATAATCGATCCATGAGGGCCCCATGTCTCAGAAGCTGAGGGCCTTTCCCCCTATAGTTATTAGTGAATCAAGGCCAAGGCCTACTGCATCAAAAGGATTGCATAGGCCTTATCTGTGCGACAGCGATCAATTATCGATCATCTTGATGTTTCTGGATGCAGAGTTAGCGACCATTAATCTTAAATGTCTACCATTCTTTTCAAGTGTGCAAAACTGATCCTTCAATTGTTGCAATAGTTCTACTTGTTCCTCTCCTGTTCTTCTTTCTTTGCAGTTTTAAGCAAGGTCCGAACAAGTTGTACCTGCTTATTTAAAAGTCTCTTTCTTAGTCACAACAACGTTTCCTATTACCATATATACAGATTAAGAAGACACTGGAAATGAATAGCACACACATTGAGGGAACCTGCTGATAGCATTACAAGGCAGTGCTTGTGGAAAAACCAGGGTAAGAGAGGTAGATGGTGAGTGAAAAATACAGAGAAGAGAACTGGAGACAGAAATGAAAGGGATAAAGAAAACATGGAAAGACTGAACTGATGGAACAGGACAGAGAAACTTGGCATGAGTTTGTTGAAGGTCCATGCTCATTGGGCAGATAAAGGGCAAAGATGATGATTCATTTGAAGTGTGCCAGATTACTCCTTCATTCTTTGTCATAGTCCTTCTTGTTCTCCTTCTTCTCTTCACTGCATGGTTTTAAGCAAGTACCAAACAAGTCGGCGTCTGTGGCCTAATGGATATGAACGCAGTTTCATAATCCAGATATACCAGGTTCGAAACCTGCTGCAGGCGGTTTGGTAGCAACAGTGGTATAAGCGCCGTACCATTCAGAAAGCAATGGCAAACTACTGAATGAAAAAATTGCCTAGAAAAATCACAAACAGCCAATAAAAGCTGGGGTTGATTGCCACGTCCTGTAAAGGATAAGCAACTAACTTTTTAACCAAACAAGTTATACAAAAGATTTGTTTCTTAACTGTATCTTTCTTAATCCTGACAGTATTTCCTATTACTGTTTGTACTGTCTCTTTCTTAATCTTGACAGTATTTCCTTTTACTATATATAAAGATCTGATTCTTAACTGTCTCTTAATTCTGACAGTAGGCCTATTTCTTATTAGGCATGCTGTATATACAGATTTGTTTCTTCACTGTCTCTTTCTTAATCCTGACACTATTTCTTATTACTGTATATACAGATTTGCACACCATAAATCATACATATGTTTGTTACCTCAGAAGCCACAACTACCAACTGTATTTTTTTAACCTCTGCTTTCCTACCATACTTACTTTGACATTGGGGGGAGTTGGGAAGTCAGGTATTGGTAGTACCTCTGGTGAAGGAGCTGTCATGCCCTTTTCAGGGCAGCTCGGCCACCTTTGGTCCAAACCTGGCATCCAGCTCTCACCTGTGGCTCCTCGTAGCTGTCAGCATGCGACAGCGGCCACCCCCCGGGCAACGGCTTTGACAGGCCAGCTAAACTAGGTGAGGGTAGCCGAATGGTTATAAACCTTCGGTGAGTTGGGGTCTGCCTACCCATGCATGCGAAGACTGGATTCGATAGACTGCGCGGAAGAAACCACCTGTTGGTTCAACGGGCATGACGGCGATTACCAGCAACGCGCTGTGGAGCGTAAGGAGCACGGCGAGGCACGTAGAAAGCCCTGGTCATCCACTGCACCTGACTTCATCTCCAGTCGTCTTAACTTGTCTTGCCACTGGATTGAGATGGACCCAGGCAAGAGAGTGAGGTCGACGAATTGCGCAACTCTTCCTCACTTTAATCCAAATCACCGCGCAAGTCACTCTTTCATCCATTGAGGGTGCGTACTTGCACCGACTCTGTTCAGTATCATGTTTTCTGCTATGCTGACTGATGCTTTTAGAGACGGGGACACAGGAATCGACATTAGTTATCATATTGACGGAAAATTGTTTAACCTTAGGAGGCTTCAAGCAAAAACCAAGGTCAAATCACACACCATCAGAGATCTTCTGTTTGCTGATGATTGTGCCCTCAATGTTGGCTCAGAGGCTGATCTGCAGCATAGTGTGGATAGATTCTCCGAAGCCTGCGCCAACTTTGGGCTTACCATCAACACGAAGAAAACAGAAATCATGTACCAACCAGCTCCTGGCACAGTTTATACTGAGCCAATCATCAAGGTTTAATGGTGAGAAACTGAATGTTGTGAACAGATTCACATACCTTGGTAGCACACTATCCCAGAACATTGTCATTGATGATGAGGTGAACACCAGGATCTCCAAAGCCAGCAGCACATTTGGCAGATTATACACCAACGTTTGGCATCGAAGTGGCATTAGTCTACAGACAAAGCTGAAGGTGTACAGAGCTGCGGTGCTTCCAGTGCTGCTTTATGCAAGTGAAACATGGACTGTATACAGGCGCCACGTAAAGAAGCTAAACCACTTCCATACAGTCTGTCTCAGGAAGATAATGAACATCAAATGGCAAGACAAGATCCCGGATACCGCCGTTCTTGACAGAGCTGGTATCCCTAGTATTGATACTATTTTGATGCAGTCACAGATTCGCTGGGCAGGTCATGTAGTCCGCATGCCAGACCATCGACTGCCAAAGATACTCTTTTATGGTGAGATACAGAAGGGTAAACGCTCCCATGGTGGCCAAAAGAAGCGCTTCAAAGACACGTTAAAGACGTCATTGAAAACCTTTGACATAAACCCAGACACATGGGAAGCTGCTGCGCAAGACCGAACTGCTTGGCGTACATCTCTTCGTAAAGGTGCAGCAGCATGCGAATCATCCAGAAGAGCAGCAGCGGAACAGCGGAGACAAGCTAGAAAGGACGGTGTAATAAAACCTTCACATGAAGCAAACATTCCCTGCCCACACTGTCCGAGATCTTTCCAGGCCCGCATCGGGCTCATCAGTCACCTTCGTACCCATAGACTAACCTAACATATTCCTAAATAATTGGATGAACAGAGTGGTCTTCATCACCCGTGATGGACGAACAACACTTTGACATTAGCCTAGTCATCATTTGTAAACAGAAAAAGTAACTTTATGTTAATTGCACTGGATACAGAAATGTTCATATCATTTTTTTAAAAAAGTTATGTATTAAAAGTATGAAATAAAATATAAATCCCACACATGCCCCCGGCTTTATCCTTTTTCTAATACCAAAAATAAAGGTATCCACACAACATATACTTCCACAGGTGGTGAAGTGCTTCATTACAATACGCTTAGCCCTTGCAAGAAGAAAAATATACACATATTATTTTGAGACGCTTGGGAGTCATGACCCAAGTGGGCCCGCCCCCCTTAGAGTGTAAAGGAGTATATCGGGCCGAAACACTTGTCGGACGGGGGGGCTACTTCTGATGATCAGATTGCTTCCTGTTGTATCGCTCTGTAAAGAGTTTCCTATCATCATAATTACGAACTAAATATACGGATAGATCTGTATGAGGATGTAAAAGTAAACCAACAGCACATATTTTAATCATGGTCTAAATATGTTACGGACATAGCCAAAAGGGTAAACGTTTGCAATGCATATTTACCTTACAGATCTTTGTTTCGGTTGAAATGGGTACCTGCACTTTCTGGGAAATACAGTCACGGAAGTAGCAATGCAAAATTTAGCCGAGTGTAGTTTTCTTGGTACAAAATTTGGAGTGTGTTTCCGGTCCACCAAAACTTTATACGAAGCGAAAATATTTAGCTGAATGTAGAATGTAGAATCTCATGGAAAGAGATGAAAACAAATAAGGAGGTCCTAGAAAATCTAGGTATGAAAAGAGAACTAATGAGGGAGGTCAAAGTTCGACAGCTAAAATACTTTGGCCACATAAAAAGGCATAACACCTTGCAGAAGACCATAACAGAAGGGAGAGTTGAAGGCAAACGTGCAAGGGGAAGACAGCGCTATAAGTGGGAAGACAACATCAAGAGATGGACAGGAAAGAGTCTATCAGAGTGCACCATCAAGGCAAGAGACAGAAGACGTTGGAGATCCATTACAGCCAACCTTCGTTGTGGAGATGGCAACTGATGATGATGATGATGAGAATCTACCATTTTTTTAATATACTGGAAATAAGAAGAAAAATGTAGGCCCTACACATATTATTTTGAAATTGTGATTACCTTACATACAATAATGGAAAGGAGAGATGATATCATTAGCAGATAGCGGCGATTGAACATGATATCTAAAATAAAATATGCCTGCCAATGTTGTCGACTCGAGTCAATCGACTCAGATTCGAGTCGGACTTAAGTCACCACAGCGACTCGACTCGAGATTACTTGGAATTTAGGCATTACCGACTATACTTGAGACTTGCCAATTTTGGTGAAACGACTCACCGTCATCACTCCTAGTGCACTTTTTATTAAGTAGAAAAAAAAATGCTTTGTGTTAAGCGGTATCACACAAACATTACAAGAATTCCATTGTGCATAACACGTTTTACTTCAGATTAAGAGCCATAATTGGACACTATTGCTAGACAAACATCTCGAGACACAGCGACCGTCAGAACAATAATATTCTTTGGCTATTTAAACATTACCATCCCGTCTATGGAGAGAATATACCGCACGTAATTATTGGCAGGAAAAACTAGAGCATGTGTCCTTAACTTGTAAATTCGTTTAAATTTAAGATTTAGTGCCGATCAAGTATATTATTCCACCCATTCCGTTGTATGCTGGGGGGGGGGGGGGGTATACTTGAGAAGATATTTATAAAATGTAATACAGTACTGAAAAATAACTTTGGTCGAATAAAATGTCAGTAAATAAAATAGTAAAAGTACTCAAATTTGCACTGCTATTTTTCATTATTTTTTATTGTGATCGATGTGATTGTTCGATAAAGCGCGATTGTGGCTATAAACGATGTTAGGTCTAAAATGAGGCTTGACTTGCGACTCCACTTGAAGCCAGTGTTATGGATTTGCGACTCGGCTTGAGTCTTGTGCCAAGTCTCGCTAGGAAAGACTTGACGACAGCTCTCTTACATACACTATATAGCCTAGTAGCTCATGGGCATCTCTGAAGAAAGAAAAAGCGAATATGTCTACTACTCCCTCAGGCATGTCGTACCAGGCAGCTAATATGAGGTTGTGCATGGAGCTTGAAACCTTATCAAATTAAATATAAATATTAAAAAGAAATTGCCACAGAAACCACAATTGCAAGAGTATGTGAATGCTTGGTGCAGGTTTCCTGTAAGGCAGACCAGGAGCAGTGGTGGCTCCATGCTTCAGAAGGAGCGCAAACGAAATTGATTATATATCAGTATAACAAAATTATTAGATTGAACTAGCCACACTATAAAAAGTTAGTTGCTTATCCTTTACAGGACGTGGCAATCAACCCCAGCTTTTATTGGCTGTTTATGATTTTTCTAGGCAAATTTTTTTTCATTCAGTAGTTTGCCATTGCTTTCTGAACGGTACGGCGCTTATACCATTGTTAAAAATCCACACAAAGCGATCTGCTACCAAACCGCCTGCAGCAGGTTTCGAACCTGGTATATCTGGATTATGAAACTGCGTTCATATCCATTAGGCCACAGACGCCGACACTATATGAAACACAAAATTATTATTTTGCGGAGAATAGACAACAGGAGGCTGACACTTAGGAGTCGCAACACAAGCCCCCCACCCCTTAGAGTGTAATAGAGACAAATGGCCGAAACATTTGTCCGACGAAGGAACCACATCTGACTGTCAAATTGCCTCATGTTGTAACGCTCTGTAGGCCTATAGAGTTTCTTATTAATTAAAACATATATGTGGCGAAGTGGGTTCAACTCGCAGGCATGAGAGGAAGTTAAGTCCACGGTGACAGAGGTGGGGGTAACCTCACGGTTATCACTAGTGCGCCAGCTAGCCACAAAGCGAAAAGGGTGCATTTTCATAAGTCTACCCGTGCTGGTTTCAACGGAATTTCATGCAAGACTTTTGCCATACATCCTCGTTGTGCGCCACGGATGGACTAAACTGGCAGAGGATCTTGGAGTCAGTGGATCCCTAAAGATGTGGTGTGCAGAACTCATCGATGAGTGGTATTTGCTCTGACACACACCAATCCACCCCAAATCATGAGTCAAATGATAACTGAGTCATCAGTGAATGACCCCAAATCTAAGGTGGACCAATGTGCGGAGACTGAATGGCTGCTGGGTAAGCAGTCGCGAACATTGGCTGTCTGGAGGGCGAGCGGGGCGGCACCAGGTAGATGGACTCCGTAAGGACATCCCTTTCCTCTACGCTGGTTTGGTGGCTCTACCAGGGTGACCGAATCTTTCCACTATTTATTGCAAATGCACCATGAAAATTTTAACTATCGAGAATCATCGCGGGAGCTACGGAGATCGTGTTCTGTCGTCGATACCTGCAGCAAATGAAATGAGAAAATACAAATGCAGAAGGAAAAGTAGGGGAGAGAAGAGGAGAGAAAAAAAAGAATGGCAGGAAAGAGAAGGTTCACAAAGAAAGCAGATCGTATCTCGACGAAATATGTGCGTATAGAATACTGGAATTGTCGAAGTGCCAATCAACGTACAGCCTATATACAAACAATCACCTACAATTTCGATATCCTCATGATCTTCTTCTTCTTCTTCTTCTTCTTTGATCCATAACCGCCAACCGTCAAAGCAGTCAGCGGCCATCACGCCTGGTGGCATCTTGTAGGGCAGCAACAAATTGATTCCACTTTGCTCGGTCGGCGGCCATCCTTCGTACAGTGCCCCAACTGTGGTTCATTCTTTGCATCTCAGCTTCCACAGTTCTCCGCCAAGTTGTTTTTGGTCGGCCTCTCTTTCGCTTTCCCTCGGGGGTCCATAGCATAGCTGTTCTTGCGATGGTATCAGGGTCCCTTCTGAGGACATGGCCAACCCAACTCCAGCGTCTGCCAGCTATGATGGTGTGCATGTCCTCCTGGTTACTCCGAATAAGTAGTTCTTGGTTGCTGATGGTGTTTGGCCAAAAGATTCGGAGAATTTTCCTTAGGCAGATTGTGTGGAAGGAGGACAGTTTCGACATTTCCTTCTCTGTTACTCTCCAACATTCCGCACCATAGAGAAGCACAGAAAGTACGCAGCTCTCATACAGTCTTAATTTGGTGTTTGTGCTGTACTGGGAAGACTTCCAAATGTTGTTGAGAATAGCAAAGGCTATTCTCGCTTTATTCATTCTGTTGTTAATGTCCTTGCTTGTTCCGCCGTCAGGTGTTACTATGCTTCCTAGGTAAGTAAATGTGTCTGTCTGTTCTAACTTCTGGTTCCTTACTGTTATTGGCTCAGGATTGCCCACATTTAGTGTCATGACCTCTGTCTTCTTCAGATTGATGTTCAGGCCAACCTGCTGGCCATACTTATTCAGTCTATCAGTTTTGTCTTGAATGTGTTGGTGTGAATGCGCGAGCAGTGCAATGTCATCTGCATATTCCAAATCTTCCAGTGTAGAAAACGTTGTCCATCTAATTCCCCTTGGACTGCCCTCTGTTGTCTGGCGCATCACCCAATCTATGACTGTCAAAAATAATGTTGTTGATAAGGGGCATCCCTGTCGTACTCCTGTTTTCACTTCGAAAGTTACATTACTCGATCCAACACTGCACGTAAAGTTAGAATAGAGGCTTTTTCCTCATGATCTAGTGGCGTTAAACAAGGCTGCGCTTTGGCTCCAACCCTCTCCAGGATCTTCTTTGCCTTACTCTTGAAACACGCGTTCAGATATGCAACTGAAGGAATATGACTTCACACTAGGTCAGATGGCCGTCTGTTCAATCTCGCAAGGCTGAAGGCAAAAACAAAAATCAGAAGGGTCATTATAAGATACCGTACTTGTTATTCGCTGATGACGCTGCAGTCGTCACTCAAAGCCAACAGGAGATTCATAGCTTGATGAATCGCTTCACTGAAGCATGCAAGGACTTTGGCCTCACAATAAGTTTAAAGAAAACAAATGTGCTGAGTCAGGATGTGGGTACTACACCAGTTATCACTATCGATAACTATGAGTTTGCAGTGGTGCACCACTTCACATACCTGGGATCTACCATCAATGACAAACTGTCTCTGGATACAGAAATTGGTAGCCGCATTGGCAAAGCTGCAGCTACCTTTGCCCGCATCACATCGCGTGTTTGGGAAAACTCCAAACTCACAATGAAAACCAAAGCTGCGGTATATAACGCCTGCGTCACCAGCACACTTCGGTATGGCAGCGAGACGTGGACAATCTATGCTAAGCAAGAAAGAAGGCTCAATACCTTTCATCTACGGTGTCTACGCCACATCCTCGGCATTTTCTGGAAAGAAAAAGTGACAACTGTCGAGGTGTTGTCACGTGCTGGCCTTCAAAGCATGTATACATTGCTTAGACAGCACAGACTACGCTGGCTTGGCTATGTCCGCCGCATGGGTGATGGTCGCATCCCGAAAGATATCTTCTACGGACAACTGGCACATGGCAAAAGAACAGTTGGGCGACCGCAGCTGAGATTCAAAGATGCGTGCATGAGAGACATGAGGGCACTGGACATAAATCCAGCAACCTGGGAGGATGAAGCTGCCGATCGCCACCTCAGATTGGGAGAAAAGAAGCTCACACAACAAGCAGAAGAGAGGAGAAAACGTCGAAAGAAACATCAGGAAAATAAGCAGCAGAAGGCTGTCACTTCAGGGGCGCATTCATTTAGTCAGTTATGACTGACGGGGCTATTATTATCATGATCCAGGAGATAAATTTAGAAGCCAATAGTGTTATCAATTGCCCAAGCTACAGATGTTACTCCAATGTGGTGAGCGATCTTCAATACCAGCATACAGAATGCTGAGGTGCCGGAAGACTGGCTACACAGTTACCTTCGGCCACTTCCTAAACTTGGCAAAGACCCCACACTGCTCAGCAGATATCGAATTATAACACTACAGAATGTCTATGGTAAATTACTTGAAAAGATAGTTGCAAGACAAGTAATGAGCCACCTCGAAAATGCACACGTCCTTCCTGATACCCTGGGTAGCTATAGGCCAATGAAAACAACATGGGGTAACGCTGGAACATTTGCTTACGATGTGTACGAGGGATTCCAGGGTAAAAGAGGAACGGTGGCTGTCGCAATTGACCTACAGGATGCTTATACGAGTGCTTGAAAACATACCTTTATGTTTGTCTAATATTTATTTACTGTTTACAGGCCTCAGGTTTCCCTTCCTTATGTGTTAAGGATGCTTATAACAGTGTGGACTTTGCAACCCTAATAGACTGTATAATGGCATGTGATGTGAACCCTTGGATAACAAGATGGATAGCAGCTGCCTTAATGGAGAGATCAGTTGCATTTCGCTTGGGAACTTGGACATCAGAACCAATGCGCATTTGCCTGGCACTATCCCAGGGTTCTCTACCATCACCAGTGCTGTTTGACATATACACAGCAAAATTAGCAACCTTTCTACAAACAGGACTGGGACGAACATTAACTTTCACAGATGACATACTCATGTACACAACTGGCTCAGACAGACAGGAAATGGTCCAAGGCATATGTCGCGAGAGGCGAGTAACTTTGCATTTAGATTCTTACAACCTATTGCCGACCAGATACCGATAAATTTTACAAGGCATGAGAAAGCATTCAATAATGAATATCCATTGTCCACAATAGACAGCGCTCGGCGTAAACCTTGGGAAAACAAAATGTCCAGGGAATGTTTACATAACAATGAGACAGTACATCAACAGACCATTGACGGACAAGTAGAAGTAGCCGCCACTACGTCTCGGTTGTGTTTACACAAGGGCAGTAATACACAAGTATTATTTTGCTTAGTCATAGAATATAATGGACAGACGGAGACAGATCGGTGAGGCAACTGTACAAGGAGTATTGTGGTCAGTCGGATCTCATGGAACAGACAAAGTAATATTGGATTAACGGAGACGCAAAGTCTGAGCGAAGATCAATATGAAAGAAGAAATTATAAAGAGTATAACAACACTGCACAGACACCCAAAAGACGAACGCAGACGGATTGTCTGGGCGAAGCAAAACACGAATGCGATCATAGCAAAACATTACAGAAACTTTACAGGTAATGGAGACTGGTTGTCTGACTAAAGTAAGACGAAAGAAACGTCACATGACATCAGAAGAGAACACGGAAATCGCCAGCGGCCATTCGGACACGATATAATCCAGTGAAGTTCGTCTCTCAGTATTGCAAAGAGAAGCATTCCGCCAGACCGACTTGTTTCTATATTTCACGAGGAAGAATCAGGACATGAAGTCAATGATTTCTTTATACGGAAACCAAGGTTAGTGTACTATAGTTTGTACATCATTAATATACATCCATTCTAATTCCAGATATCTATATACATATTTTCCATAAACATAACACTGTAAATACCAGTCACTTTTTACCATAATAATATACTATATATTAGTAAGTAAATGTTGCAATAAACACCGTGCAGAGAATTATTATATTTATAAGATTGCGCAGTTTCCAATAACTTCAACGAGGTAAATACTAGACACTTTTCTATTACTCCTTACATTACCCGTTAACAGTCCAGTAAACACCGCGCAGTCATTCATTACAATGATAAGATTTCACAGACAAGAACACACCGCATACATAGCATAGGTTACGGAGTACTTACAAGGCTTTATCATTTTATCCATCACAGTGGTAGAGACAGGGGATCTTTGAGATACGAGTAACTCAGCCTTCGTCTTACTACCCTGTTTGGCGCAGATCACGGGACAAGCTAAATAAGTAGGGTCAACCAGATATACTGCGACGACACGTATCTCACAGATATTTAACGGCAACAAACCTACCAACAACCAACGGGGGTTTAGGAAGGAATTTGCCAGGCGGCAAAGGATACTTTCTACTATCAACCACCCACACAGAAAAGTAATCAGAAATTACCTATAATAATGGATGCATTACTAAGAGCTGTCTACGTGAATTATTGATCAGAAGTTGCATGAGTATACGGACGATCTTTTACAACAAGTGCCTACGCGAATTATTGGTCAGAAGTTGCATGAGTATACGGACGATCTTTTACAACAAGTGCCTACGAGAATTATTGAGATCTTAAATTACCTACAGTAATGGACAGCTTCTCCAAGTAAATCTGATGCGCCAACCTATACACACACACACACACACACACATATATATATATATATATATATATATATATATATATATATATATATATATATATATATATATATATATATATATATATATATATATATATATATCACATTTCCACCATCATCACCACATGAGCAAAAGTCATCCCATCACATGGACATCTGCTGACCAGACGAAGTCTCTACCGCCTAACAGTGCGTTCACCATAACATACGAACACGCCACCTCAGCCGCTCATTTCATTGTCAACACTCGCATTGTGAAGAACAAAAGATCAGACCATCGACACCCGAAGAAAAGTCAGCGAGCCGGACAGTGTTATTGAATGCAGACAAAGACATGTTCACGGCGTACAAACACCCACAGTTTTATTGACAGTCAGTCAGAGACCAAGAAACAAGATATCCTTTTTTTAGTAGTTAGGATTAGATTAAATTTATCATCATCATCACATAGTATAGACTTAAGATTCATTTGTGTATTTTTGCATTAACTATTATCTTCTTTTCCAGGTATGGTTAATGTTAGTTCTTATTGCATTTGTATTATTGTAATTGGATGTTGGGTTACCTTTAAGTAATTCAATAAATGTTGTAGTTGTGTTTGCGTTACCAACACACGTTAATTACATATATAGAGAAGGAAAGAAAGTGTGCGAGAGAGACATATAGTTCTTCCTTTCTTCCTCTTCTAATCACTCAGTGTAATAGGGGAGGTGGGGGCTCGCGAGCATTATAATAGAGAGGGGGGATAGAGTGGTAGGAAAGACAGTGTCACGAGATCCAGAATCACTGAGACTATCTGCTGGGAACTTATCACAAAGTCTTAAATTCACCTTCTCCCACTCCTGCTGCCTACCTTCAACCGGTTGCCAGACAAATCTGAGCCATTGACAACGCCGGCACCACAACGAGAACTCTCTCTGGTTAACCTTCGGGTTAACCCTGTGACAGCATGCAAGAAACACTACAGGCGGTTTCTAAATGGTGTGAGGAAAGCGGATCAAAGGTCAATCCCAATAAGGCCTGTGCGATGAGTTGCTCTTTGGATAACTCCATAGTGATAGCAGACCTTCCAGACATCACTTTCAATGGGCAGAACATTGAAAGGCAAGACAGGCTGAAGTATCTGGAAGTAACATTTGATCGTGGGCTATTGTTCAAGTATCATGTCGAACTGATCATACAGAAGTGCAAGCGAGACTGGCTGCTGCGCGCTTGGAACAGAGACTATTGTTTCTCCTGTATCATGAGCTCGTGATTTCAGTTATCGAGCACGGCTAGGAATACTCATGCTGTAAATGTCACAATGTGAACGACTGGAACGCACTCAAAATGAAAGGATGCGACTAGTTTTGGGCTGTACGCGTGACAATGTGATACATGCTCGGATTGCTGTCGATTAGATCCAGATATACGATGGCCCAGGCAAAAGCATTTATGCGGGTAACCACCGACAAAAGACACCCCCTACAAGAGAACGTAGCTGACATAAAAGGTGCAAGATTCAAGAGGGGGATGTCATGGGTGGCACAAGCAGAGGCTACGATTGGTCAGGTGACCAGGGTTGAAAATGTTTTGAAGTGGGAAGAGTGGAGTAAGTCAGGGCAGAACTTGATAAACTACCAGCAGGTCATCATTAGCCTTGGCAGAGAGTGCAGATCTTGGGGCAATGGAAAAGCTGAGCTGGAGATTAATCAGCTGATAAGTGATCGTGCTGGGGATGATGACGCCATTGTGTACACTGATGAGTCTGTAGTGCATGGTGAGAAATCAGGATGGGGCTTCTCTGCGAGAATAAAGGGCAGGGTCGTCGCTGAACAAAGTGGAGCCTGCATGACAACAACCTCCAGCATGAGAATGGAGGTAAAGGCAGTTACTGCAGCACAGAGGTGGTTGTCTGAAACTCCATCAACCAGGGCAGTTATATTGTCAGACTCTCAAGACATGCTTCGGAAAGATCAGAACGGATGGCTGCGGCAGGAATGGAAAACATCAATAGAATCCTCAAGAACTGGTGTGGATCTACTGTCCTGGTCATGCAGGGGTACGTGGCAATGAGAGAGCTGACAGACTGCCTTCGAGAGCACCCATAGTGGGGACACTGGACATGGATAAGGGAGAGATACTAAGGGCTATTCATGATCGCCTGCTGGATAATGGCACTGCAATGGATGAATCAACAAGGCTGAGACTGTTGGAGTTTGGCATGCAATGTGGGACCAGCAGAAATGGACGTGAGAGAGGATGCATCCGTCATATGTACAACCAGCGTGCTACAGGTACAATTAGCATTCATACTCTTCGACATTTGCTGACGGAGACTGAGCACCTATGGGTTTGTCCGGAGTGCAGTGAGGTCGATTCTGGTTAACAAATATCTGCAATCAACGATGCAGAAAGGCCGATGAAACAGTTTGGCAATCATATTTATTGAACGCGAAGTAATGAAAGAGCTTAATGTTAGGCACTGTTTTGAAAGATTTTGCCGGACATGAAACAAAACTGGATATTAAATAATTTTAAAAACAAAGAGGTGTAAAGTGTACAGAAACGTTCCACTTAACCAACTTGATATTTATAATATATGAAACAAATATTTAATATATAATTTTTTTTTTTTTATATAGTCACGTGTCGCATATTATGATCGAACACTCCAATTGTCGGAGAACTTAATTTTAGATGATATAAGTAAGGATGATGTGTAGACAGCACATAGACCTTTAGACACTAGTTTTCACAGATGTGAGCTAGTGTTGAGGGAAAGAGTTAACAGAAGGGCACAGGTTGGTGTCAGTGATTCTCTCACCTTTTAGACTACCAACTCTTGTATTTTTCTGGCGTCGACTAACTCTTTCTTACTCTAATCTTTTTGAAGATGAACTAGTAGTAACAGGTAATACAATGAGGGTTGAGTATGTTTTTCTGAACAGAACATACAATCTACTAAGTCAAACAGAATGATGGTGAGTTACAGAATGTAAATAATTACTTTAATTACAGTGGAAAATAAAATCAATGTTGTCACGTACTTTGAAAAAAGAAATACTAGGAAATTTAAAAAAGACAGTTATGATATTACTTATTCAAGGATTTAGAATACTGTCAGTGTCTTTGGTTCAGATAAGAATAAGAGGCTATTGTCCTCACTGACGAGAGTTTATTCCTATGGCTATTTCTTGGAAAAGTGAATTCTGACTTTGGCCTGGTTTTTAAGTAGACTTATCTGCTTGGACTTCTGGGCGTCACAGTAGGTAGGAGTTACCAACTGGATAATGTGCTTCAGTTGAGCTACAGTCCAAGAGATGACTAGACTTTTCGTTAACCTGGTTGTGAAGTTGAGTTATGATGTTCAGGTGCTGACGAGGTGTTGAATGCTTATATGCTGTAGACTGCTCAGGGTTGCTGACTTGTGATCCCCGCTAGAGGGTTTGAGATGTGAGCACTAGTTCTCTCTGTAGCATAGAGCAACTAGGCGGTTTACTCGCAACAATTTACAGCAATCAAAATCCAGAAACTGGCTAGGATTCTGCAACTGCGCTGTGGAAGATAATACAGGTAATCAATTTTCTGTTTTATACAGATATATTAACTACAGCCACTCTGGACATTTCGTCTCAGAACGGTGCCTAATAATATACCTGAACCGTAACGTCAGTCTTTTCCTTAAAGGCGACTGTCCATTTGTTTACAAATTCCTGTCTAGCAGTAGTCTCACACCGGTCGGGTCAGTCAGGTCAATCTTTGTTACAAGCAGAAGCCTGGCAGTGTGCGTCCATGCATGACTGCATTGGAGGAATGATATTTCATTCACTCGTCCATTGAACAACATGGTTCTTCTCTCGTTCATAACAGCTTTCTTCATCACATTCCCAAAATCATTAGAATGTAGTACTTTCAGATATCAGCCAGTACTTACATCATTATGATGCATCAGTAACATTCATAATGCATAAATGCAAAATAGCTATCAATCTAATGTAAAGAAATAAAACCACAATATTAAGTATTTCACACTTTACATCAATTAACTAATCCCTTAATATTAGAGTTAGCTAATTAAGCGAATAATGAGAGTTTGCTTACCGCTCATGACTTATCCACAGCTTAAGAACTAGAATTTTAGTAGCGTTACTCTCAAATCACATATACTGTTGATATGAGGTAGCTTGAGGCTTCTATTCTATGCGTGCGTTATATTCCAATGGTTATCAACAAGTGATTTTAAAACTCAGCATTTGTTCGCATGAAGTTAAAACATTTCTGATTCCCACGCCAAGTTAATTATTTCCGGTCTCTCGGGAAATCCCGTCTCTCACTTAGACACGTAAAAAGATTTATCATGACGGTCTTAACCACGGAAATATAATCCTCTGCGACCAAGCGAATAAATTGTACTGACGTCCTTAAAGAAATACTTTAAATGAATTGTAGGAGAAGATAGCATTAGGATCGTATGACAGGACTATTAGTGAAGACTTGAAATACAGCAAAAGAACAGACCGCAGGTGCAAATATTTCGTAGAGAAAACAGACAAAATGTGAAGAATAGAAAAGTAAGGAATTATAAAATAATCTAGACGAAACCTTCGAACACGCCGTGACATCACGTTATCATCATCACCCCTTAGCTCACCAAGGAGCATTGACCATTCACAAACTTATGGCCAGGGTTCCTATTCCTTGCCATCAGCTCAAGGACATCTCAACCAGTTCCCTTCATTCCTGCCTTGCCTTTCCTAACTCAAGAGCTGAGTCAGGTAACCATTTACAGCTGAGTAGACTGGAACGTGACCCCACCAAACTATCGAAACTGGAAGCCGGTAACTTTACCGCAGCACAGGTCCACCACACATCAAAGCACATGTTCTTACGGCGGTGCTTTTTGTGGCAATTTAATGTACATGATGAAGTTGCCAGTCGCATGCACAACCTTATGTTAGTCGCATCTGACGACATACCAGAGGGAGCAGTATCCTATTCTTTATTTGCCTTCTCAGATACTCCCAGTAACCATAAGTCTAATCAAAATGGGACTGCCTGTTTCTGAACTGCGTACTTAGCTTCCTTTGTATAATTTATTAGCCTTTTCATGGCATCACTTTTAGACATTCGCTTTTTTTTAAAAACAAAGTATCTGTTCAACCCTTGATGGGTTATAATTAGCCGTTTCATGACATCATTATTAGACATTTGTATTCTTGGCTTACTTTGCATAATTTATTAACCTTTTCATGACATCACTATTAGATATTCGTCTTCTTAGCTTCCTTTGCATAGTTTATTAACCTTTATTTGTCTTCTTAGCTTCTTTGCATAGTTTATTAACCTTTATTTGTCTTCTTAGCTTCCTTTGCATAGTTTATTAATCTTTTCATGACACCATTATTAGACATTTGTCTTCTTAGCTTCCTTTGCATAATTTATAAACCTTTTCATGACTCCATTATTAGACATTTGTCTTCTTAGTTTACTTTGCATAATTTATTAACCTTTTCATGACACCATTATTAGATATTTGTCTTCTTAGTTTACTTTGCATAATTTATTAACCTTTATTTGTCTTCTTAGCTTCCTTTGCATAGTTTATTAACCTTTATTTGTCTTCTTAGCTTCCTTTGCATAGTTTATTAACCTTTTCATGACACCATTATTAGACATTTGTCTTCTTAGCTTCCTTTGCATAATTTATAAACCTTTTCATGACACCATTATTAGACATTTGTCTTCTTAGTTTACTTTGCATAATTTATTAACCTTTTCATGATATCATTATTAGATAGGTGTTGCGTACTTTTTGGGTACCTTAACAGTAGCAAAGTGGACATGAGTCTGGCTGCTGTTAAGATGGTACGCACCAGTGTAAGTAATAAGTATATCTTCTTCTTCTTCTTTGATCCATAACCGCCAACCGTCAAAGCAGTCAGCGGCCATCACGCCTGGTGGCGTCTTGTAGGGCAGCAACAAATTGATTCCACTTTGCTCGGTCGGCGGCCATCCTTCGTACAGTGCCCCAACTGTGGTTCATTCTTTGCATCTCAGCTTCCACAGTTCTCCGCCAAGTTGTTTTTGGTCGGCCTCTCTTTCGCTTTCCCTCGGGGGTCCATAGCATAGCTGTTCTTGTGATGGTATCAGGGTCCCTTCTGAGGAATAAGTATATACTTGCTATTAAATTCATCGCGCACTAAAGCGCACATATTTGTGCGCTAGTATTGGGTTTTTTTGTTGCTAGAGCAGGAGATGACGTATCAACCTCGAAGAGAGAGGAAGGAAGGCTGAGATTCCATTGAGACATTAGTCTATGTTTGTAACCCCCTTTTGTGGGTCTACTACTGTGTATTCCTTATTACATGGCCTTCCTTGTGGAAGCTATCGCCATGTGGATCTACCAGTAAGTCATTTGAATTATTGTTGAAATAATATAAGTATGAATTGCTTTGAAGGAAGAATCTAGTCAAGTGTCTAACGAGAGGTCATTGCCCCTTCTTTTTAAAGATGTCTTGAAAGTGGGATTCTGGTGAAAATTATCGGATCTAGCCGGATACGGTCAATTACGTGCCAAATTGAATTGCACTTGAGAATCTCAAATATGAATATATATTTACCGTCCGTTGGACTTACGGAGGAAATTTAGAGGTCAATCAAATTAAAGTCGTCAGAATGTTTTATGCATTGTTTGTGATCAAGCCACAACAAGGATATGCCGATGTTACGGATTTTGATTGTCCATGAGGCCATTTTTTAATGAAGGGAATCTTCGTGATATTATATATTCCTGATTATGAATTGTTTGACTGCCCTGGAAAGGGAGGGGGGGGGGGGTCAATCGTTATTGAGATCAGTTGTCAAGAAAAGCTGCTCTGATATTACAAGATGAACATTGCCTTATTTATATCGTGCCTTCATAATGATGCACTGACATGTTTCCATGTTGATTACTATGAACTAACCGTCAATGTCTGTGGATGTATACTCTGTCCGTCTTAACGTACGTCCATCATTGTTTGAAAGAATAAACTGTGAAAATCTACCCACGAGTTCCAGGATGCTTCATTCGGCACTGGCATTATTTGACGTGCCCTGTTCTTGTTACTGCTGCATGATCGCCACCCCGATATACTAACATTCGCGTATCAGCATAAGGTAGTAGTCAGCCATCACGACCACATTATACTACAACTATAAAAAGACAACTACAGTTTGGTGGCCAGTGTGGGGATCGAACCCACGACATTCGCGTTATCAGCACGAGGTAGTAGTCAGCCATCACGACCACATTATACTACAACTATAAAACGACAACTACAATAGGCCTATTTGTTTTTTTTTTTTTAATTAATGAAGACAAATATCCCGCTCAACCTCTGATGGGTTATAATTAGGATATATATTGTTTTCAATTCCAAATAATATGAACAACTGCCGATATGAGAAAGTGGCATCACATAGATATTTGTCTTCTTAAGCTTACTTTACATAATTTATTAACCTTTTCATGACATCACTATTCGATATTCGTCTTCTTAGGTAGACTCCGAGGAAGTCTTTATATTCTGTTCTAAACCATTATTTTCGGCTACAGTAAATTATTATGTTATACACAGGTCTATAACCCTTTCTCCGAAATCCTTGTGGCCAGTTTTGTTTCGGAAACTGTAGCCCAAATCGTTCAAAAATAGCCCATGTTGTCTAAAGAAACTTTCGCTTTTCAAAGTATTTCGGTTATCGGATAAGGTTATAGACCTTTTGGTCCATGCACAGGCAAAACTACTGATGTTTTTCGTGTGAATAGGATACCCGGTTCAACCCCATGTCGGTTATAATTTGAGTATGCAGTGTTCTTTATTCTATATAGCATATTAATTTGGTTGTTTTCTTGTGTTTGGTTCCTCCAGGCTGCTGTGTCTATGCTGTTTGTTGTGGTGTTGACTAATGTCTACAGTGTTTATGGTGTATTCCCTGCAATGTTCCTAGATGAATCTCTCTTTACCCTGTTACGTTTTGAGGGGTTTGTATGTGTTGCTTTATTGTATTTTTTTTTTAAAAATGCAATTGACATTATATTAAATGCATCTACTGGACATTTGTTGCCCTTTTGTATTTTCTGTTGCATTTCGAGTACATTCATTATCATCTCAACCCGTAACCCGTCATGGGTCGTAGGGGTGCCATGGTGGAAGCATCAGCAGACAGGGTCCTCCTCAGCCATGCGTACAAGTGTAGAAAAACCGTGCCCTGCCCATTCTTTGATGTTTTTAGCTCAGGATTTTCTTTGCCTTCCTCTCCTCCGACTGTTCCCTGGAGGATCGTTTTCGAAAGGGAGTCTTACTTACTTACTTACTTAGTCGTTCCCCTTCTACCGTGAGGTGTAGAGGTTTGGAAGAGAGAGCGCCAGACCATTCTATCAGCTGTCTTCTACCTGGCCTGGTTCCATTCTAGTCCTCGGTCCTTCAAAGATTGTCTAATGTTGTCCTCCCAGCGGACTCTGGGTCGTCCTGGAGGTCTGGATCCCTGGCTCTTTGTTTCTAATGCTTGTCGTGGTAGCCGATCTTCTCCCATTCTGCAGACATGGCCAAACCATCTTAGTTGGGACTGTTCTATTTGGGTCTGCAGCGGATGGGATTTTAGGCCTTGACGGATCGTCTGGTTGCGGACCATGTCTCTTCTTGTTACTTCAACCACTTTCCTCAGATACCTCATTTCTGAGGTTTGGATCTGGCTTTTGTGGGTTGTAGTCATTGCCCACGACTCGCATCCATATGTCAAGACTGGGACATAGGTGGAGCGGTATACAGCCATCTTCGTTTTCTTACCAACCTCTTTCTTGCTGAGGAATCCACGATTTATGGCCTGAAAAAGTCTCACAGCTGCTTTTCGAGTGGCCAACTCTTCTTTGATGCCTCCCTTTTGGTCTATGATAGCTCCGAGATATTTAAAGTGGTCGACCTGCTCCAGGACCTGTTCTCCCAACTTAATCTGATGTTTTCTTTCTTCTCGTGATATCACCATGGATTTTGTTTTAGAGCTGCTTATGACCATCCCTCTCTTCTCCAGCTCTTCCTTCCAGACTTGCAGGTTGGATTGGAGATGTGCCTCTGATTTAGCAATCAGGGCAACATCATCAGCAAATGCCAGCTCCGAAATATTGACCTGTCTCATCTTCCAGTACCCCACTGAATACTTTCTTGTTCTCTCCTTACATGCCTTGATGACATCGTCCATAAGGAGTATGAAGAGGTAAGGTGATAGGATATCACCTTGTCTTACACCAGTGGTGGTCCTGAACTCTTCTGACTTATGGTTTGCTGTCCTCACATAATTTCTGCAAGACTTGTAGAAGCTCTGTATAGCATGAATCAGAGGTGCTGGAATATTCTTCCTTGCCAAACAGTCCCAAAGTTTGCTCCAGGGGACCCTGTCAAACGCCTTTTCCAGATCTATGAAACAAAGATGGATCTCACTCTTATACTCAAGGGCCTTTTCACTCAGCTGTCTGAGTGTGAAGATTAGGTCTTGAGTACTTCGGTTTGCTCGGAATCCGCACTGGACCTCATCCAATTGTGGCTCAGCTAGGCGTCGGAGTCTCTGCTCTAGGATTCTAGAGTAGATTTTACCAGGGACACTGAGAAGGGATATGCCTCTATGGTTTCCACATTGTCGATTGTCACCCTTTTTGAAAATTGGTGTTATGATGGCAATCTCCCAATCCTTTGGTATGGTCTTGTTGCACCATGCTGCCTGTAGGACCTTTAAGAGTAATAGGTCACCTGATGCTCCCATGTACTTAACCATTTCTGGTGTTATACCATCATGCCCTGCTGCTTTGCCCATTTTGATTTTCTCTAGTGCTGCCCTCAGTTCTTCCATCTTTATGTCATCTTCACCATCATTGGTTTTCTCTTCTGTGCTAGTGGTTATCATTTCTGATGCTTCACCATGCTCACCATCCAGGAGTTCTGAGAAATATTCTTTCCATCTTTCCATTACTTCCTTCGGGGCAGTAAGCAATTTGCCTTGCTTGTCCTTTATAAATTTTAGAGGGCATTGTTTTTCCTTCCTCATGTTCTTTAGGGTCTTATAGAACAATTTCTGGTTTTCTTGTGCATCTTTTTCTAGCTTTTCTCCAAATTCTTCCCAGGACTTCTGTTTTGCTGCTAGCACCTTGTTCTTTGCTTCTGTTCTGAGTGTCACATATTCTCTATATTTTTCCATTTGTCCTGTTGTGTTTTTAGCTCCTAAGTATTGTTTCCATGCCATTTTCTTCTCTCTTATTTTCTCTTTGATTTCCTCTGTCCACCAAGGTGTCCTCTTTCTCTGGTTCCCAAGTCGGACTTCACCGCATGCTTCTGCAGCAGCTGTCTTTATGATATCCTTGAATTTATTCCAGAGGGTTTCCAAGTCATCAGGTCGTTCTTCTGTGTTGCTCACTGCTGTAGCAATAAGCCCCTGATATCTGGTCTTAATTTCTGGCTCTCTCAGCTTGTAGGTCCTAATGCTCATTTCTCCTGCTCGTTTACTTAGTTTCTTGCGTGATGTTGGGCAGTTCCTAGGCTGAGCAACTCTTTCAGTTGTTCGTTTGATTGTTAGCAGGTAGTGATCACTTCCAATCTCTGGCCCCCTCCAGACTCTTGCATCTCGGACATATCTGAATGAGCTTCTCCGAACAATGGCATAGTCGATCACTGACTTCTCATTCTTGGTTGGTTCACATCTAGTGTATGCATGTATGCGCTTATGGGGGAACTTTGTGTTTGTAATGATCAGATTCTGCTCACTGCAGAATCTAAGGAGTCGCTTTCCATTGTCATTGAGAGTATCTTCTCCATATCTTCCGATAACTCCACCCCATCTAGCATGGTCATTTCCAACTCTGGCATTAAAATCTCCGAGCATGATAACTTCATCTAGGCAGTCATCCACTGTCCTTTGAAGCAGCTCGAAGAATTCCTCCTTGACCTCTGCTCTCTCATCCTCATTTGGCCCATACACTATGACCAGGTTGACTATGGTTTCTCCTTCTTTTAGTTTTACAACCATAATGCGCTCCGAGACAAAGTTCCATCCCTTGATACTATCTTGTTGATTTTGGGCCACAATGCAACCCACGCCCCCTTTAGCTCTTTCAGATATGGGTACACCACTGTAGAGCAACGTGTTGCCATCGAGATCCATGACTCCTTGTCCTTTTTTCTTCGTTTCCGTTATAGCCAGGATTTCTAGTTTTGCTTTCCTCATCTCTTCCACCAGCTCCTCTTCCTTCCCATTTATACTTCTTGTGTTCCAAGTTCCATAAGTCGTAGTCCGTAGTCCGTTCCAGTTCGTCGCCTTTCGAAAGGGAGTCATGACGTTAAATGCCCAAACCAGTCAAGCTTTCGACGTTTCACTACTGTGAGTACATTATTTGCACCCAAATGAAAGGATCGACTCTATTGTAAGGAGTAGAAAACACCTGTTTATTTTCATTGTTAATTGCATGCAACGCTTTCCCTATGGAAAGCTATATTTTAAATGTGATATTCTGTGCTGTATTTTTCATGTATTTATATTTTTAGTTGCTTCTCATCTGATATTATTAGTGTGCCATGAAAAAATAATTAATAAATTCCAGGACTTGTTTCAAACCCAAAACAATGCATAGTACCAGCTCAGCAGAAGAGAACAAGTGGTAATCTTCAGACTCCGCACAGGCCATAACAGATTGGGATACCATCTATTCAAGAAGCTAAAGATAGGAACTACCGATCGGTGTAACTGCGGCACTGATAAAATGACTGCTGAACATTTGCTTCACAGTTGCCCAAAATATGAGGAACAGATAAAGCACATATGGCTGTCATCAGTACGGAGATTTTTTTTTTAAAATAAACAAAGTATCCCGTTCAACCCTCGATGGGTTCTAATTAGGATATAGAGTGTAATAAATTCAAGACAATATACTAACTTCTTCCCCCTCCACTCAGTCCAAATAGAGTAAATCAAAACCAAAATTGTGTGTGTGTGTGTGTGTGTGTGTGTGTGTGTGTGACCTACCCTTTCCAAGAAACAAACAAACAATAATAAGAAAAAAAAATGAACGGAAAAAAACGAAGTAAAGTCTCTCATAACTGCCCTGGTGTTAACAAGGTGAAAAGGAGTGAGAAAGGATAGGGGTGTTTGAGATTACACTAAATCCACAAATTATCTACCATTATCCACACGAGCACCCCATCAGACTACCACTTATCCTCACACCATCATTGATCCTTCTTCTTCTTCCTCGTTCGCCCTGAAAAGGACGGTGGTTGCGTTGTGTCTGTTTGCGCCTAAGCTGTGATATCTGCACCTTTCGGTCGACACATCCGACTTCTGCACAGCATTTTTTAGGGACCGGATTTGCCTTCCCATTTCGATCCGTACTCGCTCAGCCAGACTGTTTCCAGGACCACCACGTGGAGGTGTAGTACGGTCTTGACCAGCTCTGGTTCGCTGGTCCTGATGCAAGCAGTCAAGCTATGGGTCGCTGACTGCATTCACTATTGTTGCATCTTGGGGTCGCAAAAACCTTATACATTAATTTTAGTTCTTGTTATATACTGTTTTACTGTATCGTGCAATTCTCTAGGTCTATCTATTCTCAACACCTGTTCCACAGTTATGGATGAATTGCATGGCTGTAAATAATGTAATATTGGGTTTCTCTGTTGTTCATACTTCCTACATTTTAGTAGGATATGCTCGAAAGTATTTTTTTTTCCTAGACACTCTGCACAGTAAGGTTCTTCTAATTCTATTCTAAAATAGCCCATTCCTAGTTGCAATCTAAGAAGTTTCTTACTGCTAGGAATTTTTAGTTCTCTAGATACCTGACACGTTCTTGTTGGAGTCTTTGTGACATAATTTGTGCGATCTCTTCTCCTCTCCGGCAGTATTGAACAACATTTGTTGTGCGTACTGAATTAGGTGCATTATTCTTTTGTTAGCACTCTATTTTTCCCTATTGTGATTGTTCACGTTTCGATGATTGACAGGGCCAGACAAAGTATCACCCATTCCTGAGAGATTAATTGAGTCCATAAAACGTGATTATACCACATTGACTCCAGGTAAATGCGAGCGCAAAGTGTTTGCTCATCATCTCATCTCAACCCATAACCCGTCATGGGTCGTAGGGGTGCCATGGTGGAAGCATCAACAGACAGGGTCCTCCACTGCTCTCTATTCTCAGCAATGCGTACAAGTGTGGAGAAACCGTGTCCTGCCCATTCTTTGATGTTATCAGCCCAGGATTTTCTTTGCCTTCCTCTTCTCCGTTTACCTTCGACTGTTCCCTGGAGGATCGTTTTCGAAAGGGAGTCATGACGAGTTACATGCCCAAACCAGGCAAGCTTTCGACGTTTCACTATTGACAAAAGTGGTTCTTGATGGCCTACATAGGTGTTTATCTTCTCTCTAACATAGACATTTGTTTTGTGCTCTTTATAGCAAATGCGCAAAATTCTTCTATAACATTTATGCTCGAAAGCCTGAATCCTTCGCTCCGTATCTGCAGTGAGTGTCCAGCCCTCTCACCCATACAAGAGAATAGATAATACAAGTGATTTGTATAATTTGATCTTCACAGGAAAACTGATGTTACTTTTCCAGATCACATTCAACCTTGTCATGGCAGCTGAGGCCATCTCAAGTCTTGTCTTGATTTCTTTATTTGATCTTCCATCACTACATATAGTGGACCCGAGATATTTAAAGGTGTTAACTTCTTCTAACGTTTGCCCATTTAACGTAATGTTGGTCGGAACATGTTTCTTATGGCTATTCACCAATATCTTGCTTTTTTCTATATTAATTTCCATCCCATATGTTCTTGTTACTTTCTCCAGTCTAGAGGTAAGGTCTTGAAGTTCTGATTCTGTTCCAGCTATCAGATCAATATCATCAGCAAAACGTAGATTACACAGAGGTCGGCCTCCAATCGATATGGTTGATTTATAATCGCAGAGAGCCTCCTGCATAATATGTTCTAGATAAATGTTAAAGAGCACTGGTGACAGGATACATCCCTGGCGAACTCCTACAGTTGTTTTGAAAAATTCTCCAATGTCATTGCTTGCAAAAACAGCACTGCTTGCGTCCTTGTATAGTGCTTCAATGATATCTATGATGTTGGTATCAAAATTGAATTTTCTCATTATTTGCCATAAACCTTCATGCCAGACTCGATCGAAGGCTTTTGTGAAATCGATGAAGTTATGGTATAAATCATGTTGATGCTGGAGATGTTTTTCGATCAGTAATCTAATATTGAAGATTTGTTCTGAGGTACTTCTTTTTGGTCTAAAGCCAGCCTGTTCCTCTGACAAGATTTCTTCTGATTTCTGTTTTATTCTGTGCAAAAGTATCCTTAACATCACCTTACTTGGATGACTAATAAGGCTAATGGTTCTGTAGTTCTTGCACATTTTTAGATTTCCTTTCTTTGGAAGCGGTATTACTAATGACTGCGTCCATTCTTTTGGCCATTTTTTTGTACTCCATATCTTCTGGCAAATTGTTGTCATGATTTTTACTATATCTGGTCCTCCATATTTCAAGAGCTCTGCTGGTATATTATCCACACCCGGTGACTTCCCTCCTTTCATCGAACATATAGCCTCTTCCACTTCTTCCCGTAGTATTGCTGCATTTCCGAGTTCTCTGTTTTCGCACTTAAAGTGTTTGCTAAGATTGCATAATTACTTCCGACTCGACAGGAAAAATGTAAGAAGTTGTAACATTAACAAGAATTGTCGGATGTAGCAACTCCGTATACGGAGGATGACTGTTTGAAATTTTTAAACGCATGAGTCATACAGAATACTACATGAGGACAAGTTTTCATAATATGAACTTTAAGTGTATTAGCTGACATTTGAGGCACCAATAAACAACCACGCGATTGGAAGATTTGTTAGAACGCCATGCAGGAAGCGTGGGCCGAGAGTTACGATATAACGTAGACCATCTAGTATAAGACACTGCATTCCAGAAATCGTCACAAGTAGACATCTAGGACCTTGCCATGTGAAAGAATAGAGTCTGGATTTTGAATTTTTAGGAACGGAAAAACGTTTTAGGGCATCTTTTATCTACTGGAAAAGAAAACTCGCCAATATTAATAAGGAACCGGACTCCTACAGAAACTACTTACAAGTACAGAGAAATTCTAGAATAAGAAATAATATCCCAGATGTGTGTTCGAGGCATCTGTATTAAGTTGCCAAAACTATTTACCTGAGCAAGACGTCTGAGATATGCCTAGTTACAAGGGTGCGTTGTACACATTTTTATACTTTGAATTTTACTGGTTTATACCAGCTAGGAGTGTTAAAGATTCATATGATTCAACCTCAGCATGTGAAAAGGATACATTGTTAGACCACAGCTAGTGCTGGTAATTGCTTCATGCTAGTTCTCATGGAAGAACCAAAAGCAGAAGTAATCCCAGACTCCAAGTGGAGAAAGGAAGTGGATGATGATGACATCATATGTATATCTTCATTTGTAATGAGTTGTATGTATGCTTAAAGTTGTTCCTTCAGGCACAAACCACTTGCCGCTGTCCAGTTGAAATTTTTTCATTACATTAACTAAAAGAATGGTGATTTTTTCATCACATCCTCTGAGTTATATGATACACACTCAGAGAGAGTACAAATTTTGATTAAAAAATCGGTGACGGACAGCGGGGAAAGGTGCCTGATCTAAATCAGTAAAACAAATACTTAGCAGCGGAATGTGTTCTTTTATTCCCTCTAAAGTTAGTGGAACGGATTGGAGAGACCATTTGAGGTTCTACCCACGTTACCAGCTGTACTAGTATGTGGTTCGAAGCTTGAGATCAACATGTGAAACCTGCATTCTACGGGTGGTGAAGATCCCTGCCTTGACCGGAAATGGTTACCTCCAGAATCCTTTGGAGACTTGCACTTGCCACAGAGACGAAGTGACGGAATCAGCAGCACCAACATTTCAGCAATTTGGAAGCTAAATTATAAGTTTAGCAGGCCACCTCAAAAGACTATACTTTCATCTCCCAAACCAAGATCTATGATGAACCATAATTTCTCATAATTACCATTTCATATTTATTTACATTTGTTTCAAAGTAATTCAGCTTTAAATTTGTATAGGTTTATTTTGACGAATTCATAGTTGAATTAATCATTAGAGAGAGAAAGGCACATGTATGATCCAGAACCTCTAGTACATATTCATTAATATATATACATATCTATATTGAGCTAATAAAAGGAATTTCGCTGAATTAAATCAGCTGCGGGCTTGAACGAGCAAATCATTTATATCCATCTTCACAAAAGGCGGCAGGTCAGATACAAAGTTAACGTGATAAGACTCATTCAGCATGGTCTTGACTTCTGAAATATCTTGTCAATACTCCCTCGAGGTAGAAGCATCATTATCCTTCTTGGAGAAGCACCATTATCCTTCTATCTACAACTCTACCAAGAGTAATCTTGTGCGAAGGTAGACATATTTAAAGGCCCACATTCGATACTCTAGGTTTTGGCCACTGTTAGACCACTACTGCAGAGCAAGGGAAGGCAACCTGTGACAGTCGTGAACAATTTATATACATGTCTGCCCTTCAGACTTCCATCCCACTATACTGTCAATTCTTCAGTTATTATTCTTTTAATTAGGCCTTTGATCTCTGTTTTACTCATCCCCACATTTATTTGGTTTCTATTATTTCTAATTTTCTTAACTTCTTTATCCGCCTTTTCATTTCCTTCTATGCCATTATGTGAAGGTATCGAAGCTATTAGAATAGAACATCCTCTGGAGCATAGGTACGTAATATCTCTTCTGCTATATCAGGTCTACTGCATTCTCGTAAGTTTCTTATAGCGTGAGTATTTCAATGCTGTCAATTTATGAGAAGCGCTGTTATAGAAGATTTCCAGAGCTTTCAGATTTGCAACCGTCTCTGTCATGAAGATAGATATATTATCTGTTATACTATATCCTTTCACCATTTGCCACATGGGAACATAAAGTCCTATCCCCAATTTGTTATCATCTCCCTTAAATCCATCTGTGTACACTATAATTCTAACTTTTGATATTTGTTGAATATATTTCCTAGCTTTGCTATTGATAGTAGCCATATCAGTTGTTTTATTAATTATGTCTGCCAAGTGGTAGTCTGTCTCTGGTTTCTTGAGATCAAGCTGACTACTGCTTTCTTTGAAAACATTCAAGTAGATGTCTGAGAGTGTACAAAGAACTTTCATAATATTCCTTTACTTTGATGCTGCATTCTGGATAACTGATTCGCCTTTAGATCCTTTACTTTCATATTAATGCTATTTTAGTGGTTAAAAAAGACAAAACTATATACCATGACCAGGAGCCGCCCCGTGCAGATCTTGTGGGTCTGTGAAGACACAAAGAAAGAATAAGGCTACTGAACCCTCAGGCATGTGGGTGACTATTATGAGGTTATGCATGAGGCTGACAACCTCATTATATAAAACAAATTGTCACAGAAGCCACCACTACAAGAGCAGTCACAGAAGCCACCACTACAAGAGCAGTCACAGAAGCCACCACTACAAGAGCAGTCACAGAAGCCACCACTACAAGAGCAGTCACAGAAGCCACCACTACAAGAGCAGTCACAGAAGCCACCACTACAAGAGCAGTCACAGAAGCCACCACTACAAGAGCAGTCACAGAAGCCACCACTACAAGAGCAGTCACAGAAGCCACCACTACAAGAGCAGTCACAGAAGCCACCACTACAAGAGCAGTCACAGAAGCCACCACTACAAGAGCAGTCACAGAAGCCACCACTACAAGAGCAGTCACAGAAGCCACCACTACAAGAGCAGTCACAGAAGCCACCACTACAAGAGCAGTCACAGAAGCCACCACTACAAGAGCAGTCACAGAAGCCACCACTACAAGAGCAGTCACAGAAGCCACCACTACAAGAGCAGTCACAGAAGCCACCACTACAAGAGCAGTCACAGAAGCCACCACTACAAGAGCAGTCACAGAAGCCACCACTACAAGAGCAGTCACAGAAGCCACCACTACAAGAGCAGTCACAGAAGCCACCACTACAAGAGCAGTCACAGAAGCCACCACTACAAGAGCAGTCACAGAAGCCACCACTACAAGAGCAGTCACAGAAGCCACCACTACAAGAGCAGTCACAGAAGCCACCACTACAAGAGCAGTCACAGAAGGCACCACTACAAGAGCAGTCACAGAAGCCACCACTACAAGAGCAGTCACAGAAGCCACCACTACAAGAGCAGTCACAGAAGCCACCACTACAAGAGCAGTCACAGAAGCCACCACTACAAGAGCAGTCACAGAAGCCACCACTTCAAGAGCAGTCACAGAAGCCACCACTACAAGAGCAGTCACAGAAGCCACCACTACAAGAGCACAGACCTGGTGCAAGCTTCATGAAAAGGGACCAGCTGCATTAGTGGCTCCATGCTCTGTTAGGATCGCAAAGGAAAAAAAACGATGATGATAATGACAAGTCAGGGTAAAAGTAAAATTTTCATTAAAAAACTGAAATTTATTTCTCTAAAGTGACATTACACGAACTGTGTTATACTGTCAGGTTGGCAGGACATCACAATTAACAACAGGCACCATCTGTATCCCACTCCATCTTTATGTAGACCTCCTTTTGACCTCTTTAAATTTAGTGTCAGATATGTAACTGCAGCCAACTGTTGATCTGCAGACAGCATTTGTTTTGACAACTTCTTTGTTGAACACGCTTAAGGATCACCTGGACTTGTTTGCAGAAAGCAGTGGTCAGCCTCAGGCTGCTGATATCTTCACATGCAGTTATGTCTTCTTCAAGGAGAAAGCCCATCTCACAGAAATAGAAGAAAACAAATAAAGAGCGTCAAAGAAAGCTAGGAATGACAAGAGAAATAATAAATGAGATCAAAGTTAGTGAACATATTTTTCTAACATAAGAAACAATATAAAACCTTGCTGTAACCATACTGGAAGGTGTTGAAGGCAAGAGGAAGACAGCGCTATAAGTTGGAAGATAACATCAAGAGATGAACAAGAAAGAGTCTATCAGAGTGTACCATCATGACAAGTGACTGAAGACATTGGAGATCCATTGCAACTGACCTTGATGTGAAGATAGCAGCTAATCTCATGTTGGACGTTCCTGCAGCATAGCCAATTCCACTGTCCTTTGCCAGCCTGTCAGCTTCTTCATTCTCAGAAGTATTGCCGAGAGGTGGATGTGTAGTTTTGTTTGTAGTTCCATAGCAGATAATGCCATAGAGGAGTGAAGTGTTAGAGACTTCAATACTTGGTCCAGCTTTATGAGGTGGGGTAACCAGTCCCCTTTCCTCACTGCCTTTGGATAAATTTATACCATAAGGTCTCTTTACAATACATAAACGATCAGACCAAACAAGAATATATGTATTACATAACTGTATTATGTATATGTCTTATCTGGGTGAAGCTACAGACAAATGTGTGGAGAATAAACAAGACAATGGACTAACTGTAACGCAAAGGTTTGATTCTGTGAGAACATAATTCCGGTTTCTGAATCTTCCAATTAAATGTACCTGCATACAGATGCTCTATGTCTGTAAAGCTAGCAATAAATTAAAAAACATGAGCAGGCTGCAGGTACAAAATACTATCTTAAAGAAGGAAAGAGTGTAGATCAGTGCTACTCAAACTTTTAGATGTCCTACACCCCTTTATGGTATCTTAAGAAGCCTCACAACCCTTTACAACATCTTAGGAAGCCTTGCACTCCATCATCTTTTAGCTCGCAAAATATGCCATAAATGTCAAAAAGAGATAAAAGTATGTTTTAAGAAAATACTATTTACTTTGCTTTAAAATTTAATGATGAAAAATATCCTGTTTCAGAGCAGTGGTGGCTCTGATGGGATATTATCTTAATTATAATTAGGAACTCCGCCTATGCCGGTCCCAAGCCTGGATGAAAAAGGAGGAGGGCGGCCTGCATGGAGGCCGCCCCTCCACCATGCAAAGGCACAACAGGCCAATCACCTGTTTGTCTTAAACTATGATTACAAGCAATATAAGAGAGAAAACCGGACTGATTCTAAAGGCGACGAACTGGAACGGACTACGACTTATGGAACATGGAACACAAGAAGTATAAATGGGAAAGAAGAGGAGCTGATGGAAGAGATGAGGAAAGCAAAACTAGAAATCCTGGCTATTACCGAAACAAAGAAAAAGGGACAAGGAGTCATGGATCTCGATGGCAACACTCTGCTATACAGTGGTGTACCCACATCTGAAAGAGCTAAAGGGGGCGTGGGTTGCATTGTGGCCAAAAACCAGAAAGATAGTATCAAGGGATGGAACTTTGTCTCGGAGCGCATTACGGTTGTAAAACTAAAAGAAGGAGAAACCATAGTCAACCTGGTCATAGTGTATGGGCCAAATGAGGATGAGAGAGCAGAGGTACTTACTTAGTCGTTCCCCTTCTACCGTGAGGTGTAGAGGTTTGGAAGAGAGAGCGCCAGACTATCCTATCGGCTGTCTTCCTCCTGGCCTGGTTCCATTCTAGTCCTCGATCCTTCAAAGATTGTCTAATGTTGTCCTCCCAGCGGACTCTGGGTCATCCTCGGGGTCTGGATCCTTGGCTCTTTGTTTCCCATGCTTGTCGTGGTATCCGATCTTCTCCCATTCTGCAGACATGGCCAAACCATCTTAATTGGGACTGTTCTACTTGGGTCTGCAGGGGGTATGATTTAAGGCCTTGACGTATCGTCTGGTTGCGTACCATGTCTCTTCTTGTTACTTCAACCACCTTCCTCAGATACCTCATTTCTGAGGTTTGGATCTGGCTTTTATGGGTTGTAGTCATTGCCCATGACTCGCATCCGTATGTCAAGACTGGGACATAGGTGGAACGGTATACAGCCATCTTCGTTTTCTTACCAACCTCTCTCTTGTTGAGGAATCCTCGATTTATGGCCTGAAAAAGTCTCCCAGCTGCTGCTTTTCGAGTGGCCAACTCTTCTTTGATGCCTCCCTTTCGGTCTATAATAGCTCCGAGGTATTTAAAGTGGTCGACCTGCTCCAGGACCTGTTCTCCCAGCTTAATCTGATGTTTTCTTTCTTCTCGTGATATCACCATGGATTTTGTTTTAGAGCTGCTTATGACCATCCCTCTCTTCTCCAGCTCTTCCTTCCAGACTTGCAGGTTGGATTGGAGATGTGCCTCTGATTTAGCAATCAGGGCAACATCATCAGCAAATGCCAGCTCCGAAATATAGACCTGTCTCATCTTCCAGTACCCCACTGAATACTTTCTTGTTCTCTCCTTACATGCCTTGATGACATCGTCCATAAGGAGTATGAAGAGGTAAGGTGATAGGATATCACCCTGTCTTACACCAGTGGTGGTCCTGAACTCTTCCGACTTATGGTTTGCTGTCCTCACATAATTTCTGCAAGACTTGTAGAAGCTCTGTATAGCATGAATCAGAGGTGCTGGAATATTCTTCCTTGCCAAACAGTCCCAAAGTTTGCTCCAGGGGACCCTGTCAAACGCCTTTTCCAGATCTATGAAACAAAGATGCATCTCACTCTTATACTCAAGGGCCTTTTCACTCAGCTGTCTGAGTGTGAAGATTAGGTCTTGAGTACTTCGGTTTGCTCGGAATCCGCACTGGACCTCATCCAATTGTGGCTCAGCTAGGCGTCGGAGTCTCTGCTCTAGAGAGCAGAGGTCAAGGAAGAATTCTTCGAGCTGCTTCAAAGGACAGTGGATGACTGCCTAGATGAAATTATCATGCTCGGAGATTTCAATGCCAGAGTTGGAAATGACCATGCTAGATGGGGTGGAGTTATCGGAAGATATGGAGAAGATACTCTCAATGACAATGGAAAGCGACTCCTCAGATTCTGCAGTGAGCAGAATCTGATCATTACCAACACAAAGTTCCCCCATAAGCGCATACATGCATACACTAGGTGTGAACCAACAAAGAATGAGAAGTCAGTGATCGACTATGCCATTGTTAGGAGGAGCTCATTCAAATATGTCCGGGATGCTAGAGTCTGGAGGGGGCCAGAGATTGGAAGTGATCACTACCTGCTTACAATTAAAAGAACAACTGAAAGAGTTGCTCAGCCTAGGAACTGCCCAGCACCACGCAAGAAACCAAGTAAACGAACGGAAGAAATGAGCATTAAGACCTACAAGCTGAAAGATCCAGAAATAAGGACCAGATATCAGGGGCTTATTGCTACAGCGGTGAGAAACACAGAAGAACAACCTGATGACTTGGAAACCATGTGGCTTAAATTCAAGGACATCATAAAGACAGCTGCTGCAGAAGCATGTGGTGAAGTCCGACTTGGGAACAAGAGAAAGAGGACACCTTGGTGGACAGAAGAAGCCAAAGAGAAAATAAGAGAGAAGAAAATGGCATGGAAACAATACTTAGGAGCTAAAAACACAGCAGGACGAATAGAGAAATATAGAGAATATGTGATACTCAGAACAGAAGCAAAGAACAAGGTGCTAGCAGCAAAACAGAAGTCCTGGGAAGAATTTGGAGAAAAGCTAGAAAAGGATGCGCAAGAAAACCAGAAATGGTTCTATAAGACCCTAAAGAACACGAGTAAGGAAAAACAATGCCCTCTTAAATTTATAAAGGACAAGCAAGGCAAATTGCTTACTGCCCCGAAGGAAGTAATGGAAAGATGGAAAGAATATTTCTCAGAACTCCTTGATGGTGAGCAAGGTAGAGCATCAGAAATGATAACCACTAGCACAGAAGAGGATACAAATGGTGATGAAGATGACATAAAGATGGAAGAACTGAAGGCAGCACTGGAGAAAATCAAGATGGGCAAAGCAGCAGGGCATGATGGTATAACACCAGAAATGGTTAAGTACATGGGAGCATCAGGCGACCTATTACTCCTAAGGGTCCTACAAGCAGCATGGTGCAACAAGGCCATACCAAAGGATTGGGAGATTGCCATCATAACACCGATTTTCAAAAAGGGTGACAATCGACAATGTGGAAACCACAGAGGCATATCCCTTCTCAGTGTCCCTGGTAAAATCTACTCTAGAATCCTAGAGCAGAGACTCCAATGCCTAGCTGAGCCACAATTGGATGAAGCCCAGTGCAGATTCCAAGCAAACCGAAGTACTCAAGACCTAATCTTCACACTCAGGCAGCTGAGTGAAAAGGCCCTTGAGTACAAGAGTAAGATCCATCTTTGTTTCATAGATCTGGAAAAGGCGTTTGACAGGATCCCCTGGAGCAAACTTTGGGACTGTTTGGCAAGGAAGAACATTCCAGCACCTCTGATACATGCTATACAGAGCTTCTACAAGTCTTGCAGAAATTATGTGAGGACAGCAAACTATAAGTCAGAAGAGTTCAGGACCACCACTGGTGTAAGACAAGGCGATATCCTGTCACCTTATCTTTTCATACTTCTCATGGACGATGTCATCAAGGCATGTAAGGAGAGAACAAGAAAGTATTCAGTGGGGTACTGGAAGATGAGACAGATCTGTATTTCAGAGCTAGCATTTGCTGATGATGTTGTCCTGATTGTTAAATCAGAGGCACATCTCCAATCCAACCTGCAAGTCTGGAAGGAAGAGCTGGAGAAGAGAGGGATGGTCATAAGCAGCTCTAAAACAAAATCCATGGTGATATCACGAGAAGAAAGAAAACATCAGATTAAGTTGGGAGAACAGGTCCTGGAGCAGGTCGACCACTTTAAATATCTCGGAGCTATTACAGACCGAAAGGGGGGCATCAAAGAAGAGTTGGCCACTCGAAAAGCAGCGGCTGGGAGACTTCTTCAGGCCATAAATCGAGGATTCCTCAGCAAGAAAGAGGTTGGTAAGAAAACGAAGATGGCTGTATACCGCTCCACCTATGTCCCAGTCTTGACATATGGATGCGAGTCATGGGCAATGACTACAACCCACAAAAGCCAGATCCAAACCTCAGAAATGAGGTATCTGAGGAAGGTGGTTGAAGTAACAAGAAGAGACATGGTCTGCAACCAGACGATACGTCAAGGCCTAAAATCCCACCCGCTGCAGACCCAAATAGAACAGTCCCAACTAAGATGGTTTGGCCATGTCTGCAGAATGGGAGAAGATCGGCTACCACGACAAGCATGGGAAACAAAGAGCCAGGGATCCAGACCTCCAGGACGACCCAGAGTCCGCTGGGAGGACAACATTAGACTATCTTTGAGGGACCGAGGACTAGAATGGAACCAGGCCAGGAAGAAGACAGCTGATAGAATAGTCTGGCGCTCTCTCTTCCAAACCTCTACACCTCACGGTAGAAGAGGAACGACTAAGTAAGTAAGTATAATTAGGATTTATAGTGTTTTTAATTCCAAATAATATGAACGACTGTCGATATGGGAAAGTGGCATCACACCAATTGTCGTAAATTGTGAGAAGATAGGACTGAGATATTTATGGTCCCGCTGAAGCAGAGGTGATAGTGACAGCTATGTGAAAGGAAGGTGGTAGAAATAGTATTGTTTCATGAGGTGGGGTAAACGTGTAGGGAAAAGGTGATAGTGTAGAGAGAAAAAGGCAGTCTTGGATTGAGTAATTGCTCTAATCCAGCCTATCTTACGACTCTATTTAACTTTCAGATGCCCTTACTCTCCTTGTACAACATAAAAGGTACACAACACTTAAGTACACAAACTTCATTAATTTCCTATCTTTCGTACCTTTTTGGTCCGCAGTGAATATATGTAGTTAGGTGCTGTTTCGTAGCAGTTAGGGTTAGGATTAGTATTATGGTTAACACTAACCCTAACACAAACCCTAATCCTAACTCTAACCCTAATCCTAACCCTAATCGCTACGAAACAACACCTAACTATAAATATTCACTGCGGAGCAAAAAGGTACGAAAGATAGGAAATTACCCAAACTTCTGTGACATATAACTACTACGTACAGACGTGAAAACAAACTATGAATAACATATATATATATCAGGGGTTTGACCGACACTATAGAGTAAGGTTTATTAAATTTATTTTCGTTAAATATCACAACATCAAGAAAAGCATTGGTCAACACATTTTAGTTACATCAGAGAAATGAAAATATAAATCTAATAGGCCTTCCCTCCTGTATAGGAAAATTTAGAAAGATCGCACCCGAGGTAATATACCCAAAAAGATCAAATAATTAACAATGGGAGTAGGGGGCAGTCAGGACGGGTAAAGAATAAGTCCTTGATTTAACTATCCCGTGGGCATTCAGATTAGTGAGAGATAAATAAAAAGATGTTATATTAGTAGTAACTTAAGAAATAAGTTCTTTCGTTCTGTTTCACACACATACAGTGAGCTCACTTCAGTTATGCTTACCCTCTGCCGATGCTGCATACATTCCATGGAATTTATCAAACACATTGTATTTAAGACTATTATGAGTCCTATTATTTGTCCAGTTCAGCCCCAGTCTCTACGTTTAGGCAACTGCTATTTTTCCCAGAGAGTCGCTGAACTGGTGCATTGATGATTTTTTTTCCTGGGTATTCCTCTTCGTACTGCAGGTATTGGTTTGGGATAAGTTTTTCTAGGTGGTGGCACTGTCCTGGAAATTTATAAGTTAATATAGTTTTTTTCCCCGAGTGGTCTAGCCTCCAGTAGCTGTGACTCTCTCTGTCGTAGTGAATGTGTAAAAAAAAAAACAGAATGTTACTCCCTGGCTGTTCTTGGAAGGAAATAGCTGAGTATGACCCGTGAATTCTCTCTGTAGAATTTGGTGGTAGGAAAACTTTACTGTCATATGGTTTTTAAAGAAATTAGTGCTGTAAGTTCTGCCACATCAGGCCAGTAATATTTATATGGATAAGATGGAAAAATCTTCTGGCATAGTCCCGTTCCAGTTTAACATTAAAAAAATTTTACATTGAAGTGTTCTGGTTATTTAACCACTCTCATGGATGGAGAAGGTGGACTGCGAAGGGTCTCCAACATCAGATTTTCACCGACAATGTTTGTATGTTTAGGAACATATAATTGGAATTCCATAAGACATCTGGCCATACATCTCTATAAGAACCGCTGGATCGCAAAGGTATGATCTACCTATATAAAAGAGAATAGATAACAGGTAATCATACTATAATTATATTCTAACACCCGCATTTTAGGTAAGACCTGTAAATCACTCCGGTATTTAATTATCTATATATAAAAAAAACCACGAGTTATGAACACTAGTCACTTAAAATTTACGCATGATGAAAATAGAAATAAATGGTATCAAACAAATTATCGATCGTCTAGCGTCTTATAATATTTTAAGCCTCTCCTACTTGGGAATAGCAAGAAATTAAATTACGTTTACGGCTGGAGAAAATTTAGCTATAAGTTTATTTAATACGTTATTCAGCTTAACACAAAATCCCAGTGAAATATAATGAAGAAACTTTAACGATTAAATCACTCAAAACTCTAATATATTATTACCGCAGCACAAAGAATGAATTAATCTCCACGTATAAAAGAAATCCAAAATTCTTGTTTGGCTCTCATATATGAGCTAGGTACTTTCTTCAAATCTCTGGCGCTATTGATAACTGAATTTTTAAGAGATGCCTATATATTAAATGAACAGAAATCGTTAGCTACATGTGAGATTTTTCATCTCTGCCTGATTCTCAGGAACTTTTGCGGTCGAACCGTGAATCAAAGCTATTTTTCACAACTTCGCCACCAGGCTCCGCCGTTCCTGCAGAGATTTCTTCCCAGCAAAGACGGTTCTCGTTCTGGTGTTAATCAGGTGTTACAGAACTTGCTCTCTCTTAGTGACTACAAAAGACGTCGATAACTGACCGCCGGTGCCGCCTCTGGCCCGCCTCTTTGAAGGAATGACAGTAAGAGATCCAGAGATTGCTAATTATAATGGCTCGTGAGAGAAGACCGTAGGCGTGGCTAAATTAAAATTAAGACAGAGGGCGAATGACATGGCTTACAGCGCGCTCACTTGGACATGCTAATTAGGGAAGCACGTGGAACCCACGTTGGCGGTTTTGATTTCAACAAAATGAGGGGTGCCGGTGAGATTAAAGTGTAGCTTCAATTTTCATCTGTCACACCAATCATTGTAAATAGGGCAAATCATAATTAAAAATGTATGCTTGTATGTTTAAAAAAACAAAAACCCAAACAACAAAAATGAGACAAAACCTAACAAAACCAAACATAAACAAAAATAATATTAAGGGGGAGGGGTGTAAAGGCCTGGTGTTCCCAGTAATTGGCTTTAATAGATATTTAATTGACTTTCACCTGTCAAGTCATCTGTATTGTAAGAACAGCATCCGACCTTCACCTCCCCAATTACTATATTATTATTGGGTCTCACCATGCACCCTTGGTTAAGAAGCGTATCTGTGAAAATATCTGTGAGCATCCACCAATACATCCTAAGAACACCATACCATTGAACAGTGTTCCAGCAACAAATAACTGTAAAGACAAGCAGAGTGCCAACATTTAGCTGACAAAAACACTTTTACACAATAAAAATACAAAAAGTAGCTCAACCCAGTTGTTTGAATTGTGGAGGACAGGTCTTCAATCAGTATACTTCAAAATCTTGGCAGTATGTATAGAAAAAACAGTAACTTCAAAATAATAGTGCACAAGACAAGAGAGGTTTTCATTGCACTGGGAAATTTAGAAAATCAAAAGAAATCAAATCCATCACAAAAATAAGAATTTTCTACTCAATTTTCAAAGCAGTCCTCTTGTGAGGCTTGGAAACAATGAGAACAACAAAAAATGACAATGAAGTTACAGATTTTCTTAAACGTCTGTTTGCACAGAATAGAGGGATTAAAATGATATGATGGGTTCATCAATGAAGAACTGATGGAGAGGATCAGACAAGTACCATTGAAACAGGAGTGGAAGAAATGATGGCATTGAATAGTACTCTCAATAAGGAACTTTGCTGCTAACATTACAAGACAATCCTTGCTCTGGAATCCCCAGGAATGGAAGTAGACCTTAAAACACGCGGAAAAGGGAATTAGAAGCAGCTTTCAAAAGGATAAAGTAGACAAGGATAGATCTTAATTAATGGCGCAAGACAGGACATCAAGTATTCTGATATTGTGTTGCATCTGTCCACAGTTATGGGATATATGAGCTAAGTCGTTGGTAAAACCTAGATCATCAAGCTCTTTTGTAAAAGTCCACACAATTCTATTTCTGTTGGTTGATGTTATTGTTTTAATAATCACATCAATAGCCAGTAAGAAAAGATATGGTGACAAGGGGCATCCATGCAGAACTCCAGTTCTTCTCTCAAATGGCTTTGTCAGCTATCCTTTCATGTCTTCTATTTTACATTAATGAACTTAAAAGGACCCTCAATGTTTGCTGAGGGAGACTGAGCACCATGTGTTTGCCCGCAGAGCAATGATATCGATTCTAAACAACAATAACTTAAAAGGAGTTCCATAATCTCATTAGTTTCCATAGCAATTCTCTGTCTCATCTGATGAATGTCTTTTCACAGCTGTGATGAAGTGGACTGAGATTCTGTCTTTCAAATGGCCCATGTCTTTTTCTCCTTGCATTTTTGTTCACTTTTTCTAGGAGGGATACAGGTAATCCTTCTCCATGTTTCTTCTCCTTCTATTATTTACGTTTTTCAGAGTGAGATCACGATGGAGTTTTATCTCATCTGCTTTATGTTTCTTCTCTATGTGTTTAGAGTTGGTGTGTAGGGAATTGGTGCAGTGTTATTCTAGAAGAAAGATTATAGAGCCTAGATCAGAGTTGCACCAGTTTTAGTCTTTTTAAAGATTTGCGTGGCCATAGATGTATTTTTCGGGAATTAAATATATTTCGGCCATGTTTGCTTCAATTGGCAGTAGAGGGCAGAGCTTAATCCCGTTTCTTTGTCTAAAGGGGTTAGCAGTAACCGGTTGCATCAGAATTGTTTACAATTTTGATTGGCCGAGAGCTAACGGCATTTGAAATCATTGGGTTAGAATCAAAGCCACGCATATGACGTCAAGAGGTCAGCGTGCTGTTATATGATTATAAAAGGCATGTAATTCATGGCTCGGTCTCTTAATGATAATTGCCAGCCGCGTGCCAGAGTCAAATAGTCGATTTGCCTTTCAGTGGGACATTCGAATTTGGTAAGCATAATTTTTGCGTGGTACTTTATCGATTTTAATTGAGTCCTAGGCCGAATCAGTAAGTTTCTTTGGGCAGTTTAAGTTTAATGTTAATTCCTAATGCCAGCGCCATCAATACTATCTTAGTGGTATGATAGACTTGAGAAACTTAAGAGGTTCATAATAATTCCTTATTGAAGGAATAGCGGTGTCTAGATGGTTTAAAAGTTGAGATGTTACGGGTGTGCTGTGGATTTTTTTTCAAAGCAGGTCTGTAGAGAAACCCGCATCTGCGAATTATATTTATGTACAGAATGGCGGGAGCATGGGTATTTGTGATTTTATTGAGAGTGTAATGCTGCTAGTTATTTATATAGTTACACATCTATCTGTGGACGGGAGTGAAAGAGGTGTAATTTGTAAGCACGTGGGTGCGTTGGTTACTGAATATTTATTCAAGACGATGTTCAGAGGGGTGAGAGGGAGAGAAGCACGTGGGTGCTATCATTTAATGAATATTTATGCAGGAGCACGTGGTGGTAAGATTGTAGCACGTGGTTGAACTACGGGGTTTTCAGTTGATAACCTAGGGTTATGTATAACTTTTGACGGCATGTAGATGCTAGCTTAAAAAGGGTTATACGGGTATTATGTATTGTGGTTCTGAGTATTCAGAAGATGGAGATGAAATTATTTCTGTTAAGGGAATAATATTTCATTTTTGAGGTGATTAATAATACTGTACTGGAATATAATGATTTCTAGAGTGAGGTCTAGTTATTGGTGGTAAACATTGCTGCAGGTAGTGTCAGCGTAAGAAGTAGGCCACAGTACGTCTGCCCAGATAGGGCCAGTGAAATATTGTTGTTGCTCGGACTTAGGCAGAACAGACGATCTGGGTCAGCCAATGTTTATTTTGGGGCTCAGGTAGAGAAGGGAACAGTAGAGCAGCGGACTTTGTTGGCATGATTATTTGTATGGTGGTGCATAACGGGACGAGAGTAGGGGAGTTACGTGTTGAAGACTTGGGACTTAAAGGGTAAAAGTCAGGGAGTTTTTTTGTTATTAGAAAATGTATTATTACTGTGTGTTTAGCTGTTGCATTTTTCTTCTGTCTAAACAGCAGGTATCGCGGCGCAGTGGGAGGAGCGAAAGTGCCAATCACTTTCCCCACGGCGAGAGTTTGCATCTCAGACAGAGAAGGGTTTGAGATTTTTGCCAGAGGCGGACGAAGTATCGAGAAAAAAAATACGTTTTCCCAAGGCAGGGAAGACATTCTCCAGTTGAAAGGGATTTTGGTGGGAAAATCCGGAGCTCTGATGCTCAATCTTCTTACACACGCAAATCGGCAGGTTGCCAGTGTGGTTGTAATTTATTTCGCTTCGTCCCGGCCATAATAACGCCGAAGGCCTGAACCCAGAGGAGGGTGCGGGCAGGTAAATCCAGAGTTGTAGCAGCAAAACCAGCTACCTATTCCAGTCTTTCCAGAATTCAGCGTTTAAACCTTAGTCATCAATTTTCAAAAATTGTGGAGAGAGATAGGGTGAACATACTCTCTACAGAAGTCAGCGCAGATAGGCAGAACTGATACAGTTTTGTTCCAAGTATAGCAGATAGACAGAACTGAGCGCAAAGTTTAATTAAAAGCATAGCAGAGGTCAGCTGCTGAAGTTTTAGACGAGTTAGTTTTCAGGATAGGCTGTGTAGAAACGAAGTCTGTGCCGAGTTGGTGTAGACACTTCGTAGTCGTTCCAGCTGACTGTGTACTTAGAGTTAGAATTTAGAACAGCTAGTTTGGAGTGGAGGCTCGACATCTGAGACCCCATCCAGTGCAGTGTGGTTTATTTCATTTAATCTTACCTTCTTTCTCCATACAGGTGAAACTTGTGGGTGAAGGGTTGGGTTTGATGATACATCATTTGTAATTTTGCCTGAATTTGTTTTCCAGGTGTGCTTACACTGTATTTTTATGTATTTGAGTTTTGTTTATAGGTGTAAATAAAACTTGTACATTATAGCTGGAATCAGTCATTTCTATTACGTACAGTAGCTATCTGTTGTCTGCATTGTGGCGTATGTGAATCTTAATTGAACCTTATCCCCTTAGGGTAGTTAGAGGTGGTTGAGGCCATAGCAATTTAGATGTCCGGAGTGGCGAGGAAGAGTCAACTTCGGTTCTCAACCTCGGAGCCAATGGCCTCAACTTTCACATTTGCACTGTCATTTTCATCTGAATCTATCCTTTCAGTCTTTCTTCTCACTAGTGTCTTGTCACTATATGTAGACAGTCTCTAGTCTTAAGTCCACTTCGTGACAACAGCCCACAAATCCGATTTAAAGTAGTGATTTTAATTCCAAATCTGTTAAAATATTATGTGCAGTGTGCCTATCTGTTGAGCTGACAACCTGCCTATTCTTCTCTTAATTGTTTAAAGCAGACATTTTAAGCAACTAAAACAGAATACAGTGATTTAGCCATTAGCTGAGCCCCTCACATACGCCAACATAAGATAATGATTTTGGAAATAAGACTAAATATAATTATTCTGACATTTCTCAGTTCATAACTAAAACTGTGCTGGGCAGAACTCCAGCTAACGTCACCAACAATATATATATATATATGCCTCCCCTACACAACAAAATAAACATATTACATGTAATTGAAAAAAACATATCAAACCATTATTAGATATGTATGCGCACACATACACACACAAAAGCAGAAAAGACATCAGAGAAGCCAGTTAGATATACACGTAAACAAAATTCTTTAACACCAGTCACACAAATTTGACATTAAACATACATTTTATAAGAGCAAGTCAGTCAACACAAAGCTGTTCAATTCTATTTAATTATCATCCCACACACATGTGAGAGAGACAACAATATGCTATGCATTATGCCAAAGACATCAAAACAAATGTATATTTTATCTGATCTCTAAGAAAGCTCATGCAACATTTTAAGTACACTGCAAATAGTCACAATGAAGTATTTAATCATTTATCTAGCATCATGACACACATTTTTAAGCAGATCAAACTGTAACATGTAGAAATATTACTGCCAATCACTTCTATTCATTACCATGTTACATGAAAGGTAAAAAGAGTTACAGTGCATTATGCTTGATAAACAGTCTTACATGGCAGGCATGATCCAAGGAAGAGCTGAATGTGCATCAAAACAATGCAGTGCAAAATTATACAGTTGTGTGAATTTGAGAAAATATAATTTCAAATTTTCTCAGCTTTTCATGAAATTTAAAAACAAGCAAGCAAACACAAAAATTACTGTGAGTTCTTTTAATAGAACACAGTATAGTTCAAGTATGACTGGTTTAGATAAAACCCAAGAAAAGTATCACCGGTTAAGATAAAACACAATATTGTTTGGAATTAGAGGTGCACTAATAGTGCATTAACTTGTAGAATCATACATACACCTTATCAGCAATATACGTACATTTGAAGAGACAGACAATTATATCAAAAAGAAAAAAAATTACAAAAGGCTGGAATTCACTGCACTGGGGAAATCAAAAGAAATCAGGTAAAAAAAAATCAGAATTGTCAAAGGCAATCCTATTGCATGGTTCTGAAATATGGAGAATAACAAAAAAAAAAAAAAAAAAAAAACAACAACCAAAAAGCTACAGACTTTCATATATGGATGCTTGTGTAGAATAGAAGGATTGAAATGGTATGACAATTTCACTAACGTGGAACTGATGACAAGAACCAGTGGAACAAGAGATGAGAAGAAGACGATGGCGATGGATAAGACACACATTGAGGAAACCTGTTGATAGCATTACAAGGCAGTTCTTGTTCTGGAATCCCCAGGGTAAGAGAGGCAGAGGAGGACCATAGAGAAATGGAGACAGACAGGAAGGGGATGAAGAGGACATGGGAAGATCTTGAGCAGACGGCATGTGACAGGAAGTCTTGGCATAATTCTTTAAGGCCTATACTACTTAGGGAGTTGAAAGGTGAAGTACTGGTTATGTGTAGAGTGCCGGTAGTATACTAGGCTGGGTACCTGACTAGGTAGAATAATGTGCTCCTCTTCCCTCCTATATAGCATTCCTAAATAGCAAGCACATTTGGATAAATACAAGTTGATACACACATTAGGGACCCCAAGATGCAACAATAGTGAATGCAGTCAGCGACCCATAGCTTGACTGCTTGCATCAGGACCAGAGCTGGTCAAGACCGTACTCCACCTCCACGTGGTGGTCCTGGAAACAGTCTGCAGCAGTGCAGTCTGGCTGAGCGAGTACGGATCGAAATGGGAAGGCAAACCCGGTCCCTAAAAAATGCCGTGCAGAAGTCGGATGTGTCGACCGAAAGGTGCAGATATCACAGCTTAGGCGCAAACAGACACAACGCAACCACCGTCCTTTTCAGGGCGAACGAGGAAGAAGAAGAAGAATACACACATTACTTAAGACCTTTTCAAACTGTACTTCAGAAAAAGGAGAGTTTCAGCATTGCCTGGTAGCAGATATAATTGTTCTCAAGTGATAATGTAGAGTAAACTATATTTCCACCATTTTTCATGAGTGTAAGCAAATGAAAACTGAAGGGAAACAAATTGAAAACTAAGTAAAATACATAAGAAAAAAGCTACAACCTATAGACAGAAGTGGCTGATATCGCTTTCACTATGTATGAGCAAGATGGCTACTCAAATATCATCATATTATTGGTTTGTCCCTGAAGAAGGCCCTGTGGTTGTAATGTAGGCAAACCGTATCATACATTATCATCTGATGGCAGTCCTCCTATTTTTTTTTACATCATATTCCTATGCAACAGGTGCATTCCTATGCACAAAGCAATGAGACAGCAGTATAACAAGACAACATTCAAACTATGAGAAATAAATGACCACCTTCATAAAGAACGTTTATAAATATAACTCCTATGGAACAGAACTAGTAAAAAGGTAAAAGTATTCCCATAGCAGATACTGCAACAGGGGAGCGAAGTGTTAGAGACTTCACTATATAGGTCCAGCTTTGAGAGGTGGGATGACCAGTTTCTTTCTTCACTGCCCTTGCCTTCCCTAACTCAAGAGCAGAGCCGAGTACTCATTTACAGCTGGATTGACTGGAGTGTGGCGACACCTTATTTTTGAACCCGGTTCCTGTGCCACGAGAGGCCAGTGCCATAACCACTCAGCCCATCGGACACTCACAGAACTAGTACACTTATTAAAACAGCCTAAATATCAACTAGTTACACTTACTTCATTACAGGAAACTAAAACATAACCTTATCAGATATGTGAAGCAGCTATTCAACAACAGAACTGATACACAGTGCTGGAGACAGGAAGTTGTAGAGAGAGACGATCACTGTTGCCACCAGGCAGGCACTTTAAGAAGTACTGGTAGTTATATAGGCAGATGTAATGTACAGCTGTGACATCCTTCTTCAAAATGCACAAGTATTTATATAGGGTGAGGGGGGAGATGGAAGAAAGACAATTACCAGCCAGGTATAACAAACTACCCCCACGTAGTTACTGGGAGTATCTGAGGAGAGAAAGAAAGGATAAGATTACTGCTCCCTCGGGAGTGCCTTAAGAGGCAAGTAACATCAGCTTGTGCACAAGGCTGGTAATCTCATCATGTGAAACAATGTGCTACAGAAACGACCACTACAACAAAATATGAATGCTTTAGTGCAGGCTTTCTGCAATAGAACCAGCTGCAGTTTGGTTCTAAGCTCTAAAAAATGTGGAAATGATGATGATTGGACGGTAGCATAGAGCAGACTATTACCCTGGCTGTTTGGTATAACATATACTTAAATATAACATTCTCATCTACTCCTATAAAGCACACATCAGGATTGCACTAATCTTTGGTATAATGTATACAAACGTAATTAGGACTGCTTGAAAAGTATTGCAATAAATGTAAAAAATCAAACAGTACATGTGCAAGTTTTACAAATGATGTTACTTCATCAAAGACACAGAAATGTAATGCTTCTCTGAAATTTCATGATAGCAACCTGAACTGATCTGTTACTTACCAGGAAAGATAAGCCATTATTCTCTATGTATTTTTTTCTCTCTCAATTTCTCTTATGGTTTATGTATCTTTTGTTGTATTATTTAAATACTGTACAATTTGGCAAAACTGACACCTTGTCAGCACTTATGATTCTGAAATATTTAGTTTGATCAAAAATATTAATTTTTAACAAGCTTATATTTTAAGAAACTTCAAATTCTCTGCCATTAAATGGGATAGGCTACATGTGCATAAACATGATATTACATACATTCAGTGTGTCTTTACAACAACATTCAGAAAAATTAACATAGTGTTTACCCCAACTTTTTCTGAATAGACATCTAAGTCTTACAGTTTTCAAAGACATGTAAATTTTTAAATCAATTTTCATTTTTTCCCCCCCACATTACCTACCCTTCCGAAAGATCGCACATGCACATGCTACTACTTTTTGTGTCGTGATCTGAATACTGTTGCTCATGAAAAATCCTTATGCATGTCATTATTCATCTATAAAACTGACACATACGCTGAAATGATACCATGATCAGGTATCGGCAACCATCAGAGGACAAGATATCTTTTCTTTATAAATTAAAAAAAAAAAATTTAATAGTGAATAGGGTGTCATTCCAAACACCTTAGGCGTTCCAACCATCCTCCCCCCTTATTAACAACATGAAAGTATGAGAGACTACCATTTTGGGAAAAGGGATAGCACACACACATGAACATCCACACAATTTGACTTTTAACTTACTGGTACTCTATTTACACAAATTGGAACGGTGAAATAATACCATGGATTCAAAATTATTGTCTTTAATTTGCGACACTATATATTCGATTATAACCTATGAGAGGCTGAAGGGATATTTTTCTTCATATACTAAAAAACAACAACAAAACACACATGCCATTTCACTATGACCTTTTAAAACAAATAAAACAAGTTATAACTCTTAAAGCATAATAAGAATATAGTATTGACAGTGAACAAGAAAGACTTGAGGTCAAATTAACGCTGAAAGCCCTTGCATCACTTTATATGAATGTGTTTTTCCCAAACAATTTAGAACAACACTTATTGATATTTTCTAAATGGGTCAATACTTTCAAAGCCTATTAAATGTATTTAACATCATTTTTAACAGATGCTACCCAACAATTAAAGAGGAAAAACATGAAGAGCAATTAAATATAAACATATGAAAACTCATGTTTTTTACCAAGTAAAAAGTTTTTTCAAGATTACTATTATGGAAATGATGATAAGAACCAGATAAGTGCCAGTGGACCATGAGATGAGAAAACGACATTGGTGATGGATAGGACACACAGTGAGGAAACAGCTGTTAGCAGTACAAGGCAGTCCTTCTAGAATCCCCAAGGTAAGAGTGGTAGAGAGAGACCAAAGTAGACATGGAGAAGAGTACTGGAGATAGACAAAAAGGGATGAAAAAGACATGAAAAGATCTTGAGCTGATGGCACAGGACAGGGAGATTTGGCATATATTTGTTGAAAGCCTATGCTCCTTGGGGAGCTGAAAGGTGATGATGATAAAAGGTTTTTTGCATTTTTCTTTAAAAAGAAAAAAAAAAGATATACTGTCAAGTCACTGACTGTACCAGAATATGCTGTCAAGTCACCGACTGTACCAGAATATGCTGACAAGTCACTGACTGTACCAGAATATGCTGACAAGTCACTGACTGTACCAGAATATGCTGTCAAGTCACTGACTGTACCAGAATATGCTGTCAAGTCACTGACTGTACCAGAATATGCTGACAAGTCACCGACTGTACCAGAATATGCTGTCAAGTCACTGACTGTACCAGAATATGCTGACAAGTCACTGACTGTACCAGAATTTACCACATTTCACATAAAACATTTAATCCATGTCAAATATTTCACAAACAGTATACTTCTCACGCTAAAGTACCCCACACTAAACATTTCAAATGAAGTATTCATTCCACTTCACGTTTTCCACAAAAATATTGACCTCATGCTAAATATTTCACCCAAGCATTCATTTCTTAATGATGTTAATGAGAAGTGGTATATGAAAATGCTTTACTATTATGCAAAAAAAAAGAACAATACATAAGAAGACAATACTGAAGGAAAAGGATATAATAAAATTAAAATGTCTTCCACATATTGAACTAATTAAAGTGGGAAGATGCTCTCCCTTTCATTTTAGCCATATTAAAGTGGCATGTAGTTCCTGGAGGTCACAGAGGAGACAAAGAACAGCTCCCTCAAGTATATCATACGAGGTGACTAATATGAGGTTGTGTACAGGTCTGGCAACCTCATAATGTTAATCAAATTGCTACAGAAACCACTGCTGTAAGACCACATGAATGCTGTCAGGCAGACTTCTTGCTAAAGGGTCACATGTAGTTGGGGCTCCACATTCCATAAAGGGAGATGTTTAATATTAAACTGCTGAAAAATCAAGTGAAATTGAAAATGTGTGTTGAGAATCATAGTCAGGAACACTAACAAGTTTAGTCTTCCCATTCTCTTGTACAGATAACCTGAGCCCCCCTCCCCTTAAAAAAAAACAAAAAAAAAACTGCTTTCAAGTGTTACACAGCAAATGGAACTGCCAACAACTTTTTTCTTTTTCTGGTTTTTGGGTGTTGTTGTGATTTAGACTTTCTCACTTCCTACTTTGGAATTAAAATTCTGAACAGCAATATTAACTTCATGCACTTTGACATGAGCTGCAGCCATTTTCATATCATGATAAAATGCCTCATGTCCTCTTGTGACAACCAGAAGTTGGACAAACATTTCCATTTAGCTTAATACTCTCTTCTAATTTTACAATTTATCAAAATGTTTAACAATGTGTAGTTTTTATTAACTGTTTCTTTCTTAAGCATCTCTTTTATAACCAATCCTTGGTGTTGCTGATTAGAGTAGTGCACCCCTGCATGAATGATGCCCTGATAATCCAAAGAAATATTTCTTCTCTCTCTGATTCTTCACAGTTAAAGCCTTTCAACAATCCATTTTTTTTTCTCTCTGTGAGTTTCTTCAGAGTTTAAACACCTAAAAGGTTCCAATTTTGCCTAAAAATCAGGATTAATCTCATATTTTAAAAAATAAAAAAATCTCCAGATTATCTATTACTATATAGAGCATATCTCACTTAATGTTAAAGAATTCTCCGCTCTGACAATGACAATATGGTTGGCTACTCGACTCATTAATGGATTAATTTTGTCCATATCTAAGCCATTTATCCAAATCTTTTCGAGATAATTCTCAACTGTGGCAGGATTTTCCATTCCATCTTCCTTCTCATCAAAATGCAAAGTAAGTAAAATCATAATATCTTTGAAAGGAGCCGTATCACTATCACAGTAATTATAAAATATGAGTGCAGCTGCAGGATTCAGAAACTGAAGACTTTCAATGATAAATGACTTTCTCTTATGGATGCTGAAAGCAGTATTGAGGTTATTGTCTAACCGCATTTTCTGCTCGGCTGCATCTAGATGTTTAAGATGATTAATGTCAACAAGAGAAGCATTTGCAGACGAGCCCCATGCCCATTCAAAGCCAGCTGAAATGTGTTTGGCAATGCATAATGCTTCAGAAGCATGCAATGTACTGGAAGCCATAAGAATTACCGCTGGACGTTTGGAATCATCATTCCTAAAGATACTGGAGGTAGAAGCCTTAACTGTTCTCCAAAAACGCTCACTCTGATTTGGGAACTTTTGTTCCATGTAACTAACTTGGCTAACGAATTTGGAAAATGGCGATTGATCATTACCATTAGGTGATCTGGGGGACAAATAAAACCATGCTGCTGTTGCTGCCAAAGCAAGAAACATAATGAAAAACAATTTTGACTTCCAAAAATGTGGTTGTTGTATTTCTGAGCTGCTCAAAGATTTGCTGCTATATGTTTTCTTTACAGCCTGAGATTTATGTGCACGTTTTCTGATTGCTGAATTGTTCATATCATAATCATCCTGTTTTGGCGGCATGCTGCCTTGTTTAAGGTACATTTTCATGGGTTCACTCTGCATGCTATCTTGTTCATGGTAAATTTTCTGGGGTTCACCCTGCAAGCTATCTAGCTCAGGATACAACTGCTGTGTAAAACGGCTTGCATGAGATACTGCACTACTTGCACAGCTATTGCTGCCTAACTGGAAAGAATGACTACTGAAGTCTGAGAAGTTGTCCCCCTCGCTCTGAATGTTCTGGATTGAGGTTTCAGGCACAAGCTGGTCAATATTCTCCACATCCCCATATAAGGCTTCAGGTACAGTTTTACTTTTATTTTCTACATCACCATGTGCAGTTCTAGGCACAATTTTGCCATTACTTTTACTTTTCACGCCATATCTTGAAGTTTCAGGCACAGTTTGGCCATTATTTTCCATGCCATCATCTGATATGTCTGGCACAAACTGACCATTATTTTCCCTACTATTACTTAAAGTTTTAACTGTAAGTTGGTCAATATCTTTCAAGTAATTATCTGAGGATTCAGGCACAAGCTGGTTAGCATCTTTCATGTAATTATTTGAGGAATTTGGCACAAGTTGGTCAACATCCAACATGTCATTACTTGAGGATTCAAGCATAAGCTGGTCAACATCTTCCATGTCATTATCTGAAGAATCAGACATCTGATCTCTATTTGAGAATTCAGACAGAAGATGACTATTATTTGTTATGCTATCATCAGAGCTTTTAGGCACAAGTTGATCTCTATTTATCATGTCATTTTCAGGCATAATCTGGTCACTAATTTTCACGATACTGCTTGTGGTTTCAGGCTCTGATTGACTGACACTGCTCACATCCTCATCTGAAGGTTCACAGTTAAATTGACCATCATCCAGCATACTGCCACCTAAGGGTTTAGATTTGAGCTCAACTTCTTCCATTTTAAAATATGGAGGTTCTGACTGACTACTTACCACTTTAAACAAATTTCTGGTGGTAAATAATGTGGCCCTGACACAACGGATTCAATCTGAATAAAAGAAAGAGAGACATGTATATAATTTTAAACTGTAATATACTGAACACATGGGTTTCTAAATCTGTTGTCTCATCATCATCATCAGCTGCCATCTCCACAACGAAGGTTGGCTGTAATGGATCTCCAATGTCTTCTGTCTCTTGTCTTGATGGTGCACTCTGATAGACTCTTTGCTGTCCATCTCTTGATGTTATCTTCCCACTTATAGTGCTGTCTTCCCCTTGCACGTTTGCCTTCAACTCTCCCTTCTATTATGGTCTTCTGCAAGGTGTTATGCCTTTTTATGTGGCCAAAGTATTTTAGCTGCCTAACTTTGATCTCCCTCATTAGTTCTCTTTTCATGCCTAGATTTTCTAGGACCTCCTTATTTGTTTTCTTCTCTTTCCATGAGATGCACCTCATTCTTCTATACATCCACATCTTCTTCTTCTTCTTCCATCCTTAGCCACCAACCGACAAAGCAGTCAGTGGCCAGTACGCCTAGTGGCGTCTTAGGGCAACAGCAAATTGATTTCTTTGCCGCTGTAGCCCATCATGCCTTATGGCATCTTTAGGGCAGCGACAAATCAATCGATTTGCCATTGTTTCCGTAATCAAATTGACTAGCAAACAGGTGATCAGCCCGTTGGAACATCCACATCTCAAGAGCCTCAATTCGTTCTTCCAATTGCTTATTTATTGTCCATGTTTCTACACCATACAGAAGTGCAGAATGTATTTAACATTTTATAATTCTCAGTTTTAATTTTGAGTTAACTGTTTAGATGTCAGTATATGTTTCATGTTGTTGAATGCAGCTTTGGCCATTCATATTCTCTTCTTGATTTCTGTTTCACACCTGCCATCTTCTGTTATTATATGACCAAGATATGAGTAGCTCTTGACTTGTTCCAGGATTTCCCCATTTATGCTTATCTTTAATGTGGGCTTATCATCCGTTTTGCTAATTATCATAGTTTTTGTTTTCTCAATATTAATGTCCAATCCATTTTCATGACTTATATATACTGTTCACTAGTTCTTGTAAATCCTGTTCACTTTCAGCTAATAACCCTTCCACTGATGTTCAGTCCTGGCATTTCCTTTATCTGTTTGAAAATTTTTTCCGTGTATAGATTAAATAGGCTGGGGGACAGCACACAACCTTGTCTGACACCTCTTTTTATGTCTATGTTTGGTGAATAATTCCTTCCAGATCTTACTGTGGCAGTTTGCTCCCAATAAAGGTTACTGAGTATTCTTATGTCTTTTCCATCAATACCTATGTCTTCGAGGTATTCAATTATTTTCTCATGATAGACTCTGTCAAAAGCCTTCTTATAGTCAATGAAGCACATGTACATACTTTTTTGGACCTCTGTATATTTTTCTGCTAATATTCTTAGGCAAAATATTACCTCTCTCGTTCCGCTGTTCCATCTAAAACCAAACTGCTCTTCTTGGATTTCACTGTCTACCTTACTTTTTATTCTTTCCTGTATGATTTTGAGCAGTATTTTAATTGCATGACTCATCAGGCTGATTGTTCTGATGTCTGAACATTCTGTTGCATTAGGTTTTTTGGGCAATGTTATAAAGACTGATGTCTTCATGTCATGTGGTATATATCCTGTATTGTATATATCGTTGCATAGATCTGTGATTGTATCTATACCAAAGCTCTCTGGGGCTTCTATCATTTCAATTTTTATGTTGTCCATGCCTGCTGATTTTCCTTTTTGTATCATATGTATTGCATTCTCTACTTCTGGTCTGAAAATGTTTGGGCCTTCATCAGAATCTGGTGATGGTTTTTTACCTGTTGTCCTCGAATACTTCTTTTACGTACTCTGACCATCTGTTTCATATGTCTATCTCATCAAGTAAGATTACACCATTTTTGTTCTTGATACAGCCTCCTCCTTGGGCAAACTGCGACCTATTTGATAATTTCTTTATTTCTACATGCACATATCTTGTCATGTGCTTTGCATCCATGTCTTCTATTTCCTTGCATTCTGTTTCTATCGACCATTCTTTTGCTTGTCTACACATAGTACGTATGTCATTGTCTATTGTTTTATATTCTGGAGTGTTTTTTGCTCTCTTTCTTTCTGCCATTTTATTCAAGATGTCATTTGTCATCCAATTTTGATTTTTCTTAGGCTCCTTTTTAGGTAAATTTGCATTTGCTGATTTTATGCTTGTTTTTAAGCACTCCCATTTTGTGGTTACTTTTTCTTCTGGGTTTTCTCTTCTGTACTGCTCCATGCTTTCTGTCAGTAACTGTTCATATTCATTTTTGATGTCCACTAGATATTTTTGTTTTAAATCTGGTTGTTTCAGTGCTGATATTTCTATCTGGGGTTCCTCTTTTCTGTTCTTTTCAGCTTTATATTTACTTTGATGACGACCGGATTGTGATCTAATAGCACCAGTAATGATTCTTATTATTAGTATCGGGTCTTCGATGTTGACCTGTTCGGTCCTCTTGCTTCATCCAGAGAGAGTCCAAAACTATAAACAATAAGATTAATTATAACTGGACAAACAAAATACCAAGATTTTGCACTCAATTTTATCAGCCCGCTATGGCCAAATACATATATATATATATCATTTTAAAGGACTATTGACATTCGTGTTTTTCCAAGTGAATTATCCAGGAGAATACATTGTTTCATAATCAGCGCACTAAACCCCAGAGAGAAAAACCGATAGAATATACCCTCATCATTTTTTACTAACAGTTTACCAACCAGATGTTTCCTTTAACTATTGGAAGTACTGTCTACTGTCTACTGTGAACACTAGATCGTGGTTTATATCTTGCTACATGAACTATCTGATGTGGCATTATCATATCCAATAAGCACCACCAAAGTAGGCGTTCCCCATTAGGAAAATTAATTATTCGTGAAGGAACTGGGGCTCACTTCGGAGAAGCACAACACTGGATTATGATACATGTACATTGATGTTTATGTTCAAGAGGTTGTTAACCAAGTATTAGGTAAGGTGTGATTGATGTGGCCATGAATGAGAGTGAGAGGAAATAGATTCTAGTTATGGAATCTGTACCATCCTTTATTTTCTTTGCAATTACTGTTATTTTACGGGATAGCTTAACTAGGAACTTTACTCTTTGCTTTACTGTCTATTCTATACCCTAGTGTTAATCTTTGACCTTTTGGGTTATTTACTTCTTGCAGGATCTTTTCTCAACAGAGGGGAGGGCATTTATGGGGTTATTTTCCTATGTCTGTAACCAATGTTTATATTGATTTCCAAATGTTTGATGTTGTGAGCAGTTTAAATGATAATAAACTAAACAAAAACTTAATTAATTGTGTTGGTCAGCCCAGCCCATACCCATACTCCATTTACCATAGTTTTCACATTTGTGTGTCTTGTTGTCACATAACTGTGTGTGTGAGTGGTTAAACATATATGTTACCTGTATGGAGAGTAGGATTGTCTGATAACTAATTACAGTCGTAAAGATAGGCTGGACTAGAGTATCTTCTCAATCCAGTGACAGATTCTACCCTTAAACTATTAACTCGTGAAATCTATTAATTATACCTTATTTCTCACTTATTTACCACTTTTTCTGTTCTATTCAGATGGGACCAAATCTATCTCTAACACCTATCTAAATTTACGACAACTATGAAAAATTGCAGAGGAAGTGGGTGGAAGTACAACTATGGAAAATTGCAGAGGAAGTGGGTGGCAGAACAACTATGGAAAATTGCAGAGGAAGTGGGTGGTAGTACAACTATGGAAAATGCAGAGGAAGTGGGTGGTAGTACAACTATAGAAAATTGCAGAGGAAGTGAGTGGCAGTACAACTATGGAAAATTGCAGAGGAGGTGGGTGGCAGTACAACTATGGAAAATGCAGAGGAAGTGGGTGGCAGTACAACTATGGTCAACTGCAGAGGAAGTGGGTGGCAGTACAGCCATGGAAAATTGCAGAGGATGTGGGTGGCAGTACAACTATTGTCGAATGTCGCAGAGTTTAATTTGGGGAGTTTTTCATTTTCACAGATCTTGCATTCAGGTTTTTTCTTTCTTTCTCATCCTATCTTTGTTGAATGAAAGATTACTGGTAGAAGTAACACTACAGTATATCCTGCCACCACAGGTTGCGAAGAGTGTACTGAAATTAACACCTGACGTTAATGGCAGTATGCACAACCCGGCTAAATATAATATCCTACAAAATGTCTAACCTGAGAAAATATCCCACACCAAAGGCATACAAATCTTTCTTTGTCAAAGAGGAATAATTTACACATTTTAATGCATGTCCAATTTTCTCAATTAAAAAAAAAAAAAAAACTTAACTGCTCCATTTCTGTGACCAAAATAAGGTGTAACTAGCCATTAGAACATGCAGTTCTTGTCTTCTTTGATCCTTAACCACTGGCTGTCAAAGCAGTCAGTGGCCATCATGCCTCGTGGCATCTTGTAGAGCAGCAACAAATTGCTTCCACTTTGTTCAGTTGGCGGCCATCCTTCATGCAGTGCCCTAGCTTTGGTTCATTCTTTGCATCTCGGCTTCCACAGTTCTCCAACAAGTTGTTTTTGGTCAGCATCTCTTTTGCTTTCCTTCAGGGGCCCATAGTATAGCTGTTCTTGTGATGGCATTAGGGTCTTCCCTGAGGACATGGCCAACCCAATTCCAGCGTCTGCCAGCTATGATGGTATGCATGTCCTCTTGGTTGCTCTGAGTAAGCAGTTCTTGGTTGGTGATGGTATTCGGCTAAAAGATTCTGAGAATTTTCCTTAGGCAGACTGTATGGAAAGAGGACACTTTCGACATTTCCTTCTGTTACTCTCCAGCATTCCACACCATTGAGAAGCACAGAAAGTACACAGCTCTCATATAATCTTAATTTTGTGTTTGTGATGCACTGGGAAGACTTCCAGATGTTGTTTAGTCTACCAAAGGCTGAGCATGCAGTATATAGAATTATATACTGTCTGCTCTGATAGCTAAACTGGATGCAACAACTGGATGCTGCATGTAGTCTTCTTCCCTTAGACACTTTATCTGGTATGCCTTCTTCTGGAATTTCTATCCTCTTGCTGTTTAACTATATTTCTATGAATGGAGGCCTATCTGGAGTCATCATTATATGACCACCAGCTATGCACAATGCAATAATATATATATATGTGGAAGTGAACCTCTGTCTGTGAGGCTAATTACACTCTTGATGACTCTTAAAACCATCCACACACTTCCAGAGATTCCATCTGTGGTGAAACTTGTTGAGAACCCAGCATTGCACACTAAGCTTGGAGACACCACTTGAACCCTAGGCATAATTCTTTGGCTTTGACTTGGTTGACTGCATGCAGAAGGATCTCACTGTGGACCCAGTGATAGGCAGGGGGAGCTGAGAAGTGGCTCTGTGCTGGACGTGACAATTCCTTGGGAGAGCCCAGAACCAGAGCGCAGTAGTTTAGCTCTGCATAGTTGGAGAGTGCCCTTGGATGGTGGGGAATGCACAGTATGCCCCGCGCTTCTTACTCCTGGCTTGGGACCAGATGTGATGATCCTTTAATTGCAAGCCAAGCTGGAGAAACTAGAGCTCATGACTTCAACTTATCACGTTTCGGAATGGCAGAAAAGCCACAGGAAAAGCCTACATCTACAGAGTAGATAATACCAAGGAGTCTTCAACTTGGTATTGGTTGCAAAAGAGCGAGAAGCTCAACCGTTCTAGTTAAACAACAACAACTAAATTTATATATGCTCCATTGGCATTGCTTGACATAACAGTGTCTATAGATTCTACAGGTCTTTTTCATTTTGCATTATAAAATTATATATCGTATGAATATCTGGTATTACTTTCATATCATTGCTCGGGAGTAAACCCTAAGGATATATCTGGAATCGGAGTCCCTAAGGCAGTCTAAGGTTGATTCAATATTATTCTCGCAACTCCTGCGACATGACTCGTATCAAACCGTATCGGCTACTGCCATTCCTTTGGACCTTACCAGCTACTTGGAGAGGGGGAATGAGAAGTAGGCTATGAGTGCACCACTTCACATACTTGGGGTCCACCATCATCGACAAACCCTCTCTGGACACAGAAACTGACAGCCATATTGGCAAAGCTGCAGCCATCTTTGCCCGCCTCACAATGTGTATGTGTGAAAATTTCAAACTCACAATGAAGACCAAAGCTTTGGTATATAATGCCCGTGTAACCAACATGCTACTATATGGCAGCGAGACATGGAAAACCTTTGCAAAGCAAGAAAGAAGGCTTAATACCTTCCATCTACTGTGTCTATGCCACATCCTTGGTATTTCATGGAAGGAAAAAGTGACAAATGTCGAGGTGCTGGCCTTCAAAGCATATATACACTGCTTAGACAATGCAGACTACACTGGCTTGGCCATGTCTGCCTAATGGAAGATGGTTGCATCCCTAAAAGATATCTGCTACGGGCAATTGGCAGATGGCAAAAGAACAGCTGGGCGATCGCAGTTGAGGTTCAAAGATGTGTGCCAGAGAGACATGAAGGCACTGGACATAAATCCAGAAACCTGGGAGGATGAAGCTGCCAATCACACCAAGAGGTGATGCTTCCTATTGTACTACCTCAGATTGGGCGAAAAGAAGCTCTCACAACAAGAAGTACACCATGAAAACAAGCAGCTGAGGGGCGCATTCCCATAGTCAGTTATGACTGAGGGGGCTACTACTACTACATATCATTATTATAGATATACCTACTCCCGATGATGTTTTTGCTGCACAAAGGGAAAAGACCAGAGATGCATTCTCATTTTATTCTGCACCTTATTTTTATAATGATTACAGAACACTGCAAAAAGAATGATTGGACCACAGTTTACTGTGTGGCCAGCTGTTGTAATCTTGCCACAAACAGGGTTTAGGTTATGGTTAATGGGTTGTGTAAAAAATTAAGAAAGATATTAAGTGTTCATGTAAAGAAAATACAGTAAGGGGTTTAACAGAAACAAAGCCGCCTACACTAATCTTGAGCCAGTTGAAGTAAAGAACTGTAGGATGTGTTCTTCGATACCATCCAAATTATTCACTCAAGTCACTACGGTTAGGATTATAAAGGTAAAAGATCCCGTTAAACGCTCACTGAGGCATTTTGGGAATATGGTGTTAAGGATTATACTTAGGGTTTAATAAACCCTAATTATTGCATCTCTGAATTCTTTGTTTAAGGAGTATCAAACATAGATTCCACTGTTCTTTGTCTCAACCCAACCCCCTAACCCTGGTTGCAGAAAGACGGCCGACTGCACAGTAGGCCTAAACTGTGATACAGCCAAATGAAACGCAATGATTGTCAACAACGAAGCCGAAAATAACATCATATAAAATTTGACCCATTAGTCTATTAATTTGACTACTTTCCTCGCTCCCAAATATAATGTATCTCTACATATATAAAAGGCAAAGTCTGTCTGTCTGTTACCTCCTAACCCGAGAGTGGCTGAACCGATTTTGATGCGGTTTTCTCCAGCGTATTGGACATTTCTCTGGAAAGGGTTTAAGCTACATATCATCATGGTACAACATCAGGAGGCTGAGCAGAGAAGAAAAAACTCTGAACATTCTTATCTCAAGGGACGTAAAAACTCTAACGTTGACCCTTATTATGGGTTAACACCCTTAGCTTACAAACTGTGTAAGTCATTATATTTTCTTAAATTTACAAGTGCGTTGCTTTCTGTTATGCAAATTTTCTAAACCAGATTCCTGACACAAGCACTACCTATCACACCTGTAAGGGAAGGAAAGTTTCAATAATACTCAGCAATGTAGAGTTGTTGACAATACACCTCTAAGAATATGTTACATTCACTGAATGTGCTCTGTGAATGTGTCCTGACCTTGGCATTTCGTGCCAGATTCTAAATCAAGGAGATGTTTGACACCCCTGTAGATTTACCAGCAACGGTTCTTTGTGGGACTGGAAGGTCCAAGATCCGCTGTCGTCATTAACTTCAAACAAACCAAACCAAGAAAACCACTGAAATACTAATGCCAACACTGAAAGTCGTAAATAGTAGCAATAGAAAAACGTTTTGTGGGTGTGTGAGTGACGGGTACATTATTTAAAAAACAAAAAATTTTTTTACAAACTGGAAATAATCCTGTCTTTAACATTATTCGATAGCAATTTAATGATGCCCTTTCATCAAGAGAAATTGAAAAAGTATAACATATGGGTGCAAGTATAAATGTGTATGTGAAGGAGTGTATTTGTTATCTATTATTGCCAATGTTTCAATGCACGTCTTTGTAAATTTCCACGGAATGTGAATAAAGTTGTTTAAAAAAAAAATTTAATGAAAGGAGACCAAAAAAAAAAGGTGTTCCCAGGTTGAGGCCCTTCCATTGCACTACGGTTGGGTTGACCCCTGTGATCACCCCAAATGCTGGTGACTCGGTTGTGTAATTTTTTCGTAGGAGGGACTACGTTCACGCTATCCCCTAATTAATGCAATAAAAATGACTGGTGGATATTGTGCATAATTTATTTGACATTGTTAGATATCATGATATGACGAGAGGTAATATACATTTCATAAAACAAAACCGAATGAAGAAAGTCATTGAATTCAAAGACTTGTGATTCATACGTGTTGTCTATATACTTGGCAAGATATGCAATAGTACAATTAAAACCAAAAAAAAAAAAAAAAATTTAAACCTTCCTAATATGATTCGCATCAAACCCGACTTGCACCCATTCCGACATGGATCAGGGCTAAGCCCCTCACTGTGAGAGGTATGACCTCTAGAATTACATTGTAGAGGCCACCATCCTGACAGGTTGTGGTAGCGGAGAGAAAGTCTGCATACCAAGAATCCTGATGATTCCCTCCGATTAACGTTCAATTTTAAGAGACTCCAATTCCCTATTAAAGTCTGTTTTTCAATGACCATTAATAAAGCACAAGGTCAAACGCTTCACGTGGCCAGCGTCGACTTGAGCGATGAGTGCTTCTCACATGGCCAACTGTACGTGGCATTTTCCCGAGTTAGCACACCGGAACACTTATACGTGTTGTCACCAAGTGACTGTACTTCCAATGTCGTCTACAAAGAAGCCGGTAATGTCCTATCTTTCGTACCTTTTTGGTCCGCAGAAGCCTTTACTTAATTTTTTTTTGTATTAGAAGGTCACCTCAATGCAATAGTACAATTAAAACCAAAAAAAGTTAAACCTTCCAAACACGATTCGCAGTAAATCCGACTTGCACCCATTATGTATATATATTAGCCTAATTATTTTAAAACTATAGGCCCTTTAGCCTAGGCCAACATATCTGTAAAATGTAATTCTTGACTGCGCCATACCTGACTTATGCAGATGTTAACAAACAAGATGGAGTCATTCCAAGTGCCTTCACAAGAAATGGCACATATTTCTGAGAAGTCATCAGCGATTAGTCATTGCTCTATCTGCAAAATTTGATACGCTCCAGCAGGCCTATCTTGGCCCTTGGTCTTCTAGTTGCGTTTCGCAACAAGTAAAAAAGTTTACTTTAATAACTTTGTTAACATCCGGTCTGTAACATTGCGAAATGCGAAAGACACAAAGAGCGGAAGATTGTTTATAATTTGTTAAGTGACAGCAGTTTTGCCCTACTGCACAGCGGCCAACAACGGAACGCCTATAGCTAAGATATAGATCTCACGCTTAGAAAATAACAGACATCGACGTTATTATTCTGCAGGTGCTTTAATGTTTGTTCATTGCATTTGTTGTTGATAAATGGTTGCTGTCTATTTATTGTAAATAAATTATTCCTATACCTTTAAACCATTCATTAGCCTACATAAGGTGAGACAGGGTGATTTATTCGACTGAAACGAAGAAAAATAGACAAGAGTTGGCGACATTTAACGATGTCTCACACAAGGAAATCGATACGTCGACGATATCGCACCATCGGTGTTGCTTAGGGTGATAACAATGTCGGTTGAAATGAAGAACAGTGGGTCGTTTTCTTTTAGTGTTAGGATTAGGGTTAGGTTTAGGATTCCTAAACTTAGGCCTACCTATTATATCTGTGTCTAATTATTGTTTAAGGCTGTCTCGAACACATGGCCTAATGTTTATCATTTCAACCAAAATATCAGCGAGACTCTCATTACGAATTGTTATGAATGAGAAGTAGATTATGAGTCTGGTTGAAAAGAAGCATATCATTGATGGTTTTATGTGACTTTGCAGAGTTCGTGGGTGCTAGGTTGGTACTTTCTTATTGTTTTTATTTAATGTAAGGCCTGCATGAAACAGGGTTACTGTCATGGTTAAGGTTAGCGGGAGTAGGTAGGCCCTATATTTTTAATAAGTACAAGAACCATGGCCGACTTATCGATAAGCAGTTGGCCAACATGTGTGTCTGTTATTTTTTATTGTTCCATTTATTGTTCCGCATCATACACTACATTATAGAGCACTGCAGGAGCCTGAGGTGTCAGGGACGGCTGTTAAAATTAAATCCCAGCCCGTTTGATTGTCACAAAATTTTAATCCCATTCCGACCTGTTCCATAAGACCATCACTGACCTTTTGAAAATCCATGTTGAAATGTGATACACTGGTCCACAAACATAACAATACTGCTATAAATCTCATTTTTTAACCACTGCTGCAACAGGGAGTGCATGTTTGGTGCATGCTTCCTAACACAGGAACCAGCTACAGTGGTGGCACCATGCTCCATAAGGAGCCCGAAGGAAAATAATGAAATCTCACAAATAAGAATTTGAGAATTGGTCTAAAGAAAAATAAAAATCTGGAAGTTTTAGACACATGTCACTGTAGCAGAGTACATAATTGATTTTAAGTGTATGAGATTTCGTGTAAAGCATTTTTTAAAATGGTTATTTGCAATTATTTTGCTTAAACATTGTCTCCACCAGAGTTCTACGTGCTGTTCTGATTCATATTACTTGGTATCTTAATGCTGTGCTTACATTTGTAGTGTAATGTGTTTTGTAAATGTAATTAATTATTTGCAGAAGAAAAATAAATATTTGTGATCCAAAATAAATATTCCTGCAGGTTTTAAAAACATGGAGTCTGGCCAGGAGCTGCCCATTACTGGTGTTTGTGTTGTCAGTGATCCAAGTAGATGTCCCCCACATTATACATTAGTATGTATCTGGTAATTTCTTGTTTACTTTCCTTTTGGTTTGTTTTTTGAAAGGGGAGGGGAAAGTAGCTTCTGTTTTTCATATTCATTGTATCTCTTCTACAGAATATTGTCTCTCCTACATCATGTTAGGGGAAAGTAGCTTCTGTTTTTTCATATTCATTGTATCTCATTTTCTACAGAATATTGTCTCTCCTACATTATGTTAGGGGAAAGTAGCTTCTGTTTTTCATATTCATTGTATCTCATTTTCTACAGAATATTGTCTCTCCTACATTATGTTAGGGGAAAGTAGCTTCTGTTTTTTTCATATTCATTGTATCTCATTTTCTACAGAATATTGTCTCTCCTACATTATGTTAGGGGAAAGTAGCTTCTGTTTTTTCATATTCATTGTATCTCATTTTCTACAGAATATTGTCTCTCCTACATTATGTTAGGGGAAAGTAGCTTCTGTTTTTTCATATTCATTGTATCTCATTTTCTACAGAATATTGTCTCTCCTACATTATGTTAGGGGAAAGTAGCTTCTGTTTTTTCATATTCATTGTATCTCATTTTCTACAGAATATTGTCTCTCCTACATTATGTTAGGGGAAAGTAGCTTCTGTTTTTTTCATATTCATTGTATCTCATTTTCTACAGAATATTGTCTCTCCTACATTATGTTAGGGGAAAGTAGCTTCTGTTTTTTCATATTCATTGTATCTCATTTTCTACAGAATATTGTCTCTCCTACATTATGTTAGGGGAAAGTAGCTTCTGTTTTTTCATATTCATTGTATCTCATTTTCTACAGAATATTGTCTCTCCTACATTATGTTAGGGGAAAGTAGCTTCTGTTTTTTCATATTCATTGTATCTCATTTTCTACAGAATATTGTCTCTCCTACATTATGTTAGGGGAAAGTAGCTTCTGTTTTTCATATTCATTGTATCTCATTTTCTACAGAATATTGTCTCTCCTACATTATGTTAGGGGAAAGTAGCTTCTGTTTTTTCATATTCATTGTATCTCATTTTCTACAGAATATTGTCTCTCCTACATTATGTTAGGGGAAAGTAGCTTCTGTTTTTCATATTCATTGTATCTCATTTTCTACAGAATATTGTCTCTCCTACATTATGTTAGGGGAAAGTAGCTTCTGTTTTTCATATTCATTGTATCTCATATTCTACAGAATATTGTCTCTCCTACATCAAAGGAGGGTAAAGTAGCTTCTGTTTTTCATTTTCATTGTATCTCATTTTCTACAGCATATTGTCCTTCTTTCCTAGATCATCATTCATAATTTTCCTTTGCACTTCTTGCGGAGCATGCACCTACCACTGCAGCTGGTTCCCCAAGCAGGAAGTCTGCACTAAGCTATTATGGCGGTTGTTTCTGTGGCAACTTGTCTTACATGATGAGGTTGCCAGCCTCATGCACAGGCTCGTATTAGCCACCTTGTACAGTATGCCTGAGGGTGCAGTAGTCTTATTATTTCTAGGCCTCTTCGGAGACCTGTATAAACTACACAATGCTGTCCCGTATCATCCATATTGCTTGTTGAAGTTTTTGTGGTAAAATGTTTTTACGGGATGATGTAACCAGCCCCATGCCCAACCCCCCTTAGTTGCTTTTTACGACATGCCTGGTAGGTGCAGTGTTACTATTCTTTGCTCCCCTTTCATGCCTCAGTAACACACGTTACCATATCATAGTCATGTCTTATTCTACAGTGACACACTTCTTTCTTTTTCGTTCGTCCTGAAAAGGACTTTGGTTGCGTTGTGTCTGTTTACGCCGGAGCTGTGATATCTGCACCTTTCGGTCAACACATCCGACTTCAGCACGGCATTTTTTGGGACCGGGTTTGCCTTCCCTCTGCGATCCCTACTCTCTCAGCCAGACTGCAGTGATGCAGCCTGTTTCCAGGACTACCATGTGGAGGTGGAGTAGGGTCTTAGTCAGCTCTGGTTTGCTGACCCTGATGCAAGCAGTCAAGCTATGGGTCGCAGACTGCATTCTCTATTGCTGCATCTTTGGGTCCCACAGTGACACACAATGTAATCAGTTTGCTTGTGCTTAGATATTAAGCTTCAGTATTTCACTCACTTTTCTCTTCAGTAAATTATCATTTCTGTGCTGGATTTACTGCTGTGGAGTACTCATGTGTTGTCATTTTGTTTTGTCAACTGTGCCTATTTGATAATGGATTAAGCCAGAACAAGATATTGAAAGTCTGTAGGAAGTGACTCGTAGACACAGACATTAGGTACTAATAAGGTAGTCCCATATCAGATACTGCCTTAAGGGAACGAAGTGTTAGAGACATCGTTATACTAGGTCTGGCTTTATAAGGTGGGGTGACCAATTCCCTTCCTTGCTGCCTTTACCTTCCCAAACTCAAGAGTAGAGTCAAATATCTATTTACAGCTGGGTAGACTAGAGCACGACGCTACCAGGTTTGAAATCAGAACCCGGTAAATACTTTGAGAAGCAAGCACTTTAATCACTGTCTACTGGACGCTGAGTATTGATAACATTCACTAATAATCAGATAATTTTGTCCAAAATATGCAACAGATAGACAAAACTTATGACCGTCCTGAAGATGCAGATTTGTGGAAAGATGGGTTATTTGGACGAAGAGTGATGAGATACCTCTGTGTACAACGACAGATTCCTTCTCAGGTACGCACATAGCATACTTCTAAAGTAAACGTTTGAGAAGTCATCTTGTATGAAGTTTGAAACTTGGCTGTACCTATAATTATTTCCATGGTGCTTAATTTCCAGTTTGTCATGTAGGTATTGTCTTTTTTTAATTCATTTTTTTAGTTTATAGTATAACTGCAAATTATTCTGCGCTTACAGAGTGAAATATATTGTGACTATGTGAATGAGTTGTTAATATTATTTTCCTGCAATATTTTGTGATTTGATTTATTTATTTTTATGTGTGTGAAACATCCTTGGGAGCCACCTGTCTGTTGCAGCAAATGATTTTTTTTATTGCTGCTATAATGAGCCTGGCCAGATGTTAAGATATTATTTCTTGTTATTCTGTGAATCAGAATCAGGATGTGCTGGTTGATGTGACATTGATCATTGAAAAGGAGCTGCCGCCTGCAGGATTTACTGTCATTGATGTAACACAAGATACTCGTAAGTTGTCATTAAAAAACAAACAACACTTTTAACTTAAGCTTTACTGAATAGATGCACATGTGGTTTGTAAGGTAAAACAAACAGACATACGTACAGGATAACAGATTAAATGTTTCTATAAAACTTATCTAGAGAGTGAACATAAGTCATGATGTCAATGTCGTCTTATAGCGAACAGAGACTGTGATGTCCATTGGCCGAGCCATATATGGCATGTTGAAGAGTGAACATAGATTGTGATGTCAGTGTCTTTTTTTGTGGTGAACAGAGACAGTGACATTATTATCCATTCATTGGAAAGGATATAGAACATACAACATGTTGATAGCACTATACAGCAGTCCTTTTTTCTGGAATTCCCAGCTTAAGAGATTAAGAGCCAGGCCAAAAAAATACTTGGAGAAGAGAACTGGAAACAGGCATGAAAGGGAAGAGGAAGCCATGGAAAAACCTTGAGCTTATGGGATAGGAAGACTTGACGTAAGTTTGTTTAAAGCCTACACTTCTCTGAGAGCTTTAGACTGATGATGATGATGGATACCATGAATCCCATATTTAGTACTTGATATTTTTTCCATCTGTGGGTTTTTGAAATGTTGAATTTATTCTTTGAAAGTAACTGATTTGATATATCTCAGAGAATTTGTGATAACAATACTGCATCAGGTCTTATATGCTGAGTTTATGTATGACTTCTGCTGGGTGTTTATCACCATGTGTCACACGTCTAATGACACTCATATAAACGTAGGCAAAGACATAGTTTTTATAGCTAGCTAGTGTTGAAGCAAAATTGATAAGTAATGGACAAGAATAATATGTATATCAAATACCATATTGTGTCACTTATATTACTGTGACCTGCATGTTGTCCTTTTCTGGAAATTACTCTGATTTGTTTATTGTATTTATTTACTTTTTTCTCTGTGTTTATATCCTGCTTTCTCATTTTTTTCCCCAAATGTCTTTTGATTTCAGCAAAATTTCTGTGATGTTGAAGTCTCCTTAAAAACTTCTGCAACTTTTAAAGAGTTTGAATGTACAAATCTGATTTAATTATTTGACCACATGACATAATCTGTAACAAAATTACCCGATCTACATTCTAAAAACCAGTAATCTTGTTCACGATTCCTTGGGTTCTGAGAGCTCATTTATATGTTTTCTTGTTTTAATCCATCAGTCCTCTTGGATGAGTTCATCAGCACATTTGAAGCAATGCTTGAGTGACCGTTGATGGCCATCCCAAGTGAGGTGCACCACTGAGCTCCACCTGGCCTTTCTCAGAATCCGCAGTTCATTAAGCTCAGCAATTAGCAGTGCTTTTATCAACAGCATTGTCTCCATATACATTTTTTGACAGTGTGTGAATGTTTGTTCCCAGTCCCTTTTCTCTGCCAGAAAAAATTTAATAGCAGGCCATTGCAAATACCATATTGAGGGCCAACTGCACATGCATTGAGAATAATCACATAATCTATTGAACTAACATGATAACTGTCATGTTTTCACTGATAACTGGATGCAACTGTTTTTACACAGTACTTTATTTTCATTACTGGGAACTATGAAGATCACCAGCCTTCAGTACAAATCAGCTCTGTCTATAAGTATACACACATTACAGCTTGGTCCATGGGCCAATCCCCAGTTGAGGTGGGATTTTTTAGACCGCAAACGGCTCTGGGGTCGACCCAGCCTCGTGAATTGGGTACCAGAGGAACTCTGGGAAGGTTAAGGCAGCCGGCATGATGCTGACCACGTCACCCTAGTGTGCCAATGGTCAAGAAAATTAGGGCCTAACACCGTGTTCCCAATATGCCTCAATGGGCGTGTAACGGGATCCTTTTTTACAGCTTGCTGGCTTGTCATACTCAGGAAAATCAGTGAAAATCAGCATTGTTATGCCCAAGAGAAGAACGTTTGGCATCATTTTCGTTGATAGAGCACTTGGCAGTGACAGATATTTACATTATTTCCAGTCTGAGGGTTAAAAATATGTATTTTTTATATGTGTTTGTTCTAAGGAACAGTCCAAACACTGGAAACACATCACTGCCCTTTGACATATGCAGTGGCATCAAACAAGACTGCGCCCTGCCTCTGACCTTCTTTGGGATCTTCTTTGGCATGCTCTTGAAACATGCATTTGGGGATGCAACTGAAAGAATATGCCTTCACACTAGGTCAGATGGTTGATTGTGTAACCTCGCAAGGTTGAAGGCAAAAACAAAAATTAGAAGGGTCACTATAAGAGACTTTTTGTTCACAGACGACGCTACAATTGTTACTCAAAGCCAACAGGAGCTCCAGATCTTGATGAATCATTTCTCTCAAGCAAAGAAAACAAATGTGCTGGATCAGAATGTGAATGTTGCACCACTTATTACTATCGATAACTATGAATTGGTAGTGGAGCACCACTTGACACACCTGGGGTCCACCATCAACGACAAACTCTCTGGGCACAGAAATTGACAGCTGCATTGGCAAAGCTGCAGCTACCTTTGCCCGCCTCACATCGCGTGTTTCGGGAAACTCCAAACTCAAAATGAAGACCAAAGCTGCTGTATATAATGCCTACACACCAGCAGTATGTATGGCAGCGGGACATGGATAACCTATGCTAAGCAAGAAAAAAGACTCAATACCTTCCCTCTACAGTGTCTACATCATATCCTTGGTATTTTGTGGAAGTACAAAGTGACAAATGTCGAGTTGCTGTCACGTGCTGGCCTTCAAAGCCTTTTACACTGCTTAAACAGCGCAGACATGCTGGTTTGGCCATGTCCGCCTCATGGAAGATGGTCGCATCCCTAAAGATATTTTCTAAGAACAGCTGGCAGATGGCAGCATTACGAGAAGTGGCGATCACAGCTTAGGTTCAAAGATGTATGCTAGAGAGACATGAAGGCACCAGCCATAAATCCAGCAACCTATGGTGCCACCTTAGATTGGGTGAAAAGAATACACCAAAAGGAACACCAGGCAATAATGCAGCTGACAGCTATCACCTCAGAGGCACATTCCCATAGTCAGTTATGACTAAAGAGGGCTACGACTATGTTCTTAATAAATCATGCAGTAATGTTGTTTAATGTTTATGTGAGGATTTTGTGTTGGCCAAGTTCCATTTTTGAGATGTGAAAAATTTCTTGTGGATTAATTCTTTATTTTCTTTTTTTCTAGGGGAGAAAGCAACACAAAAGAAATGTTTATGTATCAGATGGATGGTTCCATCAATGACAAAAGATGCCATAACAGAGCTAATATTTTTAACTCGAGCACAAAGGAGGGCACCAGCGGGTTACACCCTAGTGGGGTTAGTTTTCTTACATAGTTGGTCGATCAGGAATTAGTGTAATGTTAGAATGTTCTGGAAACAAAATTTAGTGTAAGATGATGAATGATTGTACCAATTATTTGTTAATATGAATATGAAAACACATTGAGGAAACCTGTTGATAGCATTACCAGGCAGTTCTTGTTCTGAAATCCCCAGGATTAAAAAAAGTGAAGGAAGACCAAAGAACACATCGAGAACTGGAAGACGTGGAGAGACCTTGAGCTGATGGCATGCGACAAGATGACTTGGCATGTGTTTGTTGAAGGCACATGCTCCTTGGGAAGCTAGAGGGTATTGATTGGTCGATAATACGAAAGATGAATCGTGAATGTTTGACTGGATGTCTAGTTAATAGGTTCTCTCAATGAACACCTCATGTTAGAGAGGACAAAAAAATGGGACAAGTTGAATAAGAGAAATTATATGTTTTAGAATAAATGTGTTTCCTATTCATGCAGTTCAAACGATAACTCCGCCTTTCTTCTTTTCAGCGAGATCAACAATATGTCACTCTGTTACAAAATGGCAACTGTCCCAAAATTATCAAACATTGGAAAGCCTGCGATCATGCCACCTCAGCAGGGAATTCCTGCCCCAGCTCAGGCTTACAGCATGTGAGTACTGGTAGCTTAACGCCTTGTTGTTAACCCTTAAATAAGATACAAACACTAACTTTGTTATGTTATTGTATTAACTGTTTTGTGAATAAATGCGTTACATGAATGGTATAAATGCATTTTAGTTACTGTTTTATTTCTCCTATATGTTCCTTCCTAATCATTAGAGGCAACCGAGATGTGGTTACTTTAGAAGAATCCTGCTGGTGTCTAAAATTATTGGAGATGGGGTTTCATAAGAAGAATTCCACCGACGGCTTAAATCAGTGTTTTCCATAGTTTGGTACTCTTAGCACCGGTGTACGCAAAAGGGGTTCAAGGGATACACTGCAGAATTTTTTATTTTACTTTATCTAATTTTTTTAGCTGTAGAAAACAATTCATTAAAATGTAATATGTGAGAATGGTGTACTGTATTTACAAGTATGCACCAGGTTTTTGTATTACTAGCGATAACTGGCCTTTATAGCAGACTAGTAGGTTACCCGGTGTTTTGCATGCCCTGAGGCCCATGTCAATAGTTTGCCTTGGCAGGGCAAGTACTTAATGCTGGGTCACTTGCATTGGCGCTGGCTTTTGTTTGGGTTGTTTGGTTTGCAATGCTTGTAGGCCCATACCAGTAGTCAGTTCCGATCAGTTGCATGCTTTTACAAGCTGTCATTACTAGTTAACACGCTTACTTTAATTTCAGACTGATCTAATCCACCTTATATATCCACTGTTCTATCAGGATGTATGTTGTTTTTTGAATTATTCCTTGTTGTTATGTTGATCAGAATAGACATCATTGCACTCCAGGCAAACCCATAGGTGCTCAGTCTCGCTCAGCACATGTTGAAGGGTGTGAATGCTAATTGTTCCAGTTGCATGCTGCTTGTAAACACATTGGATGCATCCTCTCATACATCATCCATGCTATTCCTATGTTTGAAACCAAATAATTATTACTTAATTATTATTTTATGCCAAATTATTATTAATACTTAAGTTATTATACATACATATATATGAGGTAGCTTCAAAATGTTTCCGGAATTTGTGTATTTGTTACAAGGCCGTTTTTAGTAGTGTTACAAATCCAGTGTTACCAAAGGGTTCTTCAGTGATTACAATTACTTCCATTTTTATCCCTTGTCTTTCTTAGTCAGTTATGGTGTCGTGCTATTGATGGTAAATTACGCGAAGGTGGGATAGAATATTTGTCAACATTATTATATATTCAACTTCCAACGTTCAGAGACTTGATAAGTCATTCCTTGAGTCCATATAAATTTAATATATCAATTCCATACACGAACAGTTCACACATGGTCATCATGAAGAATTATACATAATAATTGCAGTTCATACTTCATATATGATTCCTTTCCAAATCAGTCCTTGTCTCATACATCTGAATTACTGTAGGCAGAACGACATAACTATATGCACGCGTGGTTGGTAAATCCAACGACCGACAGTGAGATTATGCGTCTGGCACTAGTATTAACTAAAATGGACTGTTAATTCATCTCGACACGGTTTGGTCAATTACTAACCTGTAACTTCATCTTTCTTCATCATAACAGTGGACTGACCCATGTCCATAATAAAATACAATATAACCGTGTGGCATTCCATGCCCGACACTGTAAGAATATAAAGACACGTCTTCTCCGTATGACGGTCATTCAAGAAAGGGTCCCGTTACTTGGTCACCGTGCGTGACTACCAACGCTGAAACGTCACAGCGTTCACTAGGCTAATAATACTTTTACATTACATTAAATGTTGTAACCCCTAAAATCGCATGCTGCTAACCTCTAGCAGACAATGCCAATTAATCTACCGTAACAGTATTGTATAGAAATATGTAACAATACAATTATTTACACTACATTTCCTTCAAAATAGTTCCCTTCGGCAACTACACACTTTTGCCAACGTCCATACAGCTGTTGGAAACATTCCTGGAACCCATTCTTTGACACCTCTCTCAGCTGCTTTGTCGCATTGGTGATAACGTCCACAGCATCCTTGAATCTCTGCCCTTTCAGTGCCGATTTTAGGCGAGGGAACAAGAAAAAATCAGGTCAGGAGAATATGGAGGATGTTCCAGGGCAGTCATATTGTGCGTTGCGAGGTACTGCTTCACCAGTAGGGATCGATGTGCTGGCACATTGTCATGCAGCAGAACCCAGCTGTTTGTTCTCCATTTTTCTGGGCGTTTCCTTCTGATTACATCTCTTAGACGACGGAGGATATCAACGTACATTTCCTTGTTAACCGTTTGGCCTTCAGGAATGAATTCATGGTAGACAATACCCTGAGAATAAAAAAAAAACTTCCAACATAACTTTTCCTTTGCTTTTGTCCAAACGAAATTTCTGTGTCCAGGGAGATGAGGGTAATTTCCATTCAGAGGACTGACGTTTTGTCTGAGGATCGTACAAAAAACACCACGTCTCGTCTGTAGAGTGTCATAGGATATGCTAAGTCTGGCCACTACTGTAGAATAAACATGTTGTTGTGTATTGGCCACTGTTGAATGAACCTGTCATGTAGACCTTGAGTGGGAGTGTCAAGTAATGCGAATGGTGTAGTAGTTCGGTGTAACAGACCTCTTGGTAATAACTCTCACACACTCTCATGTAATGCAATGACGACTTGAACTGCCTCTGACATTTCAATAGTTTAATGAAGGCACGCAAACTGGACAGCACGGATACAGTCATGGACACATGTTGACATACATTCATTGGTTATTTGAATCGTGGATGATACATTCATGTAGTAGTGAAATATCATTCAACCCAAGGTGGTATTCACTGTTCTGGTAACTAATCGCCGTATCCTCTACTGACTGAACGCGTCAATGAGGATCGGTAAACATACAAAAGTCATTGGCCGAACCTTCATTTCATAGCTAAGTTCTTAAGCTGAAATATGTCCAATGTTTGTATAACACTCATAAACCATGATAGTGGGTTTTCACCTCATAACAAGATCTCGATACCACTGCCCGATAGTAGGATACATAATCTGTTCTCTTGACAGTGATCAAAAATATGATGACAGGAATATAACATGGCCGCCTTCCTGAGTTGTCGCTCACTCACTCGTAGGAAGGTAGATATAAGCCAAAGTTAATTTATAATGTGCATATAAATAATTTCATAAAGTTTTCCATACAGCTCTACAGTAATCAAGTTAATTCACGTAGACATAACTGCTGTAGGAAAGCCTGTCATCTTCGTCGATACAAAACACAACCCTAGCGATACGAAGCACAATGTTCCATCTAGGTCTAATCGACTCGAGATCATCAAAATTAGGGTCTGGCATAACTGGAGTCCGAATCACACATATGAGGAGGATCTCTGACAAATAGACTCTTGCAGAGACACAAACTTTTCCTAGAAAAACATCTATGAATCACTGTTAAACCTTAAACAGTGCCAGCCCTGGAAAAAGCACTCAGCCATTTCTTGGCGACATTATCGGAACTCTTTACAACCCAGTAGGACTACGAAAACCTGCGCTAGATTCTGGCAGAAAGAATATAGTCCGACCTGAACATACAAAGGTATACAATATACGACTGAATCTACTTGCACTAGACAAGTAGTACACATGAATTCAGGCCATAAACATAACAAGCAAAATTAATCTATTTTCTGGCCCGAACAAATAAGAACGGACATGAATACAATATCCATGCACCGATAATATCAAGAAAGATCACTCATATAATCAAAAGTGTAAATCAATCATGAATTATCTAGCTTTACCAGAGGAAGCATTTTCATACACAAATGAATGCAAATATATATTTTCCATATTAAATAGCCATATCGTATTTTTGTAATATGTGCGTCAAAATATGCACGCAACAGATTACCACACCCCTCGGAAAAAAAAAAAATGGTACATTTTTTTTTTTTTTGGAAATACATCTAGGAGCAACATACAATAGGCTCACAACGCACCAATAACAATGCGCAGATGATAAGCATTGAGAATATATTTCATGAACTTAGAGAAAGTATTTCTCTAAGTATAAATATTTCCAGAGAGGTGTCACCAACGCATACTACAATTCTTGCAATGCCACACTTTCTACATCAGTTTATACCTAAATTTCATCTTAGATACCTTAACATCATGATCATCAAAGACGAAAAAACATTGAAAGACCAGCGGTGAATAAACATCAGTGAACCGCTAAGTAGTGTTACAATCAATATATGATATATTCCATATGTGTACACATTTCAACATAGGAACAACTGTAGCAAAGTTAGGCATATAATTTAACAGTTATGAATCATGTGGGCATCTAGACAAAATATCTGCCATCACATTTTCTGACCCACGGATAGCTCGCACCGAAAAATGAAATGGCTGCAGAGCAATCACGTATCGCGTTGATCTCGCGCTCTTCAGATTTTTACTCTGAATAGCCGTAAGAGCTTTCTGGTCAGTTTCCACAATGAAATGCGCGCCAAGAAGAAATCTTTGCAGTTTAAGGATTGACCAAACCATAGCCAATAATTCACGGTCTAGGACTGAGTAATTCTTCTCTGCGGCATTTAATTTTCGAGAAATATACATCACAGGATGCAGAGTTCCAGAGTACTCTTGCATTAGTGCTGCTCCAATCCCTGTGGATGAAGCGTCACTACGAAGAATAAATGTCTTATCCTTAGAAGGCAATACTAGGATAGGTGAAGTAGAAAACATAGTTTTAACCTTATCCAAAGAGGATTGACATTCTTGAGTCCAATGGACTACATTAGGAGACCCTTTCTTTAGCAAGGAAGAAAGAGGTGACATAATGGAGGACAGATTCGGAATGAATCGTCCATAAAATTGTATTAGACCTAAGAGACTTCGCACTTGCTTTTTAGTCTTAGGAATAGAAATGTTAAGTATCTTACTTGTATTATGGTCCTCTGTTTTTAGGAAACCATGACCAACACGGTGACCTAAGAAAGATATTTCGCTAAAACCAATACACGCTTTCGATGGTTTCACTGTCAGGTTATGCTCGCGTAAGATAGACAATAGTTCATTTATCCCATTATAGTGATCGTTCCAAGTATCACTGAAAAGACAGATGTCATCAAGATATGCAATGACATCTGAGCGATGAGATAGGATTCGACGCATCATGCGTACGAATGTTGCAGGGGCGTTCATAAGGCCGAAAGGCATAAAATTCCATTGGAATAGACCCCTAGGTGTTGAAAAAGCAGTAAACGGTTTGGCGTGTTCGGATAATGGAACTTGCCAATATCCCTTAGACAAATCGAGTTTAGTAAAGAAATGAGAATTCGATAGTCTGGTAAGTAGCTCTTCAAGTAAAGGCATAGGTTCAGCATCAAATTTCGTCACTTGATTCAATTTGCGATAATCAACGCAAAGACGTATGTTGTTGTCTTTTTTTTTCGCACGATAACCATCGGTGAAGAATATGCTGATGTGGATGGTTCAATAATTTTTAACTCTATCATTTCATCCAACTCTTTTTCTACCTGTGCTTGAAAATGTATCGGGATAGGATACGGTCTGACTCTTATAGGATTATGGTCAGTAAGAATAATGTCATGTTGAATGACATCAGTTTGACCAGGAATGTCAGTAAGGACATCCTGAAATTGTTCTAACATAGTAGAAACTTGTTTCTGTTCTCCTGGAGATAATTCGGGAGAAATCGCAACATCTTTCCATGATTCATTAGAGTGAAGCGGAATCATTGGAAAAGGTAGATTTACATCCGAGAAACTCGTTTCCTCATCCTGTATTACTGACAGTGATGAGTAATGTCCATGTTGGACTGGAAAATCGTCCGTTGCCTGGAAAACAGGTTGTAAATAATCCGGACGTTCATGGAATTCCGTGAGCATGTTGATGTGGAAGGTTTTATGCTTCCCGTCAATATCGACGATATAGTCAACATCGGAAACTTTTGATATTATATCGTACGGACCTTTCCAAGAAATAAGAAGTCTGTTTTCTCTACAAGGTAGCAGGACCAATACTTTGTCACCTGGACAGAGTTGTCGCAAGCGTCTGGTCTTATTGGCAAATTGCCTTGCCTTCTGTTTCGCAAATTCAGAAGAAGCAGTTGCCAATTTGCATGCTTCAATAATCTTGTGTCTAAGTGCAATGACATATTCATAAGAGGATTTTGTGTCATCGACAATATTATCAGCAGTTATGAGATCATGAAGTAAGGACATAGGACCTCGCGGTTTCGCGCCGAAGACAAGTTCAAAAGGAGAAAATCCTGTATGTTCGTTGGCGACCTCTCTATATGCAAAGAGAGCCGCGGGTAAAACCCTGTCCCAATCCTGAGGATGATCCTCAGTTATCTTACCTAGTAGGTTTTTCAGAGTTCTATTCAGACGTTCCACCATCCCATTGGACATAGGATGATAAATACTACTCAGAGATCTCTCTATCTTTAGAGTCGACATCACTTGAGACATGGTATCCGATATAAGTTGGCTACCATGGTCCGATAATATTTCTGCTGGAAATCCCAGACGAGAAAATATTAACCAAAGAGCATCTGCAATATCAGCAGTAGTTATGCTCTTTAGAGGAACAGCCTCTGGCCAACGTGTGCACATATCCACACACGTCAAAATAAATTGGTGTCCTCTAGCAGACTTTATCTTAAATGAACCAATGATGTCTATCGCCATTTTTTGAAATGGTCGAATGGGAATGTCTGCAGCCTGAATAGGTGCAGCATGGCGTGGACCTCTGGATTTAACCTCTTGACATACTTTACAAGATCGACAATAGATTCGTATGTCCTTATTCACAGCAGGCCAAAAGAGAGATGCAAGAACTCTAGATTTAGTACGGGAAAAACCCATATGTCCAGCACACTGAGAATCATGAGCGTGCTGTAAGATTTTAACTCTCATATTTTTGGGCACAAGAATTTGAGAATGAATGGATTTAGCGGAGTCTTGTACCATACGTACAAGTACGCCATTCCTCACCGTAATCCAAGATTTACGATTTGTATCCTTATTCGGATCACCAGGAATTTTTTAAGCCACAAACGGCTCCTGGGTCGACCCAGCCCCAAATGGGTACCAGAGCAACTCTGGGAAGGTTAAGGCGGCCGGCGTGATGCTGACCACATCACCCCTAGTGTGCCGACGGTCAAGATAATATGGGCCTAACACCATATTCCCAATATGCCTCAATGGGCGTGTAACGGGTTCCTTTACCTTTTTTTAAATCCTTATTCGGATCACCTTTTGTTGCCAGAGTAAAGAATTTCTTTAGAGTAGGATCATCTTCCTGCTGTTTTATAAAGGAAACATGCTAAATCTCCAAGAGATCACCTTGGTTCTGGTCATCATTATCTCCAGAAGGCGAAGATTGCGGCATGTTTAGAGCTTGAGCTCTAGTGACTACAGCATTTGCAGTATGCATATTATCACTTTCCCACTCGGCAATTTGTTGCGGAGTGCATTCTTTCGCACCATGAATGCGACCGACGATAAGATCAGCGATCGGATTCGGCAGCAGACATGCGTGCACATCTCCTGTAAAGAAGGGAGTAGAGATGTTGATAATGGCAGTGGAGTACTTCTCCAATGTGCCACCAAATGTTATGCATTTGATTATCTTGCCAGTGGCTCGAGAAGGATCTATAAGTGACTGCCTCACTCCAATGGTTGTGCACCCGGAATCGAAAAGAATTGAGACCGGAGTACCATCTACTAGACCTCTATTCAAGACAAGAGCACCTCTTCCATCATGCGCGACTGACGCAGGAAGAGGATGACCACAGCTTAAAGTCGAAACTGTGGTTGGCTCGAATAATGTTTTGCATTGGGAACACTGAAATGCTCTGTCAAAATCGAAAGCAGAACATCCCACACTATTAGAGTCTTTCTTATCATTGGTTTGATTACCGGCTTCGTGAAACTCTTGTTGTGCAGAGTTAGCCTGGTAATGAGATTTACCATGTCTTTTGTGTTGTGATCTACCTCGGTTATTGTTGCCTCTGTAATTATTATTCCCTCTGTTATAACCCCTATTTGGGTTTGAATCACAATATTCATGATCATAATCATCATGCTCATTATAATGAGTATCCCTGTAATGTTGGTTTTGTTGTTTCCATGAAGAACTTGGGTAGTTCCTATGGTTACTCCCTTTTCGGAAATTTCTATAATTATGGGCACCCCTCGCGTATCGAGGACTGTCAGCCCGATTCCAGTTCTTCGAAGAAGAACCCTGATTTGAGTGGTTACCTTGGTTTTGATACTTATTCCAATTAACCTTTTTATCAAATTTATTTTGAGCTCCTTGGAATTTGTGTGAGTAATTATGATTATATTCTGTTGCTGAAGCAACTGGCATACCCTCTTTAATGTTAGTGTTACTAAGAATCATGTCAGGGTGTGCCGTGGCATACTGGTCACAATATTCTTCCATTTGCTTTAATGTACTAGGTTTACGCTCATGTAAAAAACTCTAGGAATGGTTTATTTACCGAAGACATGACCTTGTCTCTTAGCAATAAATCCGTAAGACCATCAAATGTTTTCTCTATTTTGGATAATTCAATCCATCGTGAGAGTGTAAGTCGTGCTTTTGAAATAAAATCTGAGAATTCTACACCTACCTCAGGTCTCATTGTTTTAAACAAAAGACGATAACCTTCTTCTGACAGCTGATATCTCTTTATCAAAGCTGCCCTAATAGCATCATAATTATCCTTGTCGGCCTCTTCAACCAAACATAACTTAGTCAGAGACTCCCCTTTTAGATTTTCAGACAACTGATTCACATACTGTGATTTGTCAACATTATGAGCTCGACAAGCACGTTCAAATCTAGAAAGCCAAAATGTTATATCATCACTGGCAGAGTTGAACGCTGGCACCTTGACCTTATAAATAAAGGGTTTACCATTACCACCAGATGCCTGATTAACATTAGTCATACTTGTCAATCTTAATTTCTCTAACTCAAATTCATGTTCTCTTATTGCTTTTCTCTCTTCAGCTTCTCTATCTAATTTTTTTTGTTCAGCAGCAGCAGCAGCTTCCAATTTTTTCTGTTCTGCAGCAGCAGCAGCTTCTAATTTGTTCTGTTCTGCCACAAATCTCCTTTCCTCCACCTGCATCTGCAATTTCTTTTGTTCAGCAGCAGCATCAGCTTCGCTTTCTAATCTTTTCTCTTCAGCCAGAGCTTTTCTCTCTTCTGCAGCAGCAGCAGCTTTTCTCTCTTCTGCAGCAGTTTTTTTCTCTTCAGCAGCAGCAGCAGCTTCTCTTTCTAATCTTTTCTCTTCAGCCAGAGTTTTTCTCTCTTCTGCAGCAGCTTTTTTTCTCTTCAGCAGCAGCTTTTCTCTCCTCTGCAGCAGCTTTTCTCTCTTCTGCAGCTAATGCTTTGTCATATTGAGCAACAGCTCATTCTTCTAAGTCTTTACCAGTCTTATCAAGGGATTTCCCTTGTGTAATAAAGTAATCTAATGTAGACATCCTGTCTTATTAAATCAGAAACCTGAAAAAGTAAATAAATTACCTTATTTCACTTTCATGGGAGACAAGTCTATACTATAGACTTAGTCTTAGTGAAAAACTTGTATGGTTACTTGAGTACCTGTGGAAAAAAATATCTGTATATCCCAAACACTGTGGGAGACAAGCCTTACAAAGGTCTTGTATACTTCTTTAATGTAATCAATGATCACTTGAGTACCTGTGGAAAATAATATTTTCTATCCCAATCACTGTGGGAGACAAACCTTACAAAGGTCTTGTACACTTTCTTAGTGTAATCAATGATCATAAGTACTGGTCTGTACTATAATATAAATATATTCAAATATACCTTATATATTATTTGTCAACCAAAGACATTAACAAGGACCAACAAGAAAAGACAATATGAAAACAATTGCAGGAATCAAATTAAATCAAAATAGAAAAAATAAAAAAAAAAATGATCACAGAATCTGTGATGATAACCGCAATGAAATCAACAAGACAAATAACGCCACAGTGTATAAACATAAGGGTGTAAAGAACTGAAATGAAAGGAAAGATGAGACCTACAATTATACAAACAAATCAAACAAAACTAAAGAACATAGAAATATTACAAAAACAACAAGAATATAGTCTTCACAACTAACAAATATTTGCAAACAATGTTGCATGCAAATTTCAATTAAGAAATTTGCTCCCTATAGAACGCTAGAGCAAGACCAATGTCACTTGGTATTTCCTGTTCTAGTCACCTCCCATCCAGGCCCGCAGACACTTGATACAAATGTCCTGTGTAATACCGTCTGTACAGCGATGTCAACAAGCGCTGACCTAAACATACAAAAGTCATTGGCCGAACCTTCATTTCATAGCTAAGTTCTTAAGCTGAAATATGTCCAATGTTTGTATAACACTCATAAACCACGATAGTGGGTTTTCACCTCATAACAAGATCTCGATACCACTGCCCGATAGTAGGATATATAATCTGTTCTCTTGACAGTGATCAAAAATATGATGACAAGAATATAACATGGCCGCCTTCCTGAGTTGTCGCTCACTCACTCGTAGGAAGGTAGATATAAGCCAAAGTTAATTTATAATGTGCATATAAATAATTTCATAAAGTTTTCCATACAGCTCTACAGTAATCAAGTTAATTCACGTAGACATAACTGCTGTAGGAAAGCCTGTCATCTTTGTCGATACAAAACACAACCCTAGCGATACGAAGCACAATGTTCCATCTAGGTCTAATCGACTCGAGATCATCAAAATTAGGGTCTGGCATAACTGGAGTCCGAATCACACATATGAGGAGGATCTCTGACAAATAGACTCTTGCAGAGACACAAACTTCTCCCAGAAAAACATCTATGAATCACTGTTAAACCTTAAACAGTGCCAGCCCTGGAAAAAGCACTCAGCCATTTCTTGGCGACATTATCGGAACTCTTTACAACCCAGTAGGACTACGAAAACCTGCGCTAGATTCTGGCAGAAAGAATATAGTCCGACCTGAACATACAAAGGTATACAATATACGACTGAATCTACTTGCACTAGACAAGTAGTACACATGAATTCAGGCCATAAACATAACAAGCAAAATTAATCTATTTTCTGGCCCGAACAAATAAGAACGGACATGAATACAATATCCATGCGCCGATAATATCAAGAAAGATCACTCATATAATCAAAAGTGTAAATCAATCATGAATTATCTAGCTTTACCAGAGGAAGCATTTTCATACACAAATGAATGCAAATATATATTTTACATATTAAATAACCATATCGTATTTTTGTAATATGTGCGTCAAAATATGCACGCAACAGACTCCTGTGATTATGTTGTTGAGAAAATTGCTATCTTGATCAGCCACAGTGATTAGGTCTCCTGCCAGTGTCAATCTCGTTTCTTTCTGTTCAGGAGATAACATTTTGGGAACCATGTGTTGACAAACACGGTGCATGTGCAGTTCATTGTAGAGAATACTGTGGCAACTTCCAACTGATATTCCAACTTCTGAGGTTATTTTTTCCACACTAAGTCTTATGTCAACACGAACAACGTTCCAATCAAGCTCAATGTTTTCATTGTTTATCGAGGTAGGCGGTCGTTCGCTACGTGGATCATCATCAACACTAACACGACCTTCACAGAAACTCTTGTGCCATTAAAAAACTTGCGATTTCTTCATTGCAGTATCACCATATGCTTTATTAAGCAAGGTTACTGTCTCTGAGGGTGACTTCTCAAACAAAACACAAAATTTTACTTGTGTACATTGTTCAATCAAGGACATTTTCAACTCAGACGATTCTACTTGCACACCACACAAACAAACTTTTGTTCGAGAGTACATGTGAAGGTTACATCAGCCATGTCATTTCCTCAAGGTTACTACCAACTTATAAAACTATAATCTCCATAACATAATCACTCATTCAAACATGAGTCGACTATTCCGGGAACTTTTTGAAGCTACCTCGTATATGTATAATGATTTGTGTTATCATTGGGATTCTTTCTATTTCAAACAATTTTCTTTTAATGAAACCACATCTCTGTTGTCTCCAATGGTTAAAACCAGTGTTTCCTAAACTTACAGTAACCAAACACCCTTTATAAGAGATTAGTCTTACTGGCATACCTATATACCCATCACAGGCAAAGATAATTTGGGGGCAGTTTTATTACTACTAAACTAAAAGAAGGAGAAACCATAGTCAACCTGGTCATAGTGTATGGGCCAAATGAGGATGAGAGAGCAGAGGTCAAGGAGGAATTCTTCGAGCTGCTTCAAAGGACAGTGGATAATTGCCTAGATGAAATTATCAAGCTGAGAGAGCCAGAAATTAATACCAGATATCAGAGGCTTATTGCTACAGCGGTGAGAAACACAGAAGAACAACCTGATGACTTGAAAACCCTCTGGCTTAAATTCAAGGACATCATAAAGAAAGCTGCTGCAGAAGCATGTGGTGAAGTCCGACTAGGGAACAAGAGAAAGAGGACACCTTGGTGGACAGAGGAAGTCAAAGAGAAAATAAGAGAGAAGAAAATGGCACGGAAACAATACTTAGGAGCTAAAAACATAACAGGACAAATGGAGAAATATAGAAAATATGTGACACTCAGAAGAGAAGCAAAGAACAAGGTGCTAGCAGCAAAACAGAAGTCCTGGAAGAATTTGGAGAAAAGCTAGAAAAAGATGCGCAAGAAAACCAGAAATTGTTCTATAAGACCCTAAAGAACACGAGGAAGGAAAAACAGTGCCCTCTCAAATTTATAAAGGACAAGCAAGTAATCGAAAGATGGAAAGAATGTTTCTCAGAACTCTTGGATGGTGAGCATGGTGAAGCATCAGAAATGATAACCACTAGCACAGAAGAGAAAACCAATGATGGTGAAGATGACAAAGATGGAAGAACAGAAGGCAGCACTGGAGAAAATCAAGATGGGCAAAGCAGCAGGGCATGGTGGTATAACACCAGAAATAGTTAAGTACATGGGAGCATCAGGTGACCTATTACTCTTAAGGGTCCTACAGGCAGCTTGGTACAACAAGACCATACCAAAGGATTGGGAGATTGCCATCATAACACCAATTTTCAAAAAGAGTGACAATCGACAATGTGGAAACCATAGAGGCATATCCTTTCTCAGTGTCCTTGGTAAAATCTACTCTAGAATCCTAGAGCAGAGACTCAGATGCCTAGCTGAGCCACAATTGGATGAGGTCCAGTGCGGATTCCGAGCAAACCGAAGTACTCAAGACCTAATCTTCACACTCAGACAGCTGAGTGAAAAGGCCCTTGAGTATAAGAGTGAGATCCATCTTTGTTTCATAGATCTGGAAAATGCGTTTGACAGGGTCCCCTGGAGCAAACTTTGGGACTGTTTGGCAAGGAAGAACATTCCAGCACCTCTGATTCATGCTATTCAGAGCTTCTACAAGTCTTGCTTTAATTATGTGAGGACAGCAAACCATAGTCAAAAGAGTTCAGGACCACCACTGGTGTAAGACAAGGTGATATCCTGTCACCTTATCTTTTCATACTCCTCATGGACGATGACATCAAGGCATGTAAGGAGAGAACAAGAAAGTATTCAGTGGGGTACTGGAAGATGAGACAGGTCTGTATTTCAGAGCTGGCATTTGTTGATGATGTTGCCCAGATTGCTAAATCAGAGGCACATCTCCAATCCAACCTGCAAGTCTGGAAGGAAGAGCTGGAGAAGAGAGGGATGGTCATATGCAGCTCTAAAACAAAATCCATGGTGATATCACGAGAAGAAAGAAGACATCAGATTAAGCTGGGAGAACAGGTCCTGGAGCAGGTCGACCACTTTAAATATCTCGGAGCTATTATAGACCGAAAGGGAGGCATCAAAGAAGAGTTGGCCACTCGAAAAGCAGCAGCTGGGAGACTTTTTCAGGCCATAAATCGAGGATTCCTCAGCAAGAGAGAGGTTGGTAAGAAAACGAAGATGGCTTTATACCGCTCCACCTATGTCCCAGTCTTGACATATGGATGTGAGTCATGGGCAATGACTACAACCCATAAAAGCCAGATCCAAACCTCAGAAATGAGGTATCTGAGGAAAGTGGTTGAAGTAACAAGAAGAGACATGGTCCGCAACCAGACGATACGTCAAGGCCTAAAATCCCACCCCCTGCAGACCCAAGTAGAATAGTCCCAACTAAGATGGTTTGGCCATGTCTGCAGAATGGGAGTAGATCGGCTACCACGACAAGCATGGGAAACAAAGAGCCAGGGATCCAGACCCCCAGGATGACCCAGAGCCTGCTGGGAGGACAACATTGGACAGTCTTTGAAGGACAGAGGACTAGAATGGAAACAGGCCAGGAGAAAGACAGCCGATAGGATAATCTGGAGCTCTCTCTCTTCCAAACCTCTACACCACACGGTAGAAGGGGAACGACTAAGTAAGCAAGTTTAATACTACTGTTTTATCTACACTAGCAAGCATATAATATATGCTCCTAATATAAATATATATATATACATAGAAAGAATTCCAATGATAACACAAATCATTCAGACAACACAGATATGGTTTCTCCTTGTTTGCTCCTTACAGAGCATGGAGCCACTACTGCATGCAGACTTCTTGCAGGAAACCTGCACCAAAGCATTGACATGTTCTTGCTGCAGTGGTTTTTGTAGTAACTGGTTTGACATGATGAGGTTGCCAGCCCCATGTACAACTTCTTATAAGTCACTTCTTGTGACGTGCCTGTCGGAGCAGTAGTCATATTCTTTATTTGTCACCTAAGAATCCCCTGGGAACAAGCTTAAATACTTGAGGTCATATGTATACATTTTTGTCTTTGCGATAACAACCATACCTCATCTTTGTGTTGATTCCCTCTGTTACTCATTCTCCACCTTTTTATCCTGAATTTGTCCTAAGGGCTCCTCTGGGTAGCAATCTCCCATATGCTATTAGCCCTGCAGTACCTGTGCGAACCATCTCGGTAGGTCAGTCAACTTTGACTCGAACAGGACCCCCAGAGCAGTCAGCTAATAGCCTTGCAACCGGTCAAATCAACCGTAAGCAAATGTTTGCTCTTCTTATTTGTCTTTTTAATGTTTGTAAACAAAGAAATGTTTTAAAGTATGTGTAAACATTTGGTTATATGTTATATGTCATAGTGTAAGTATAATTACTGGTAAAACATCTTACATGCTGGTTATGTTGTGAAGATTGAGTGTATAGCCACAATTGTTGTATATCTTTATTTTCCTTGTCACTCCATATGGAGCATTCAGCCATCACTGCGGCTGACCCCATTAAGCCTGCACAAAACATTCTTGCAGCAGTGGTTTCTGTACCTATGTGTTTTACATCATGAGGTTGTCAGCCACATGCACAACCTTATATTAGTCACCTGGTATGACATTCCTGAGGAAGCAATGGCCCTGTTCTTTCTTTGTCTCATCAGAGACCCCTGGGAACTTTACGGGGCAGGATTGTATATTCTTCTTTTCTTTGGTCCTTGGTTGCTGACTGGCTGTAGGGCAGCAACAAACTGTCTCCATTTTCCTCGGTCGACAACCATCCTTCTTGTGGTGCTCCAGTTAGAATTGTATATAGTCATTATAATCTTTCAGAGCTATTTAAGTCTGTAACACACACACATGCATACACACATATGAGCATTGAGTGGCAGAGGGTTGGAGCACTTGCTTCTAGAGTTACCAAGCTCAAAACCTGGCAGTGTCACACTTCAGTCTACCCAACTATGAATCAGTACTTAACTATGCTCTTAAATTAGGGAAGTAAATTAAAGAAGAAGAAGAAGATGTATGTATTCAATAATGATTGGTGGTTTATGTTGCATACAGTTTGTTTCTGTTGTCTCATATAATTTTGCCCATAAACTTGACCAGTGCCATCCCTTTGTTGTTCATTCATTCATGACCCTTTATCTCCCTGAAGAGTACAGGCCCTCCACAAATTCTTGCCAAGTCCGTGTTTTCTTTATCCCTATCATGTCTGTCTCCAGTTCTCTTCTCAGTGTGTTTTTATTTATTTACTAGCAATAAACCGTCAATAATGACAGAAGTAAATCAAAAACTGTAAGTGCAGCTGCTGCTCTATGTTCGGTTGCTTCTTCTGAAGTCTCCTTTGCTCGTTATGATGCTTTCAACTGACGAATGCGAAAAGCTTCTGCAGCGCGTTGAGATTCATGCTCTTCTGCAGACTGATTTGCTCGTTGTGACTGTCGCTGTGCTTGTCTTTGTGCCACTTCATGTTGTTGTCGTATTGCTGCTTCTTCTAGAGTCTTGTTTGCTCGTTTTGATTGACGCGATCGTCTCTTCCTCTTAGCATCTGCAGCTCGTTTTGCAGCCATTTTATCATTTTGATCCATAATAATAAGTCTGCAATACTTTAAATTAAAATTTTGTCTTGAAGAAACAATCAAAAACTTACATTTTAAGGTTATTTTTAACAAAATAATGAGTTAAATCCATTTCCGGAATGAAACTGGGTTCTACACCGACTTTTCTTCGTTGAGTGTTACTATTTTCGGGAGAGTTCATATAAGGGAAACAATACAATTAATGTTAAACTTTCAACCACAGTTGCATCCCTTAGATGTGACCGACGTACAAATGGCGAGAATTCTGGATTTTGATTATAATTTTTTGGGGGGTTTCCCTTTTCTCTCTTACCCTAGGAATTCCAGAAAAAGACTGCCTTGTAATGCTATCACTAGGCTTCCTGAGTCATCCTGTAGAAACTTTAACTCTTAAAGGACTAGGCTTCCTGGGTCATCCTGTAGAAACTTTAACTCTTAAAGGACTAGGCTTCCTGGGTCATCCTGTAGAAACTTTAACTCTTAAAGGAAATGGTCAGTTTCCCATGTTTGACACACACAAATTTTCTGTTGCATAGAGTTTTTATATAGTTTTAAAGTTTAACAGTCGGTTCTTTTACATTTTCTTAAAGCGTTGGTACATAGTTATAAAGAAAACGGAATGAGGATTAATAAAATTGGGACAAAACTAAACAGAAACTTAGTTCAAATGTACCAGCCCTGACAACTAATCTCGCATCACGAGCACTTGGGTAAATCAGCCCTGAACACGCCTCTCATCCTTTAAGAGGTAAGCTAGTAAAACTTTACTATTAGTTTGCCATGATTGCTAAGATGAATGGTACATTCCAAATTTCATTAATGAAATGGTGTGAGATATAGAGGAGAAATGCTGAAAATTTTCTCTGAAGTTTGCATAACCACTTTGACCATGTAACTGTACTTGTCTGTTGCAGCTATCTCTGGCATTGAGTGGAAGATGAACCCAAAGTACAAACAGCTTCTGGAACTTCAGAATGTATGTTCATTCTTTGACATAAGATTTATAATTTTTTACACGTGTACAAAGCTGTAGCCATGCTTAGTTCCTGGGGTTCTCTAAGGGAGACAAGGAAGTCGAGGATTACTGCTCCATCAGATGTGTCATAAGAGACAAATAACAAGAGGTTGTGTATGGGGCTGGCAATGTCATCATGTAAAACAGATTAGTGCAGAAACCATCACTGCAAGAGCACATGAATGCTTTGGTGTAGACCTCCTGCATTGGGACCAGCTGAAGTGGTCGTTCTGTGCTTTATAAGGAGTAAAAAGGAAAATGGTGATTATAGAGCTATTAGCTCCTATAACCAACCATTCATTGTCCACCATTCTCCAGTATTTTCCTCTTTACCACTCTCATGATTACACTCCTATAACCATTCATTGTTTACCATTCTCCAGTATTTTCCTCTATTTTTACCTCCATTATTTCTTCTTCTCTTTTGCTTTCTCTGCCTGCTATAATTAGGTCCTGCTCCTTGTTTTTAGGTTGTAGAAATTTGTTTCCTTTTTTTTTCTTTTTAATACTGCTTTTCATTTCTTTTGCTGTGAAGCATGACGGGTGGGGCTGCTTATTGTTTCAAGTCCCATGCACTTACTGAGTTCTAGTGCACTGTCATGTTGTGTTCTTTTTAAAGAGGTTTTTCACCTTCTTAATCCATCATCTTCTGGGGATCATCCTGTATTCCTGGTTACTTCCATTTTGAGGTTAAATTCCTGTTCTGCTGGTTTATATGGATACACTATCACAAGGTATCCAAACTAATTTATTTTAGTAACATTTCAATGGAGCCAATAAAACCTGTCATGTGTATGTATATACAGACAGACAGACAGACAGATATTATTGTCACACTAACCAACTTCAAACCGTACTGCTGACATATCAAATTGTAACCTACCTGCTAATTTACTTGTCTATCAAAGTATGACCAGCACCCAGGACTTATTATTCAGTCTTTTTGTTCATTAGTTGAAAAATCTGGGAGACATATTGTTATGTAAAATCTGGGTGATTATATGATGTAATATCTGGTTGATCACTTAGAGTAAAAATGTGGGTAGTCACTTAATATAAAAATCTGGACAATCACTGGATATACAAAAAAAAAAATTGGTGCACACTTTTGGTGTTAAAATCTGGGTGATCACTTTTGGTGTAAAATCTGGATGATCACGTGATGTAAATCTGGGTGATCACTTTTGGTGTACAATCTGGATGATCACTTGGTGTAAAATCTGGATGATCACTTGGTGTAAAATCTGGAAGATCACTAGGTGTTAAAATATGGGTTATCACTTTTGGTGTAAAGTCTGGATGATAACTTGATGTAAAATCTGGATGATCACTTGGTGTAAAATCTGGATGATCACTTAGTGTAAAATCTGGACGATCACTTGATGTAAAATCTGGATGATCACTTGGTGTAAAATCTGGATGATCACTTGATGTAAAGTCTGGGTGATCATGTGGTGTAAAATCTGGATGATCACTTGGTGTAAAATCTGGGTGATCACTTGATGTAAAATCTGGATGATCACTTGGTGTAAAATCTGGATGATCACTTGGTGTAAAATCTGGATGATCACTTGGTGTAAAATCTGGATGATAACTTGGTGTAAAATCTGTATGATCACTTGGTGTTAAAATATGGGTGATCACTTTTGGTGTAAAGTCTGGATGATCACTTGATGTAAAATCTGGATGATCACTTGGTGTAAAATCTAGATGATTACTTGGTGTAAAATCTGGATGATCACTTGGTGTTAAAATATGGGTGATCACTTTTGGTGTAAAATCTGGATGATCACTTGATGTAAATCTGGATGATCACTTGGTGTAAAATCTGGATGATCACTTATGATGTAAAATATGTATGATCACTTTTGGTGTAAAATCTGGATGATCACTTATGATGTAAAATATGTATGATCACTTTTGGTGTAAAATCTGGATGATCACTTATGATGTAAAATATGTATGATCACTTTTGGTGTAAAATCTGGATAGTCATTTTGACATTTGTTGTTATTGTTGACTAACTAGAGCTGCTGAGCTCGTCGCTCTTTAGCAGTCAATGCCAAGCTGAAGAATCTGCATGTTTTCTGTAGCTGTTGAGTGGTGCTGTATAGAGTGTTTGTGATTGTTGGGGAGCCCAGCAGTAGCTGTCGTCTCTCTGTGGAGAGTCCTGGGCAAGTGAGCAGCACATGCTAAACTGTCTCATACAGATGGGTACAGTTGCGGCAGTTAGGCTCATGTGTGGGGTTTGATTTGTTTAAGTGCTTGTTGTGTCTTGTGTGTTCTGTTCTTAGTTGGAAGATTGTGCTCTGCTTCTTCCGTCGTAGGTTATTAATGTTGTCATTTTTGTTGGGATGGGCCATTTCTTTCTACAAGGCATGCCCAGTAGACACTTTTGCCCATCGGTTCAGCCATTCCTCTTTGAAGTTGTTTTGGGGTATTCGTTTAGCTGTCTGCATGTTTGCTGGAGTGTGTGTTTGAACCATGCTTGCTCCTAGTTTTGCTAGTCTGTCTGCTTTATCATTGCCTGGTATGTCTGTGTGCCCTGGTATCCACTGGAGAGTGACTGATGTCGTATTTTGTTAGCAGGTTGTCAATTGTTTCAGCCGGCTGTATTATTTCTTTATTTTCAGTATGAAGGTATTCTTCTAAAGCCTGAAGTGTTGATTTTGAATCAGTGATATCTGATGGCATATAGATTTCTTGTTTGAATTGGCTGACTTGCTGTGAGGGTGGTGTTTATTGCTGTAATCTTTGCTTGGTAGTTAGTACAGAATTCTCCACATGGTTCATATATTTCTAGTGTGCTGCCATTTGGGTATTTTACATATGCTCCAAGTCCAGCATTTATGGTGGCCTTGAATGCTGGACCATCTGTGTACTCATGTTTTACAGTGCTAGGGTAGCTGTCTGTAGTCTCTAAAGTAGCTGTTTTAAGTATTGTTGGGTTCGTGTCTCTTGTTAGTGTGCTATCCATGAGTGTGGTTTTTATTACTGGAAGATTTCACTCTTTTCCAGGATAAATGACTAGGTATTGTTCAATTATTTCTCGTGTCTGTGGGAGGTGGTGTCCTGGTACAGCTGTTGCTACATGTAGTGGTGATTTTTGTTGTAGTCTGCAAATGGGCTTCCAGTTTTCAGCCAGTTATCTCTTTGGGTGGTCTTTTCTCATTCTTCTATAGCGTTCTGTAGCTTCCAGAACAGCACATTTACATTGAAGGTCCATAGGTTCTACGTTTGCATCAATTTCACAAGCAGCTGTTGGTGTGGTTCTCATTCCCCCACATATGAACCTTAGAGCTTGGTTTTGGACTTTGTCCAGCTCTGCTTGAGTGGTTTTGCTCATTGCCGACTGCAGCAAAGATTGTTATCCATGACTGATTGGACATATCCCAGGTACATCTGTCTGAGATTTCCTTTGTCCGCTCCCCAGCTAGTGCTTGCAAGATATTTAACTAGGTTCAGGCGTCTACTGGCCTTATCTTTCATTTTGTGCATGAAGGTGAGGAGTAACTGTCTGTCAAGCTCCACTCCTAAGTAAACTGGATTTTCTTCTCTAGACAGTAGTTGTCCATCAAGTTTTAGTTGGTACACCTTCTTGCTTTCCTTGATGCTCCTGGTGAAAATTGTGAATACAGTTTACTGGGTGTTTTTTTTTAGTTTCCAGAGCCTGCAATACACAGTTATAGTGGTTAGAGCTGTGTTTAGTTTTGCTTGCGCCAGTTTTTTGTATTTTTCTACTGTCCAAATGAGCAGTTCATCTGCATACAATGTTTTTGATACCTTCAAGAAGGGAGGAAGGTCATTTATGAAGATAAGAAAGAGGGTGCAACTTAGTGCTGACCCTTGCGGCAATCCCTGTTCTAGTGTTTTCTGGGATGATTTAGTGCCTTCTACTGTTGTTTGTATTGTTCTGTTACTTAGGAAGGCTTTAATCCAGAGATACATTTTTCCATGTATGCCCATTTTTGTCATTTTGGCAAAGAGTCCCTGTCTCCATACTGTATCTTATGCTTGCTGCAGATCATTGAATACAGCTGTTGTGTGCTTACCCTCTTGGAATGCATCTAAGGTTTTTTGCACAAAATGAAAGAGTTGGTCATCTGTTCTGCAACCTTTTCTGAAGCCTGCCTGACTTTCATTAATGACTATTACTTTCCAGCCACCAGCGCCTGTGATTAACCATCTTCTCTGCAAGTTTTCCAATTGCTGAGGTCAGTGAGACTGGTCTGTAGCTTCCAGGTTCTTCAGCTGGCTTGTTTTTCTGTAGAATTGATTTGATATTTGCAGTCAGCAAACCTTTAGGGAGTGTGCTTTCTCTCCATGTTCTGTTAATGAAGTTTAAGAGTATTAACTTTGCAACTGGACCTAGGTTTGGTACCATTTCATTGGTAATTTTGTCTAGTCCTGGAGCTTTCTTAGTCTTTAATTTTTGTAGTGCGCTATTCATTTTGTGGATGGTGTACTCAGTTTCAAATAGTGCAATGCTTGCTTTAGCAGCTCTCTGGTCTGTGTTTGTTATGTTCTTAATTGTTTTGTCTAGCTGTTTTCTGTGATTTGTTTTGCTGACATTTGCATAGTATTTGTTAAACGTTTCTGTCTTTTTCTTGTTGTTTGTTAAGATGTTTCCTCCAGTTCTTAGTGGTTTTGGGTTGCTCTTCTTTCCTTTTCCATCAAGACATTGCAGGAGGTTCCTTGCTTTGTGCCCTTCGTTCTTAAAGTCCAGGCTTTCACATGTTTTAGTCCATGGTTATTTCTTTGCTTTCTTAATGTAATATCTTACCTGTGCTGTGAGTTTGTTATAAATTATTTTGTTGGCTCTGGTGGGTTCTTTTTCCACCTTTCTTCTGGCTAATCTGCGCTCTTTAACAATCTTTTCTAGATCTGGAGTCCAGAAATCGCTGAAACGTTTGTCGCTGCTTCTTGATATTGTTATGTTTGCTATTTCAAGTGTAGTCTTTGTGATAATTTTGTATGTATTCTCTACTGTATCTATGTCAATGCTGCTGAATCTGCTATCTGAAAGTGTTGCGTATGTTGTCCAGTAGCCTTTTTGTAATTCCAGTAGGTCTTTCTCTGTTGTCTAGATTTATTCTGTCTGTCTATACTAATTAGTATTGGCCTGTGGTCACTTCCAATATCTTCCAGGACTGTGTAAGTGCAAGTGTCTGTAATGTCAACCGATACCATGGTAAGATCAGGTCTGCTGGCCATGCCTGAAGCTCTGTGCAAAAGAGTGGGTTCTGACCTTGTGTTCTGTTGTAGGATCACGTTAAAGACGTCATTGAAAACCTTTGACATAAACCCAGACACATGGGAAGCTGCTGCGCAAGACCGAACTGCTTGGCGCACATCTCTTCGTAAAGGTGCAGCAGCATGCGAATCATCCAGAAGAGCAGCAGCGGAACAGCGGAGACAAGCTAGAAAGGACCGTGAAATAAAACCCTCACATGAAGCAAACATTCCCTGCCCACACTGTCCAAGATCTTTCCAGGCCCGCATCGGGCTCTTCAGTCACCTTCGTACCCATAGACTAACCTAACATATTCTTAAATAATTGGATGAACAGAGTGGTCTTCATCACCCGTGATGGACGAACAACCAACCAACCAGGATCAGGTTGGACATGTTGCAGATTTCTTCTACTTCCCTGCTTCTTTTGTTGTATGTTTTATATCCCCATGATGGTGAATGGCCATTGAAGTCTCCAGCTATTATAGTTTTCTGGTGTGTGGTGTACTGGATATTGATGTTTCCTGCAGATACTGGGGGGCAGTAAACATTATAGATGGTGTATTTGTTTCCTCTGAACCAGCAGTGAACTTGCTGCATGTCTATGTCACCAATGCTGGGTATGTTTCATACATCTGCTTGAATGTCATATCTTATGAGTGTCATAAGTTCTTGTCAATTCTTTCATAAGTCTTTGGCATTTCTTGCATGAGCAGCGATACTGGGTGTATCCAGGGATGTTAAAGGTTTTTCTGGGTGGAATGATTTCCTGGAGTACTGCTATATGGATCTTGTTGTCATTTAATGTTTTGAGCAGTTCTTCTTTCTTGTTTTGTATGCTTGCAATGTTGTTTGTAATATGTTTATGTTCCCAGTAGTAGATTTTTCACAAGCAGCCTGGGGTGTCACTGCTCTGCGTGGACCTTGTTTACTGAGGTGATGTCCGAGCTCGTATTGTGTAAATATGGTTGTGAGGATCCCGTTACACGCCCACTGAGGCACATTGGGAATATGGTGTTAGGCCCATATTTTCTTGACCATCGGCACGCTAGGGGTGATATGGTCAGCATCAAGCCAGAGTTGCTCTGGTACCAAATTCATGAGGCTGGGTTGACCCCGGAGCCGTTTGCTGTCTAAAAAGTCCCACCTCAACTGGGGATCGAACCACGGACCAGCGAGCTAGGAAGCCAGTGGTAAATATGGTTGTACTTGGCATTATCTTCAAAATAGACATAGGTCTTTCCTGTGGCTTTTCTGCCATTCCGCAACATATTGAGTTGGGAGTAAGCTCCAGTCTCTTACCCAGGCATTTTATCCTGGTCTGGCATGCGTCCAGAGGGCCTCACATCTGGTTTTAATTTAGCAGTTGGGGGATAGGTGGGGTGGCATACTGTGCATTCCTCGTCATCCAGGGGGGGCTCTCCAAATATGCAGAGCTTACACGAGGCTGTGCTCTGGTTCTGGGCTCTCCCAAGGAATCCTCACGTCCTGCATAGAGCCACTTCCCAGCACCCGTCACCTGCCATCTTTCCATTGTAGAATCCTCTTGCATGCAGCCAGCCAGTATTAAGTCTAGTGCTCATGTGATTCCCCCAAGCTTAGTGTGCAATGCTGGGTTCTCAACATGCTGCACCACAGGAGGAATTGTGATGCTGGGCCAATTTGATGCAGCTTTAGGGTCCTGGGTAGGCTACTAGACTAGTAGACTGACCCTGGGATTTGCCTGAGAGCATGGCGAAATCCTATGCATCTCCTTGGTTGTAATGCTGGCGTGCCTGTGGGTTTCCTGCACACCCCAGAAAGGAGCCAGATATGCACTGTTTTAGCACTTGGGAGGGTAAGAGGAGTGTTTCTGCATCTCTCTGAGATATGTAGCCAAGGTAGGGTTCACACTGCTCAATCCCCGCCACCAAGTCGCCTGCTGGTTATGCCGAGTTCTCTTGGGCTCTAGGCATGTGACCAAAAGTTCAAGGCGAAAAGATCATCATGTCCTGAGAATTTGTGCCTTTACGATGGGTTCCATTCATCAGAGAGCAGCGCCTACTAGTTCCCATTCCCCTAAGTCTGTTCAGTATAGCCCTGGCTCCCTTCCATCTACAGACGGGTGTGTATTGTATTAGTGCACCAGGTTTATTATCGAGGTTTGCTTCGCCTGGGGATTCACACCCCAGTGACCAGGGCCACCTTGAGGAGGGTGTGGCTCTTCACCATGCACAACGATCTTTGGGTCTGAGAGGTTATGCTAGACCAAGAGGCTGACACCACAGAGGATGCTCCTTTCATAAAAAAACAGTTCACTAGGCCTAGGGTGAAGCAAGGGAAGGAATCTATATGGAGGAAACCCCACTACCCACAACACCGACACATAATATCCCTAATACAGACTTGACCCTATCATTTTGACAAATTAATTTATCACATTGGATGGTCATTTTTGGTTTAAAATCTACATAATTTGTTTTACTGTAAATTGTGAATAAACCATCTAAGTGTAACATCCTGCTGTTTACTCTTAGCTTCTACATCTGTAGTTGAATGATAGCGTGAAAAGAATAGTGATACAGTTTCATGATTTTTACACAGATAACTGTCCCAGAAATTAAAGGGAAAACTCTCATGGAAATTGACCGTCAGGTAAGGATGATATAAGGGTATTTAGCAGTAACATCTTGTGTTGTTGAGATTTGATCTTTGTGCACAAAAGTGTTTCAGAAGAAGACACTGGGCAGCGATGCCTAGACTTTATGAGAGCCCTGTCTTTTTTTATCAAAGATTTGCTGGAAGACCTCATACACAAACAATACTTTATGGTCCATCACTTGTTATCATCCTCAACATTTTTCCCAAAGTGTGGTTAATATACCCTCTAGTGTACGAAAAAGGGTTTCAAGGCGTATATGGTACAATTTTTTATTTTACTTTATCATACTTTTTTTTTTAACAGTAACAAACGATAAATTAAAATTGAATACATGAGAGGAGTGCACATGAAGACCAAACTTTCATTAAGAGTACATGATTATTAAAAGTTTAGGAAACACTTATCTACAAGATAAGGTTAATTTCATTCAATCATTTTTATCTGTTGCTTCCATTGGAGCCACCGCTGCAGCAAGTTACCAGAAAAGGGAAGGCATTCATGTGCTCTTTTATGATATTTTCTATAGCAGTCTGTTTTACATTACCAGATTGACAGCTGCATGCACAACCTCATATTGGTTGCCTCCTATGACATGCCTGAGGAAGCAGTAGATCTGTTCTTTCTTTGTGTCCTCAGAGACCCCTCCACGGGGTACAAGCTAGAAAAATGTTATATTATTCAGTACAGTAAACATTAGAGAAATATTATGAAAGGTTTTTTTTTTTTCGTACGCTCGCTATTACTCGAGGCGAAATCTCTGGTTAATATGTCTAAACTGAGACTGATTTTACGTGAGTATCCCTTTTTACCCTGTACAATGACAGGTGTCCTCTCGCCTTTCAGGCAGATACTCGCCAATTTCGGAGGTACCCATTAGAGCTGGGTCGGCTCAGGAGCTGTTCAGGTTATTCCAGTCCCTGGTCGAAGTCACTCCTTCAAATATCTTCACCAGGGCTCAAATTATTCCAGTCCAAGTCCCGGTCGATGACACTCTTTCATATGTTCTCGCCAGGGCACGAACCTGGATCACCCGATCGCCAGCGCAGTGTGGTAACCATTACACCAGCGCGGCTCCAGTATGAAATAAAATCCATGTGGTCAGGCAGTCGTCATGCAGTTAGATTACAAGCAGAATGTTATCTGTGCTGGATAGCTTGATGGTACAGGTTGAAAAAAAAATGTAGATATGCATTTCAAACTTATCTCAAACTTAAATCAATATTTAGGCAATATAAGACAATATTAAGCTAATTTTAGTACTCTTTATACTGAATCTAGCAAAATAAAGGAAATAACCTCAATGAATTTATTACAACTTGCCATAAAAACTTAAAAAAGGAGCTGTACTCTATGCCAGATTATGTGTTGGACAAAATATTTTGCAGATAACACTTTCTGACAATCTATTGCGATTGTTGTTTAACTAGGACTGCTGAGCTTCTTGCTCTTTTGCAGCCAATACCGAGTTGAAGACTCCTTGGTATTATCTACACTGTATGTCTAGCCTTTTCCTGTGACTTTTTTGCCATTCCGAAACTTGCTGAGTTGAAGTCATGAGCTCCAGTTTCTCCAGCTTGGCTTGCATTTAAAGAATCATCACATCTGGTTCCAAGCTAGGAGTAAGAAGTGCGTGGCATACTGTACATTCCCCGCCATCCAAGGGAGCTCTCCAACTATGCAGAGCTAAAATACTATACTCTGGTTCTGGGCTCTCCCAAGGAATTGTCACGTCCTGCACAGAGCCACTTCTCAGCTCCCCCTGCCTATCACTGGGTCCTCAGTGAGATTCTTCTGTATGCAGTCAACCAAGTCAAAGCCAAAGAATGAATGGGGTTCAAATGACTTCTCCAAGCTTAATGTGCAATGCTGGTTCTCAACAAGTTTCACCACGGGGAATCCCTGGAAGTGTGTGGATGATTTTAAGAGTCAATGAGGATGTAATTAGCCTCACAGACAGAGTTTCACTTCCACATATGTATATTGTAGCATTGTGCATAGCTGATGGTCATATAAAGATGACTCCAGATATGCCTCCATGCATATCTATTGCGATAAACCTTTTCATCCTACTAGATAAAATCATGAAAACTCATCTGTCAATAAGGACATCCAATTTATAGAGCAGTAAATCCATCACCATTGTGACAGATAAGTTTCTTCCAGAAAATGGGCTCACCATGTTAGTTACCTTTGTTCAGAGTGTGACATTTGACACCCACCATAAGTTTTTAGTAGAATCTGCTTTTAATACACTTTGAATCATGATTTAGTATAACCATAAAAATAATTGACACGCCACATCTTATACGGTGAGCATTTATCTTCTTTCACATCAATCCCTTGTTTTATTTAACTATTAGTTTAAGGCCCATGCTTCTTGGGGAGCTGAAGGGTAATGATGATGGTCTGACATATCATTCTACTCCACTCTCATACCCTCCCCTATCCTCCATGTTTTTCTTCTTTCTGTTCCAGTATGAGTATGACTTCAGTGTGGAAAGGTCTGTATCCAAAATTCACAGATTGAGCTGAGACAAAGAAATGTCCAGGCCAGACAGAGAAATGTCCAGGCCAGACAGATTAGTGTCAAGCAAGAGCACAGCATCACATTTGTAAATGAAAATGTAAAAAGTGTAACTTTCATCGTTTTCAGACCCAAGGAGGCTAAATTGTACAAAGAAGTGACACATTTGTTTTTTGTGGTTTTACCTTGCATCATCTCAGATTTGCATCATTCAGCCTTTTTTTAAAAATAGATCTTGTTATTTGATTAGCAGATGTGTTTGTTTAAGTCTGGAAGTTGAAATAAATAAAGAGGGAAGCCCAAGGCATATGAGCAAAAAATAAATAATAGACATAAATGGGTATGCTTCAGGCACTCGTAAGAAATAAAGAGGTCGGAAACTAGGCAGTAAAAAAGTAACAGAAGCCTATCACCTCTGTTGCTTTTCTCTTGTCTAGATTTCTCCTTCTTTATTTCTTATGAGTGCTTCCATCATACCCAGTTACATGTATTACTTATTTTTTGTTTAATTCTGAAATGTTAGCCCCTGTCAGCTTTCCATTGTTGTATGGGATGATTAAAAGTCATTATTCACCTACCAACATCAAATCAAATACATGTGCCTATTAATTTAAAAGTTATTTTTTTACCTATTATTATTAAAAGTTTTCTATGGCTCAGCATTGGCCTCCCCTAATTTCTTCCCGTTACCTACTTTCTTGGACAGTATCATTGTTTCATTGAGTGTCTTGATAAGGCAATAGTAGGTGCACAGTGACTTTTCTATCAACTTGTAGAAAGCTGTTAGATCTATCAAAATGGCTAGTTGGGCATCCTTGAGTAATGCAAGTGAATGAATGGTGTCCCATGTTTTGCTCGGTAAGAAGCGTAGGGGCCATCATGCAGTGAGTTCCCATTCAAGAAACCTTTGCAAATGTATGTGCTCTTGTAGTGGTGCTTTCTGTAACTGCATGTTCACATTGATGAGGTTGCTAGTCCCATGCACAACCTCACCTTGTCACCTCGTATGGCATGCCTTGGGAACAAGTACTTAACACTTACAGAGGTTGTGGTTCCCATGTTTGACACACAAAATGTTGTGTTGCCTCATTTCCAAATATTGTTAAAATTTAGGGCCAGTTCTTAACTCTTTCAGTCCCAAGCAAAAAAGTGGGTTTGGCCCAAGCAAAAATGGCCACCCCAGTGCGTTTTTATTGTTGTTTTTTGGAAATAATTTTTAAAAATGTTCATATGCATAAATAACTTTGTTGTTGTATATGAAACTGAAGGTAATTGGATGTACTTTACTCTTGTGCTACAAGTATAAAAGCTTGCATTGAAAAATGATTAGTTATTCAAGGTAAAATGGAGGATATGCGCTTAAAAAAAATGATTAGTTATTCAAGGTAAAGTGGAGGATATGCGCTTAAAAAAAATCGCTTTAAAAATCTAAAATAAATATCTCAAAACAGAAACACGTTCACTCTTAAACACGTGATGTATTTAAAAGAATGTACTTGCAGTCGGAAATGACTTTGTGGGTAGTTATAATTAGAAACAGTCTCAAACAGAGGCACATATACTAAAGGCTTTTTAAAGTCGATTGGGCCAAGCGCGTCTAACCCCTGAGCCTTTATAAAGTCGATTGGGACTTAAAGAGTTAACACGTTTTTTTCAGTGTTGTAATGGTATACATGGTTGTGCAGGAAATTGCATGAGGATTAATAAAATTGGGACAACACAAAGCAAAAATGTAGTTCAAATATACCAGACCTGAAAACTGGCTCCCTGTCCTTTAAGAGTTAAATCACCGATACAGATGTACAGGGGTTGGGCAAGTGTCTTGTATCCATAAAACTAAGTACAGGTACACTACCAGTTTGCCATGAACAGATGACACAGCACCTTTTTTTAATCCAGACAAAATTATGAGAGGGCAGTTGAAATTTCTGCAACTGCCAGACTAGTTTACTGGTTTGCCACAGATGGCGTTTTGTGTAGTGTGCGCTCACTTAATTTGTTTACGCTGCAGTTGTTAGTGGTGATTCATTGAATTTGTAGTTCTTAGCTTATGTTGCTTGAATTTACCCCTAGTCATGGCTTTTAAGAGAAATGAAAGTATCTGTGGTGTCAGTCGTAAACACCAGCCCATATATACTGAAGCACATTAAAAACGCACCACCTGTATAATCCAGGAACAGAGTGTGAAATGTAAATATAAGTGTTTACAAGTTTACATATTTGGAATCTTTATTCATTTTCCTATGAATCCATGCTGGTCATTAATTTGTACATTTGATTGTTATGAAATTCATTGCATTCTGTGAAGGCAAGGGAGAAAACCAAAAATGCAGCCAATAAAAAAATTCATTCACACTATCCTCAGTATCTGGTATGTCCACCGTGTGCTTGCAAACAAGCTTGGCAGCGGCTCCGCATGGAACGCACAAGTCTCTGAAGGAAATTCCGGGGAATCAAGTCCCATTCACGCGTAAGAGCAGCTTCGAGCTGTTGCAGATTAGCTGGAGAACCTTGCCTGTAGACTCTGCGTCCAAGCTCGTCCCACAGATGTTCTATAGGGGACATGTCTGGTGATAGGGCAGGCCAATCAATCGTCACAATGTTCTGCTGCTATAGATATTGCTGCATAATGCATGCGGTGTGCGCACGTGCATTATCCTGCTGGAGAAGCTGCAAGTCTGGATAATTTGTGAACGCAGGAGCATCCAATGCATCCAGAACCTCATCTCGATATGTCACAGCATTAACATTTCCACGGAAGACGTGAAAGAGGCAAGCGATGGTGAAAACTGAATCCTCCCCAAATGACTGTCATTTGAGAGACTTGCCCACGTCTACCCACTATTGCTCTTGCTGTTTGACTTGCCGGGAGAGAACGATTCCTTAGGTGACTCAGACAATATGACGATCTTGCGCAGGGGTAGTAACTCGTGGTTGGCCACTCCGAAGTCTATCCCGGGCACTGCCAGTGGTTCCGTAACATTCATTGAGACGTACAATAGTGCTGTGGTGGCAATTCATCCTTCTGGCAATGGCCCGCGAGCTCATTCCGGTCTCCAACATACCAATGGCTCGTTGGCGGTCGTTTTCAGATAGTCGTGCCATTTCAAGCACATGTACTGGGTGTTTTGTCTCAACAGCTTTTTATACCGAGTATACTGCCACAACGCGTACACATTTTCAGGGTCATAGCTGTTGGGAATCGTGTTGCACATGTAACTTTCATTGTTTTCATGTAGTCTGTACACAAACCCATGGATTGAATCATTCACTTTCCATTCCAGCAGCCATTCGCTCTCTACCTCATGACAAACACGGGGAAAATCCATTCCCACACTTTATTATTTCAGCTTCTCGGCATCAGTATATATAATAGTGGTGCGTTTTTAATGTGCTTCAGTATAGATACAAGATAAGGTAGAACTATTGACAAAATTGAATCAGTGTTTCCATGAGGAGACTGTGTTACAGCTAGGGTATTGGTTCATCAACTGTTAATGATGTAAAGAAGTAAAGGGGAAAAATATTGAAATTCTAAACAGTTATTCCAACAACCAGATGAGCGTTAGAAAAGCTATGAAAGATGGTAAGAGTACTGAGCATGATCAAGTAAGGATGAAATGATTTCAACAGCATCGGAGTGCTGGAGTGGACTTGTTTGGTAGAATGTTATTGGAACAAGCCTAGTTGGTCCACAAAGAACTTAAATTAGAACGGGAATGTGACTATAGTGAGGGATGGCTTCACAGTTTTAAGAAATGTCATGAAACTTCTGTGCACAAATTTGTGGAGAAAAATATTTGATCATTTAATTTTGTATTTGTTTAAGTATCTATCAGTGCTGGTGCTGTAGAGACACAGGAGGTGTATAATTAGTAGGCCAGAGGTGTATTATTGAATTTTTATTGCATGACCTCTGTTTGTCTGGCAAACCGGATAATCTGGCAAGGCATAGAAACCAAGGATGCAGACAATCATTGGTGTATCTGTAGCGCATTCACTGTTGAGCTTATATTTATTGTATGTGCATATGTGAGTGATAGTGTGATGAGTAGCTCTTCTCCCTCTCACATGTTATGTCACTGTCATTTACCCGTTAATGTTCATTTTTCCATCGCTGAAACCTTTAGTAAGTGGTCTCCCAAGAACAGCAAGCCACGCCCAAAAGCACAGGAGTGGAAAATCACATCCTGTGACATGCCAGTGACAAATGTTGAGCCTTGTCTCAAGACCTGCTGAGTTGGAGCAGCTCTCTGGGTTTTCAAGAAAGCTCTAGAAACAACACCACACTAACAAATTGAGAAAAAAAATGTGATGCTTAAGAAAAGTCGTTAATGTTGCCAGGAGAGACAGAATGAGGACATCAGAAAAATTGCAGGATCCTGCATCATGTACATAAAATGACAGGAAATGAAGTGGATTGGCCATCTCATGAGAATGGAGCCCAATAAATGACCACTACATGCCTACAGCAGTAAAAGATCTGGTTTCAGGGCACAGAGAAGGCCAACAGGCAGATTGATAGACAACATTACAGAAATCCTACAACAGTGTGGGTTTACAGTAGCCAGAGTGACGCACTTGGTCCAAGTACGCAAACTTCAGCTCATCACAACGGTTCACTGCATCAGTGGAATGAAAAAGTAAAGTAAGGAAATCAGACTGTCTTATGTGATTTGTATCTATGTAAAGTGGCAGACAGCTCCTGCTTCCGCAGGTGTGAAATTTAAATGAACTATTTTTGTTCATGGAGATGGTGGCATAGAAGTATGATGTCATTTCTCAAGGGCATTCTTATAGCTTATTTTGTAGCGATGCTGTTTGAAATAACCAAAGATAAATTAGCATTTTCCTTGTTTTGTGCCTGCATCATGTTGATTTAATTGTGCAATAGAAAGCATGTAGCATTGTAACCATATCTTCTACAATCAGTTGTGATGTTTACTACAACTCTAGTTTTTCCTGAAAGCCAAAATTGATTCTTCCCATATTTATATTTAAGTGTTGAATAATTTTAATTTAAAAAAAAAATATTTTTCTGTGGTTATATTTATCAAATCTTTGATTGCACAGTTAATGCCATTATTATTAGTTATTATGAGTCATCAATTCTCATCATCAGTGTCACTTCTCACCATCAGCTGTCACTTCTCACCATCATCATCTCTTCTCATCATCGCTTGCATAGCTAGGCGGGGTTGTCGCACGGAAGGTCCTGGGTTCGAGTCCTGGGTAAGCCACTCACGTCTCTTGTTTTTCTGTTGTCTAGTTTTCTACTTCTTTATTTCTTACTGTTGCGTGATAAATTCTCGCAACATCGTTTTATTACAATATCTATTTTATAACGCAAGGGCAACAACTGCTTGAAATTTATAGTCACTTTTCTCGGTAAGCATTTGTCTTCTCGCGTTGGTATTGAATGCAGTTGAGTTTTTGAGCTGTGGTCATTTTTCGCGCCGGACTGCGCATGACTGGTCTTGCTTTTTTGGTCGATCGGTTTCCGCCCACCACTAGTGGAGTGAGCGATTTGAATGGCGAAAGAGATGCCTCGTTGAAGAGGGGATCTCCGCTATTTTTTGTTCTGTCAGGAATGTGAGAGTCCTCTTATGGATATTTCGTTTATTCGAGATGATACCTCTAGTGTTTCCCACATGTCGGGAGGCATAATATTTCTGTGTATTTCCGGAAGGCAAGGTAAATTAACATTTTCATTAACTCTATCGATTTTTGGTCGTGAGCGATTTCTGGTTCATAGCGTCTTCGAAAGTCGTCGTCACGAGATGTTTTCCCAGCTCACATGTCGCTGTATTGTGCTGCATCGGTTGATGCAGGTCCCAAGGACTATTACTTGCTACTTGGTTACCTGAACTAGGTTTGAAAAACCTTTGTTATCTAGAGGATATTTTTTTGAGGACATTATTTATACTTCGGCAGACGTGTCTGTCTTGCTGAAGTCAGATTAAGGAGAGTGAACTGATCTCATACATCTGGTTATCTCCTGGCTGTTATAGAAAAGGATGGAGTTTTTCACCTGACTACATTTACAGCACTATGAAATATAACATGCATCTGACTCATCATTGTAATGCTGTATACCGTCCATTGCTGTATTGAATGTTGCTGTGATAATGACTGTTTGATGTGCCTACATATTCGCGTAACCATTTTGTCACTGTGGCGTCCACAATAAATAATGAAGAAAAACGTCAACGGCTGTTACAAGAATCATTGACTTTACATGTCGTGAGTTTACTGACGTCCTATGTGGATTGCCCTGTTATTGTGTATGAACATTGTTTGACTGTACATCATCTACACACTACACAAAACCAGACATGCGGATACCATTCATCACCATATGGCATCACGCATCACTTACGAATGCCTGAAAACATACCTTTATGTTTGTCTAATATTTATTTACTCATCATCAGTTGTCACTTCACACCATCAGTTGTTACTTCTCATCATCAGTTGTCACTTCTCATCATGCTGAGGGACATATGAGACAGAGACATAAACTCTCACACAACCCAGTCTTGAACGTACATTTGTTTCAGTGTGTGACTCACTAACAGTTGGCTGGGTCCTTGCAGGAAGTCATAACAAAAAACTTGTTCTTTTGCAGTGTGGTTTCTTTAGCAGTTCATTTACATGATGCGCTTGCCAGCTCCATTCAAAACCTAACGTTAGCTGCCTTTTATATCAGAGTGCACCACCAAGACAAGAGACAGAAGATGTTGGAGATCCATTACAGCCAACCTTCGTTGTGGAGATGGCAACTGATGATATCAAGGTGGAGTGGTTCCAATCATTCTTTGTCACCTAAGAGACTCTTGCTAACCACTCAGGGTTTTCTGTAACTAGTTTTTTTTTTCCTTCCAGTCTAAGGCTTCTGATTTTACAGCGTCGTCACTTTATGTAATCACATATCAGAAGTTAGTGATCATGTTATTTGTGTCCCTAACGTATCTTCATTCAGTTTATTAGAAGACCAGGAATCTCACAGGAGAGCAGATGTGATAGTACTTTTATGAATGCAATAATATATCTCTTGGCGTTATCCCATGTAGCACTGATTTGCTATTGCACTGCTTAGTTTTTTTTTATTTTTTATGAGAGTCTGAAAGTCCATAACAGTTGGCGAAGTTAGCAAGTTCAGACAGCCATCCGAGAGCTGCCATCAGAATTTGCATACTTGCTTGTGGCCTGTCAGAGTGAACCACATGTGCGCTTGCATCCAGTCAGCAGTCTCTGTTCAAGCTCTGCTTAAAACAAACACATGGCAGGTGAGATGGCGAGTTAGCTGATAAAGAGAACTCTCTTCTGCATTATTCAACCTTGTACCCTGCGTTACTAATCAAGATTATAGCCAACCACACACACACACATGCACCCCTTCACCCAATTTTTTCCCCAGTGCATATTTATACACTCATTATCGGAATTTCAGTGATGGAGAGACAGATACGCTAGAGCAGAGCTGCCCATTGCAGTACAAATACATTTGCTATCTCCTGCTCACCTGCTACCTCTCACTGACAGAAAAGGCAACCTCTCTCATTCTGTTACACTCGTCAATCTTCACATGTCTGTTATCATAATGTTCACTATTTGGTATTGTACTTTTAACTGTATATCAGACTGTTTATTATTACCCACACTCTTCATATGCCATATAATATACACTACTGTATATATTTCATTTTCAAAATAACCTGTCAGGATAACATATCTATTTATGCTATGTCATAACGACCCCCATAGAACGCTGTTTCATTTAGAGCTCCATTTTCTAGGAATGTATATTGAGTGCCAAGTTAGGTATTACTGTAATGGCAGTGGTTGCAGTGTATTATATTATTTGTTGTAGTGTTCTGATTCCTTCTGCAGCATTATTTGTTGAGGTAAATGAGCTGACACAGAGTTGACAAATGTGACAGAATGTGACATATTAACATGATTCAAAACACATGTCTTGACTCAGGAAAGATGTGTTCACTTCTGTCTCCACAAGTTTGTAAAATTCTTCATGAAGGACAACTTACAGAGTCCTTTGAGATAAGAACTGGAATACAGCATTTCTCTTCCTGCTTGCTATTGATGAATTTTGAAAACGATAGCAAACAGAAAGGGAATTTAGTGAACTCTGGAAAAACAGCTTGATGATTTATATTTTACCCACAACCTGACTGGGATTCGTTTCCCGCACTTTTCGTTCTGTTCTTCTCTTCGTGATAACCTGACCTTCCACATTCTCTTTTTTAAGTTCATCGCTGCGAGTTATTTCCCTTTTCATATTTACAGGCTGATTAAAACGCCACTTCCTATTTTTAAATGTCTATATCCCCACGTGATTCAATTAAATATAAATAAAACAAATTTCAAAAGAAGGAACAATTACTGCCATTTTAATAACACGTTGTACTTTTTATTTTCAGGAGCTAAATAAAATAAGTAAAATCTAAAATGGCCACTAGATTTTAGTGGTTGTGATAAAATGAGAACACTTCATGAAAGATAACAGCATTTGGATCTGAAGATACACAGAGAAAAGACAAAGATTATGGGAATAACTGTGACAAACAATAACCAGATTGCACTGAGAGATTTATCCCTTCAAGATAAGACAGTAATAGTAACAAAAAGGTGGAGGAACATTAGTGATGTCAAATTAATAATATAAAATGTAAGAGAAGCTTTCATTGCATTGTGAAAAATACTTTAAACCAAAAGAAATCTAGTCCAACACAAAAATAAGAATCTTAATTATTAATAAGAGTTAATATTTCAAGGAGACATTGACAAGTCTATGTCAAAAATGAGATTATCAGTGTTGTGGTTGATACTTTTCTTCTTATTAGCTCTGAAATGTCAGCATTGTCACAGCTAGAGCACATCCCAGGTCACAACTAAGATTCACTAATTTTTGTGTGTTCATCTTAAAGCTGACTGTAATCATCAATATAATTCTGATAAACTACCAGCACGTCATCATTAGCCTTGGCAGAGAGTGCAGATCTTGGGGCAATGGAAAAGCAGAGCTGGAGATTAATCAGCTGATAAATGATCATGCTGGGGATGATGACGCCATTGTGTACACTGATGGGTCTGTAGTGCATGGTGAGAAATCAGGACGGGGCTTCTCTGCAAGAATAAAGGGCAGGGTTGTCGCTGAACAGAGTGGAGCCTACATGACAACAACCTCCAGCTTGAGAATGGAGGTAGAGGCAGTTACTGCAGCACTGAGGTGGCTGTCTGAAACTTCATCAACCAGGGCAGTTATATTGTCAGACTCTCAAGCCATGCTTCGGAAAGTTAAGAACGGATGGCTGTGGCAGGAATGGAAAACATCAAAAGAATCCTCAAGTCTTGAAGAACTGTTGGTTATCTACTGTCCTGGTCATGCAGGGGTACGTGGCAATGAGAGAGCTGACAGACTGGCCTCGAGAGCACCCATAGTGGGGACACTAGACATGGATAAGGGAGAGATACTAAATGATCGCCTGCTGGATAATGACACTGCAATGGATGAATCAGCAAGGCTGAGGCTGTTGGAGTTTGGCATCAAATGTGGGACTAGCAGAAATGGACGTGAAAGAGGATGCATCCATCGTATGTACAACCAGCGTGCTACAGGTACAATTAGCATTCATACTCTTCGACATTTGCTGAGGGAGACTGAGCACCTGTGGGTTTGCCCTGAGTGAGTGCAGTGAGGTCGATTCTGATTAACAATAACAATCAATATAATTTAATCTCCCTCACTTGATGTGTCAATAAAATACAAAGTTATTAATCCTTTTTGGGTTACTTTTTCTTTGCAAAAGAAGGCAGTATTTATGACTTTATTAACTAGTTCAAGAGGTCACAGTACCAACACATTTTTAATACTGCCTTTTAAGAATGTGGTTTTTGTAATTACTACCAGGACTCAGCCATATTTTTTCTTTCTTTCTTATATTGCTTATTCCATGAATTATCACAAGAAATGTGATGTTTGTAACTCGTAAAGTACTATAGTTAGGATGTATACAATTATTGACACAATATATCACAATTATAACCCTTTAGGGGTTGAATAGAAAACAAGAAATGTGTGTCTTTGATCTCTGATCTAGTGGTAATAGTGAGGCTTGGTATATTGTTATGTTGTATTTTTTAAACATGTTTGCTACCCGCTTAATACATCTTTCCCTTGACCATTCTGTCTTCCAGGAAACTTATGATAAATCTCTACTACAAGTTTTTTAGGTTTGATCAATATATGTCCAAGTCACCTCATCATTCTTCAGATATATTCATTCAGTTAATTTTTCGAGCATTACTACAATCTTTATCAGAACATTATTTGGCCACTTCAATTTGATTAATATTTGCCTTTGATATCTCCAGTGCTTTACAGTATTTATTAATATTCTTTGTTTAATGTCCTAGCTTGGCATTGGTAGCGTAGCGTGCAAGAATGTGGAAAAAATCACTAACGAAGCTAACCTATAATCAAATTGGCTGAAGGAACCTCTGTTTGCTGATGGCCAGCGTTTACTCCACATAATATTACCAGTTAGTTTACCACAGTTTTGAAACATTCACAAATGCTTATTCTTCTTTGCCAAACCCCCCAAAGACGTAAACTTGAATTGCTTGAAGAATGCAAGCATCACCTCAGGATGCTGACATCTTCATATAGTTTCTCATGGACTCGTTCTGGTGACAGCCATATTTGCTTTCTCTGTTCCTCCAAATGTGAGGTACTCCTGCAGCAGGTTTTAAGTAGTCATTGTATCAGTGCTAGAGGGACATTCATTGGTAGTTCATATCTTTAGGTTATCTAACAGATGGTATCTCTGTTGTGGCCTGTGCAGAGTTCAAAGATTATTGCTTATTCTCTTCTGTTGAGATGGTGATACACATTGTTTTTCTGGTGGTCTAACAGATGGTATCTCTGTTGTGGCCTGTGCAAAGATTATTGCTTATTCTCTTCTGTTGAGATGGTGATACACATTGTTTTTCTGGTGGTCTGAATGTTCTATTTCCCATTTGTTTCTATGCTCTTGATAAATCTCTTGGCTTCTTCATATGTTATGCTTGTATCAGTTTGAAATAGTTTTTCACCCTCCTTTGCCAGTCTGTTAACCTTTTCATTCCCAGGGATACTGCAGTGAGATGAAATCTACTTTGCTGCAGTGAGATAAAATCCACCTTATCACAATTGTTTTGAATTGCTGAAACAGTTTGCACAGTATTGCTGTTAGGACATTTGGATCTTTGTTTCTTTGACCCATGAGTGCTGTTACTAATGACCGTGCATCTGTAAAAAACACTGCCTTTTCAGTGCCTTGTTCCATCATGAGGACTTCTGCTGTAGCAGTTCAGATCATCAGCCTATGCAGTTTTCTTAGTTTAGTTTCGCCTGCTGGCAATGTTGTGTTGGTAAGTTTTTTCATAATCATTTAATCCTTACTTACCACTGATTTAAAAAAAAATATATGAGCTTTACATGTCAGTTAAAGATAAAAAATAATACATGAGTAGTTTGAGGAGAACACCGTACATGTTTTATGTAATGCGTCCTGACTAGCCATGTTCTGGACCACTCCTAATGAAGACAGAGCTTGTTGCATTTGAATACATCCTCTTGTAATATATTCAGAGGTCCATAAAGCTAGATCTCAGCAAACAAAGAATGATGGCTTTTTTGGGGGCATTTTCTGTTGTACGATAAATGTACATTAGGAATAATACAGGTGATAGGACCCCCTTCCCCCATCCCAGACACTGCTGCATTTTCATCTTTTTGCTGACTTGGCTTTGTACTCAGGCAGTGCTGTTTTCAAGTTACTAGCTGTTCCGTTTGTACATTTTCCCACTTATAGTGCTTCATTTCTGGGCCATTTGATTTTCTATTCCCCATTTTCCATACTTTATTGAGTGCTTTTTCCAAATCTACCCCACACTACTGGCACGTGTCTAAATAGTTTTGTCTTCTTGGTGCCTGGTATTAACCATGCATTCCAGCAGTTTTCCTACAAACAAACAAAAATGCACGAGTGAGTGCAGAAACAAGTAATGAACATAATACTTTTATTATCTTTAATATAACGATCACTTGTACATGTTGCAATTTTTTTTATGCATGTTCATGGAAGTGAACAATTATAGATAGTATGAGAGCGAATAAAACATATACAGGAGAAAAACTCAGTGGCTCTTGTGTTTACAATTTCTTTGTCTTTTTACAAGATACAGCGTAGACTTGACAATAGAGAAGCATTTTATTTAATAAACCTATAATCTGGACTTGAGAACATAGAATCATTTTATTTGATACTTCTAGACTTCATAATATGGATGAATTTGATTTATTTACAGATATTTTATGTGTTTTATCTACAAATTACACTTGACACTGTAGAAGTATTTTGTGATTTATCTACACTTGACACTAGAAATGTTTTGTGATTTTTCTACACTTAACACTATAAATATTTTGTGATTTATCTACAACCTACACTTGACACTAGAAATATTTTGTGATTTATCTACACTTGACACTGTAGAAATATTTTGTAATTTATCTACACTTGACACTAGAAATATTTTGTGATTTATCTACACTTGATACTATAAATATTTTGTGATTTATCTACAATCTACACTTGACACTGTATAAATATTTTATTTGTTGTATCTTCAGCCTACATTTAACGATATAGAAACATTTTATTTGATAAATTTACAATCTAGATCAGCCTTTCTGAACCTTTACATCTTGGAGGAACCCTTGGAATAATTTTCGGGTCTCAGGGAACAACTTCATAGAAATAATTGTACCTACAGCTCATAGTACCTTAGCGTGATCAGTAAGTTGTAAATATAAAAAAAAAGTTACTTGCTTATCCTTTGACAAGAATTTTTTTTACGTTCGGTATAGAAGCATTTTATTTGATGACTCTTGCATCTAGGTTTGACAGTATAGAAGCATTTTATTTGATGACTCTTGCATCTAGGTTTGACAGTATAGAAGCATTTTATTTGATGACTCTTGCATCTAGGTTTGACAGTATAGAAGCATTTTATTTGATGACTCTTGCATGTAGGTTTGACAGTATAGAAGCATTTTATTTGATGACTCTTGCATCTAGGTTTGACAGTGTCAAGTGCTTGCTGTGTGTACACATTGACAAATATGTATTACATACACATGGAGCGACAAACATGGCTCGTTTTCCACAGCTAATTGTTAACTCACTAAACTCCAACACGTAGATACGATATCCGACGACTTTATGTCACAAACTTGAGTATAACACAATAACACAGGCAGACTGCCGCTTTGGCCATAAATCATCACATAAGAAAAACACAATATATGATGTGCATAATTAGAACAGCATCTCATGGAAAGGATTTCACAATATCTTAATATATTTCCTATTTTCCTTCAACCATTCCGCCTTCACTCTCCGCGTAATCTCTCCTCGCTCTAATCGCTCTCCCGACTGACCTTTTTACATACCTCTGACCCTTTTCACGCTGACCAGTCTTCACCCCCACTTTGTTCACAACAACTCAGTCATGCCCGTGAACTCGACATTAGCACTTACTGCTACTAATGTATTCATGCCCCCGTCAAACTTAACATTCACGCACTTCAACTCACAACTTACATAAACATATCTAGTTCCCACCGGAGCATGAGTACTGACATTCATTCTATAAACCGTTCGTGACATCCACCCCTCCCTCTCCAAGTGAAAAACATAGTTTTTCACTGGATGGGTGGTAGATATCAGGAAACCAACCATCCAAAACCTCTGATTACATATGTGGGCAAAATCTATAGCATCAGTGTGAAAATATGCCATCTACAAATAATCAATAATAACATTCTGAAGAACACAAAAATAAAATTAAAAAAATTACAATAGAACCGAGTTGCTAGAAAAATACAACAGCAACCATATAGCAAAAATCATGCATCTCTAATTACACACAAAATTAAAGGTGATAACATTACATCAATTTCACCAAATTCTACTATACCGGAGAATATCTATTTTATAACCCTGTACTAGATACACAACATATGATAAGAACTTAGCTTATACAAAAATCATGCAGAATACAGTTGAGAAAACATTACTCATGTACAAGTATCAAATACTACATAGAAATGGTGGTTAAAAAAAAAAAAAAAAAAAACACACCCATTTACTACAAGCAAGTGTTCATAATCTAGATAACGAATCTGCAAGGACATTCAATTTACCCTGAATAGGAAAAACAGTGAAGTTGTACTGTTGTAACAACAACGACCACCTTGTTAAACGTGAATTTGGTGACCTAGATGACTTAAGAAAAGTCAATGGACAATGGTCCGTTTCCAGCACAAAATGAGATCCTAACAAATACCTAGAGATTCTGCTGACATACATGAACAAGATTAGAAACCCATCATGTATCTTGCATCAGACACGCACCAATGCCCACTGCAGAAGCATCAGTCCTCAGTACAAAAGGCTTAGCCAAGTCTGGCAGTAGAAGAATGGGCTCGCTGGAGAATACTGCTTTGATGTTTGTGGTGGGGCGCTGTTTGAATATATTGTGGGTTCGTTTTGATTATTTCAGATAAATTGCTACCCCTGTCCACAGTTCAAGTTTAATGTGATTAAGTAAAGTTATTATATTGATTACTCCTGCTGATGTCATTCATAATAATGATCGTTATTCTGATTACGTTCCAGGGTGACCCAACGATTTATAGATTTATTCCCATACTCAACAACATACAGTGTGTTCTTTACTGAACCCACTCAACCAATGAGAACTAAAACAGTCTTCCTTTTTAACGAACTCTACATCCTTAGATTAACGTATATTTCCTTGTAGCATACAGAAGGTTTGTCAAGATTAATCCTTAATTACCAAACCTCATCAATACAGTATTAATTCATATGCCAAGAGTATTCCTCCTATTGTACAAACCACATCCATTTAGAAAGGTGACACTTCACATTATGTTCCCAATGGAACTTACAAGAAAACACAGCGGCCACAAAGACTCAAGGTTTTTTCTTAACACCTTGGCATACACATTAAACAACATCTTTTCTCTCATAATTCCGGTGCGCTTTCATTTTCAATATTTTCAAATCGTGCGCATTTATCAGCACTGACTCAAAACTCAATAACATCCAAACATGTGGTGTGCAATGGGCAGACACCACACATATTTACCCCCCTTGCGCGCTACTGGAAACTGCAGGTTTCCAGGCCATCATTAACTATACTTAACTATAATGATAAAAAGGAAAATCAAATTCAAGCAATGAGTGAAATGATATCACGATGAGTAAAAGGCAGTTAAAATATGTAGCAACAACTTGAGAGCAAGATATTAATTCTCGGAAAATACCGCTATATAATCTACCTATCAATCTGTTTATGAACATAAATAATGTTTGTTGTCACTTCCTGTACCCAGGGACAGTTACGTATTTCAATGTATTACTCTCGACAGAGTATCAGCGATTACATTATTATGTCCTTCTATATGGGACGATATCAAAATGTCATACGTTTGCAACTGCACATGCGAATATCGTAAGTCTTGCACTTGGTAGATTTACAGGGTTTGGAGATATGTTTAATGCTCCTCTGATCTGTCATTATAGTATAAAACTGCGTACCTACCACATACTTTTGAAGTTTATTCAAAGTCCATACTATACCCAAAAGTTCTCTGTCGAAAATAGAGTATTTAGATTCGGCTTCCTCGACATTTATTCCTACTATCAAGTAGTAAATCGGATGAAACTTGCCATCAAAACTTTGTTCCCAAACACCCGCCTATTGCATGGAGCGAAGCATGTCTGTTACAACAGTAAATGATCTTTTTAAATCTGGCAGTCTTAATAAATAGGATACTGTTGAAAAATGGAGTCTTAATGTTTTGTAATGCACTGGATTACATTGTTCTGTCCAAACTACTTTGTTAGGCATACATTTTTAGTTAGATCAGATAAGACAGCAGTCAAAGACGAGAACCTTGGAATAAACTTGTTGGTAAAAAAAATTCACCAATCCTAATCTAAGACTCCGTACTTGCTTCTTTGTAGTTGGAATTGTAAGATCAAGTACGCGTTTTAAATTAGATTCATCAGGGCTTGTATTACATGTCTTGCAATTTTTTGTGTCATAGAAATGAAATTTACTTGAATCAAATTTATATTTTGGATGGACGGGTCTGGGAGATTGTGAATTCTATAGTGTCAGGAGTAAAGATTGTATTACCATTTACATGCTTTTCCCATGTGTCAATGAAACAGAAATATCATCTATATAAGATATTAGGTCGCAGGTACGGTTTCCCAACTATACTCGACGCATCATCCGTAAAAAAGTTGCAGGTGCATTTTGAGTCCCAAAACACATGACATTGTATTGGAACAAACCCTTCGCTGTTGCAAATGGCGTCCAACGGCCTTTACATTCTTCGGTCAAAGGGAATCGCAATACTATTATGATTAAATCCGAATTTGCTAAAAAAGTAGCAGAAGCCTTAACAATGAGGTAGCAAGTCCTCCAGCACAGGCATTACGTGCGTTCAGAATTGCTATCGTGACTTTATTTAATGTCGACGGAAATCTCAATGCAAATACAAAATGCATTTGTCTTTCCTTCCGTTATGCTAATGCATTTTGAAACACAAAGGATTTGAGATCTGATGGAGAGATTATCACCCCTATTTTCAAACATATTAATGTCTGACCTCGCTGTCAACTTTTGCCTCTCTGATTATGCAAAGGAATTGCATACGGTCGTCAACTAATAGAGTGGGATCCGATAATTTATTTCGTGAGACATAAATTGTTAAGTTCGTCCCAGGCAGATTCAGATAATACATCTTCAAAAAGATTTTCAATAGATTGAGAATCTGATTTTTCTGATCTGAAGGTAAAACGTTACCAATGATTACATCCTTCCAAGTATCAGAGGCATGGACAGGTAACCACAGGAAAATCAAGTGGTACAGCGCTGAACCTAGTTGCTTACTTTCATCAACCTAAAGCAATTGATGCCAGTTGCGGAGATTTGATTTTGATGATAGATTCCCTCCCAAATATGTTTGACGTGGAAGAGGTCGAGGGCAAAGTACGGTGTGTAACATGTTAGTGTGGAATGTTATTTTATATTTTCTTTACCCCGAATGTCGATGATGTAATCTACGTCGTTTTTCTTAGCCACAACTTTAAAAGGACCTTTGCCACGTAACCAACAAATGATCACCTTTAAGTGGGCAAGAGAACAAAAACTTCATCGTTTATCGATAATGATGTTAATCTTCTATCACGATTAATACGCGACCACGAGTCTTATATTTTGCTAATTTTATGATGCTTCAGTCGCGATTTCACATGCGTCCACAAACTGCATTGGCGTAGATCTGTGACATATTGGTGGACTAGATTTCGTAATCGTATTATCACCATTTGTTATCACCAAATCAGGTCAGATAGACATTGGTCCTCTTATATTAGCCCCGTAAAAACTAATTGAAATGGTGAGAATCCCGGTTTGAACGATTAGGAACTTCTCTATACGCAAAGAGAACCGCTGTATCAAAACGGTCTCCAATCATGGGAAACACATTGTTGTGTTACTTTTTGCCCAACATCTGTGTTAATGTAGATTTCCAGCGTTCTACAACTCCGTTTGATTGCGGATTTAATCTAGCACTCAATGAATGACGGATGTGAAGCACATCACAAATTTCCGAGAACATACCTGAAGTGAATTGCGTGCCATGATCTGACAGAAGCTCTTCAGGAAATCGGATACGTGAAAATATCGATAATAGTGCATCAGTCACCGACATTGTTGTTGTGGACTTAACAGGTATGGCTTCAGGCCATCTGGTGCATAGATCGATACACCCGGATAAGATGAAGCTGAATCCTCTGGATGATAACACCGAAGAGGCCCCGATATATGTACGACAGCCATCTATAAAAAAGGACCGCACCAGAATATCTGTGGTCTGTAGGAGGTGCAAACTGATGCGCACTGCACCTTCCGTGCAACTCCCTGACAAACAGTGCCATGATATACAAAACGTTGCGACGTCCTTATGGACCCCTGGCGAAGAAAAAAATGTGCCATCAATCTATAAGCAGTGCGGGCAAATCCCCATATGACCCGCAAAAGGAACATCATGTGCATATTAGATAAAACATAGTGATCGAAATGACGTAGGTACTACAATTTTGTCTGAAGTACTGAACGAATAATTGTCAAAACAACGTAATCAAAATATTGTCATGAAATTGGATACCAATGTCTGGCATTATTTGTCTGTGTAATAGTTTTTAGCCGTAGCTTAAAGTGAATAAACGTCCCCAAAGAAGAGTCATCTTTTTTGTTGGTTAATGAATGCATTTTTATCTATGTAATGACTTGTTGTCATGTGTGGGATATTATTGCTATCATTAAGTTTCATTTGCTTCTGCAAACCAACTGTGCTCTAGTAGTCACAGCATTGTGATAAAGAAAGATATATTCTCTTTCCCATTGCAGAAAATTTCATCAGTAAGAACATTCTTTTATACCCTTTATGTTTCCCAAAAATCATGTCACAGCAAGGCTGGTGAGAACACATACACGAACTTTCCCCAGTAAAGAATGGCGTGGTAATTGTTACGTCGGTCCATGGGATATACCTCTACCGTGCCTCCAAAAGTTATGCATTATCACTGACTTCCAGTGAAATACGACGGAGGGATTAACGACCTTCTTATCCCGACAGTTGTGCAACCCATGTCCCTTAAAATTTTAATTGGAGTGTTAAACAAAAACCCATTATGTAAAGTGAGAGTACCAACACCGTCATAAGATGACAACACTGGTAAGACATGTCCACATTTAAGCCGTGGTGTAGCTCCAGGTTGAAATAACATTCTTACATTCTGACAATTATTAGAATTTTTTTTTCTAAATCAACGTTACACGCATTGCGTGATTATTGGTTGAATGAATATCATTACTGACATTTCTATCTACCGTCTGACAAGCATTGGCTTGTGAGCGTGCTCTATTATGACTTCTAACGAAGTGAGATCTTCTGCGATCTGAAAAATTGTCTGAATGAGAATGTCCATTGTTGTCCCTGTCATAATGGCCACCCCGCGGTGACAAATTATGATTGTCAGTATATTTGTTGTGTGAATACTGGTTATTTCGATACCATTGGTTATTGTTATAATTGTTGAAATTATGCCTGTCTCTACCCCGTGAAGGTGAGAGCGATTATGGTAAAAATTATATTTACCCCTATAGGATGTGTGATTATTTTCTCTATGATTATATCGTCTATCTAAACTACGAGTGCGCGATCTCCCGTGCGTCGCAGCACACGCAGTAGATGAGTCCAAGACTTTTGCTCTGCTCAATGACAAGTTTGGATGAGCAACGGAAAATTGTTGACCTAATTTTTCCATTTCCTCGATACTAGTCGGATTACGTTCTTGTAAGAATGATACAATATCCTGGTTTACCGAAGAAACAATTTTATCTCTTAATAAGAGATCACATAATCCTTCAAAAGTTTTAGGGATAGAAGCCTGTTCAACCCATCTTTGGAGACATAGTTTTATGGAGGAAACAAAATCCTCAAAATTTTTACCCTCTACCGGCAACATGGATCGAAACTTTTGTCTATAGCCTTCCTGATCCAGACCATATCTGCGTATAAATGCTGCCTTTACGACCTGAAAATCATGTCTTTTATCTTGGTCTATACCCAGATAGACCCCAACTGCATCACCTGTGAGGAGACCCGAAAAAACACCAGACCACGAATCTTTATCAATATTTAAGCAAGAGACTCTTTCCTGAAATCTTAATAAATAAAAACTTATATCGTCGTGAGGAGGAGAAAAGGGTGGTAGTCTTAAATTAAAATTAGGGGTTGTGATTGCCTTCTTCGATGAACCATTACTATCAGAATCATGGGAAACATGATGTTGTTGAAAACGAAGTTTCTCAACCTCAAAAGCTTTCTCCCTTTCAAATTTTGCCTCCTCGGCAGCAATTTCAGCTAAACAATTTGCCTTTTCATGTTCCATTTTCTCTCGTTCCGCAGCGATTTCTGCCATACGAATTCTTTCTTCCTTATTTGCTTTTTCTTGCGCCATAGAAAATTCCCTTTCTTCTCTTTCTTTTTTCTCATTTTTTTCTCTTTCTTCTTTTGCCTCTGCTTTTTCATATGCAGTCAAAGCAAAATTTTTTAAAATATCACCTTCCATACTCAGTGCCTTTCCTTGTTTAATAAAATAGTCAAGAGTCGCCATAGTATACTAAGAAGTATAACTTTTATAAACAATAAATCAATATCTATGTTATCCTCTGCCTTACTTAGTTCATCACACTATGGGATAGTGTGTCTGATTGGTGTAGTCACAATGTGAATATATATATATATATATATAACTATATCACCTGCACAACTCACTTAGACGTGATATAATTATCGTGTATGATTATGCTTCTTGTTATCCACAAGAATCGTAGGATATATAACAAGCAATATTATTGTATTATAGTTGATCAATAAATAATGAATCATATGTATGCTGCAAAGGAAAATTATCACATGCCATGAATAACGAAAGACATGGATGGAAACAAAATAAGGAAACGACAAAATTGTAAATAGTCAAAAATTCTAAGACAAAAAAAAAAAATTAAAGTTTCCACCAGTAATAAACGAGACAAAACGACAAATCACTTTTACCATTAATGTAAATTTTACAAAAGATAGCCAGGAAAGACCCACGCCAGACTAAATTTCCAAACAAAATTGAAATTTAAAAAAATACGACAAATCACAGCACAGCTAACACGCATGAAAGCCTTAATTTCAAACAGAGCGGTAATCACGACAGCACTAAATGCTGAATCCCTGAAAGAAATTAATGCAATCAACCTATAGAAATACGACACTGAAACGTAAAAATGCCTCCTAAACAGGCGCCCCGCAAGAGACAAAGAAAAGAAACATATAACACAAAAGAAGCGAGATTTGCCCAACAATGATAGGACCAACAACCATGACGTTACAAAAACATCAATTATCTGAATCGACCATGAGTATCCACTCCACGATGTAACTCCAATGCATCGTTCTACGCAATATCACATTGAATCGTTCACTAATTATTCAGTTAACTAGGACTCTTGGACATGAATTCAACGTCGAAAATGTCCGACCTTCACTCGTGTGAGACACATTGCAGAGATAGTGTCAATATATAATGATAGAAACGAAATGTTAATTTCCAACGAGTGACCGAATAAACTGATGAGGTGACCTTATCAATGTCCTAATGGTTTGATCTAGTACTTCCGAGTCCACTTGTCCAGCGAAACGACCTCCTCGTAAAATCCCAGATTCATATTTCTCCCGTGAAGATATTCGTCAGATTGGTATAGCATCCCTCTCATGGTAAATAAGCGTGAACGATTTCGTCATGGATATAATGTTTTTTTTCTGATCCTCAAGTAAGGTACCAGGTCTGGGCATGACCTAGTATACGAATATTGTAAATTTCATGTCTGCACAAAGTTGCATTCCAACAGCTGTCTCTGCATAAAATGTTCATTGTTGAACAGCGATAGATTGATCAAACTTCCCGATATTGTCCCAACAAAGGACTCTGTCTGCCAATAACTTGAGCAACCTTCAAATGTCCTTCAAATCCAACGGACGACAGCCTCCCATATCTGTGGTGGGGCGCTGTTTGAATATATTGTGGGTTCGTTTTGATTATTTCAGATAAATTGCTACCCCTGTCCACAGTTCAAGTATATGTTGATTATGTTAATGTATATTTGATTACTCCTGCTGTTGTTTCATAATAATGCTCGTTATTCTGTTACGTCCAGGGTGACCCAACGATTATAGTTTTATTCCATACTCAACAACATACATGTGGGTTCTTTAACTGACCCAATCACCAATGACGAACTAAAACAGTCTTCCTTTTTAACGAACTCAACATCCTTTAATAACGTATATTCCTTGTAGCATACAGAAGCGTTCGTCAAGATTAATCCTTAATTACCAAACCTCATCAATACAGTATTAATCATATGCCAAGAGTATTCCTCCTCTTGTACAAACCACATCCATTTAGAAAGGTGAACACTTCGCAATATGTTCCCAATGGAACTTACAAGAAAACACAGCGGCCACAAAGCTCAAGGTTTTTTTTCTTAACACCTTGGCCATACACATTATAAACATCTCTTTTCTCTCATTTTCCGGTGCGCTTTATTTTCAATATTCCAAATAGTGCCGCATTTATCAGCACTGACTCAAACTCAATAAATCCAACATGTGGTGTGCATGGGCAGACACCACAATGTTCCTCAGTGCTCTATCACACTCTTCAGTCCAGACTACTCTGTTTGGCGTGCCCTTTTTAGTGAGTGATGTTAGAGCCGCTGACAATGAAGAGAACCTGGGGATAAATTTATGATAAAAATTTATCAGACCGAGTAAACTACGTACTTGTTTCTTTGTTTTTGGAGGTTGCAAATTCAAAATTCTTCCAACTGTCTGATCAACTGGTTTTAAAACACCCTGTCCTACCACATACCCCAGAAATGTTAACTCCTGAAACCCCACCTTAATCTTACTGGGTCTTGCTGTAAGGTGATGCACCCGAAGGCATGATAACAGTGACTTCAATCCCTCTACATGTTCTTCCCACGTGTCATGAAACAAACAGATGTCATCAATATATGTGATAACATCCTTCTGTCCCCTCAAAAGCATTCTCATCATTCTCACAAAAGTTGCAGGGGCATTCACCAGTCCAAAGCACATATAATTAAACTGGAAAAGACCCTGAGGGGTACAAAATGCTGTAAGTGGCCTAGCGCCTTCTGCTAAGGGAATTTGCCAATACCCCCTCGATAAGTCTAGTTTGGTAAAATACTTTGCCCCGCTATTTGGGATAGGAGGACCTCTTGGTTGGGCATAGGTTCCGCATCTATCACTGTGACACTATTCAAGCGGCGGAAGTCTATACATATACGTAGGGATTTATCCTTCTTCCGCACGATGACCATGGGAAATGAGTATGATGATTCAGATGGGGAGATAACACCTAAGCGTAACATATCATTCACTTCTTTTTCAACAGCAGAAGTATAATGTAGTGGAATAGGATATGGTCTCACCCGGATGGGCTCTCCATAGGTCAGTTTATTATCATGCTCAACTAAATCAGTTCTTCCAGGAATATCTGTGAGTACATCTTGAAATTCGCACAGCAGTGACTTCACCTGTTTCCTCTGATGCTGTGGTAGAGATGCAGAGACCTCTACATCTCCCCATGATTCTGAAGCAACCAATGGCAATAGTGGGATCTGGAGATTGACCTCCTCTCCTTTCTCTCCATCTTCCTCGATGACTGCTGCACTAGCTACAGTAACTGTACTATCACGAACAGCGTTCACGACTGGTTCCAGTTCAGTTGGACGTACTACATATGGTTTTAGCATATTAATATGGAAAATCTTCTCCTTCCCTCGGACTAATATCAGATAATCCACATCGGTAATCTGTTTCTTTACTTGAAATGGACCTTGCCAGTTCACTAGCAGGTGATTCTCCTTGGTAGGTAGCAGCAACCATACCTCGCTGCCAGGACTGAGGGATACAAGTTTGCTATTCCTATTGGCGTATGCTCTATACCTTGCACCCGATGTCTGTAATGCCTCACGTGCTATCGAACACGATGTAATTATGCGTTCTCGCAAGTCAATGACATACTCATAACTTGACCTAACGCTATCATCAGCGTAATTCCCGGTCAGTAAGTCTCTCAAAATTTTCATTGGACCCTGAGGATTTGCGCCAAATACTAGCTCAAACGGTGAGAATCCTGTGCTCTCTTGTGGCATCTCTCTGTATGCAAACAAAACTCCCGGTAGGTATCTATCCCACAACTGTGGAAAATCTCCTGTCACCTTACCTAGCATTCTTTTCAGTGTTCCATTGAACCGCTCGCAGACCCCATTGCTCTGAGGATGATACGGGGTGGTGAACACTTGGGCTATGTCTAACAGTTTAGATATGTGTTTCATCTCTTCTGAAATGAATTGCCGGCCCCTGTCAGACAAAATCTCTTCAGGAAATCCTAATCTGCTAAATAAGCTCATTAGAGCCTCTGCTATATCCTTTGATGTGATGGATTTCATTGGCAATGCTTCCGGCCACCTCGTACATAGATCAACTAATGTTAGAATAAATCTATACCCTCGATCAGACATAACTGGAAGGGGCCCAATAATGTCTATTGCAACCTTCTGAAAAGGGCGAAATGCCAAATCTGTTGCTACTAACGGTGCCTTGGGAGTCCTTCCTTTCTGGCTTGTCTTCTGACACACTTTACACGACCGACAGTAAACCTTCACATCCTTATTGTATCCACGCCAGTAAAACTGGGACAACACTCTACAGCGAGTTCTTGCAATACCCATGTGACCTGCAAAAGGGATGTCATGTGCTGTCCTTAACACTGTATTCTTCAGTTCCACTGGAATAACCACTTGTGTAATGACTGAATGTTGCTCTGCAAAGCATCTGATTAGAATGGAGTTCCTAACCTCAAACCAGTATCGAGCAGACTTGGTATGCCGTATGTTCTTAGACTCAGCCAACTGAAACAAAGGCAGAAGTGAAATGTCTTTCCTCTGCATGTCTACAAAATCAGATGCTGTAATTCCAGCAACCGTAGGCACCCAAAGGGATATTATTGGGTTGCGATATCATAATATTTGAATCCTCAGCCTTAGTCTGAGCCCTCGTCATTACTGCATTAGCAACCAACTCATGCCCATTTTCCCACTCCTCAATATCCTGACTGGTGCAATCATGAACCCCATTAACATTCCAATAATGAGATCAGCGATGGGAGAATCAAGGACGCATACTCGAAGTCTACCCGGCAAGAAAGGGGTGTCGATCTGCACAACCGCCAATGGATAGTACTCGACCTTACCACCTAATGTAATGCATTTTGCTTTCTTTCCACTATAATAAGTATCCTTTCTAATTGTCTTCCTAATTCCAATGGTCGTACATCCCGTGTCCCTCAAAACAGATACAGGTTTATTCTCCACAAAACCTTTATGTAAAGTTAAGGTGCCATTCCCATCAACTGATGAAAGGCAAGGCAAAGTGTGGCCACATATTAAAAATAGGCTTGCCATCAGGCTCGAACAATGGTCCTGGCACCCCTCACACTCCTCGCTATTAAATGTATCAAGTACAGTAGCTGAATTTGCATGCTCAGTGTTTCCCTTTGAGCTCTCCTTTTCGACTGTTTCTTCTCTCATTACAATTGGGGCAGTTGGAATCCGTCTCTTGGTGCTTGTAAGGGCTTCTCTTTGGACTGCTATTATAATTTTTTCTTTGGGTGGCAATGGACTTCTTTGTGGGTGTGAAGGGACACCTCTCTGGGTCCCCCTCCCCACATTGATAAGATAGATGACGCCTTGAGCCACACTTATAACCACCCCGTCTACTGTAGCCTGACCCAAAAGAAGGGTACTGTCTCTTAGGAGCATATCTTCTGTCCCCGTTCCATCTTCTATCTCCACCAGCTTTATCAACATCTCTGTCTAAGCTGCGGGCCCGAGGATGTATGTATGGCATCTTTTCAGTTTTATCCTGAGCCACACAAGCGGGAAAGGTCTGAGCAACTATCTGCTTGGGAATCGGCCTTCCTGGATGCACATTGACATACCGCTGCCCTAGCTCTGACACAATATATTTATATCTTTTGGCTTTCGCTCTTGTAGAAAAGCCCACTAACTCTGGATTGCAAGACGATAGAACCTTGTCCTGTAGCATAAGGTCGGTTAGCCCATCAAAATCCTTCACAATACCTGATAGTTCAATCCACCTATTGAACAGCAATTTGATTTCAGCAATAAACTCACTAAAGTCATTGCTTGTTGTAGGAATAGCCTCCTTAAATCTTTCACGGTACCCTTGAGCTGTCAGTCTAAATCTTCGAAGAAGTGTCTCTTTCACTGTGTCATAATTCATGCGATCCTCTACTGGCAATGCAAAGACACATTGTAAACTTCTTCCGGTGAGCAGATTATTGAGCAGACTTGGCCAATCTTCTTTCTTAACCTTCCAAGATACTGCTTCTTGTTGAAACCTTTCTAGATACACGTCCATCATATCGATGCCCTCAACAAAGGATGGGAGTCGCAGCTTGAAAGGACGAGTAGACTCCTTCGAAGCTGGTCTAGAACTCGCAGCAGCTTTCCTTGTTTCTACTTTCTTTGCTTCCCTTTCAGCCTCAATCTTCCTAATTTCTCTTTCCTCTTTGCGTTCCCTCCGTTCCTCAGCATCCAAGAAATTTGTCTTGGCCCATAATTCAAGTTCATCCCCTGATTTACCAATTGCCTGTCCCTTGGTGATAAAATCCAAAAGGCTAGTCATCCTGCAATATTTTTCAACTATGATAACTATGGAAAAATGAATTAAGGAAATTTAAAAAAAACGTATACCACCTGATAAGTCAAATGGTGTCTGAAAACTATAATGGGTGCCCCTTCACCTCTGAAGAACGTCTGTCATACACAACAGATTTTGAACAACTTTTCACACTGGGTCTACACCCTGGGTCAATCTCTTGTGTTATCAGTCTGTAGGCATTACAAACTGTAATAGACCAAATAAAATGTGTCTGCTTATGTTAACACAAATGGTATGATGATGATGATTGAAATGATAATCACAGAACACACGACACTACAACAACTGATAGGCCGGTGGAGTGGAAGTTATAGACCAGGAAAGTAAGAATAGTTCTTATATTTACACCCAAACCTATCAAACGAACAAAAACAGGATATCGTAAAATAACTTATATACACGGATAGCAGAGCAAAGGACTGAGAATCACGACAGAAAAACACCACGAAAGAAAGACTATTATACAAGACAATAAGTAAACAAACTAAACGCAAACAACTAACGCCAACAATTGTTCCACAAATTACACGAGGCTTCACAACTCCCCAAATCTTAGACAGATTGGGTTCCCTACAGCGCAATTTGTCTCACAAAACTTATTAAAGACAACACAAGGCAAATTTCTTCAATGAAGAAAGATGGATTGTGCTCACCACTCAAAATCACCCTTATACAAAAATCAAAATTAAATACTACCACACAATATGAACAAAACAAAAACAAAACACTGGACAGTGAAGTAACCCAAGAGCTCTACTCGTGCACCCTGCAGCACGGGCAAACAGGAATGAATATATAAATGCTTCACTAATAACAAGAGCTAATATAAAAATAACATAAGTTTCGAGTACACTGTAGAAGTAATAGACAGAAGGAAGTCTAGATATGACGCAGCAAACTTGTCGTCCTAAAAGGAACTAGTATCAAAATAAACTAAGTTTAGTACACTTTTAAATATAACAGATCATAGGGTTCAAATATAACGTTAATTAATCTGCAAAAATGCTATTGAAGAAAGAATGGAGAGAAAAAAAAAACAACAACAAAAAACCAACTATTAGTTCCGGGCAATAACCTTATCAAGGAAGAAATAAATAACCAAATAAATTAATTAAAAGAAGTATAGCCTATATATATATAAAAGAAAATATGCAGACGCACAAGTCAAGTAAACAGAAGACTGGAAATTAAAAAAATGAATAACAAACTTAACTTAACATATCCTGTGTCCGCAGCTCCACTTGAGATAGGCGCCGGCTTGGAGTCCCGGTGTTACAGCTCAATGATGGATACCACACACAACACGCATCACGTCGTAACACAGCACAGTCAAATATTAAAATCAGCTCCTAGGTGCACATCAGCTCTCAGTACGGTGAACCGGATCTTCTTCACTACTGGTCCAAAGGGTAGCAAAGGAAAATGTCTCTCTCGCTGCTTACACCATCTCCAGGCAAGATGTTACGATTTCAGCCGATCACCCGCAAAAAAATGGCCTTGTTATTCCATTACAAGACCCAGCAGACGATTTTTCGTGTCAACAGTTATGCCGAACTACACAGCACAGATAAATTGACGACAGATCAGCACACACTCATCACGGGGCGGAATAACATAATATCAGTGCGCCGAGGTAAACAAGACTGATTACCGCCTTTTCATTCTTCGTGCTACTTTCCAAAATAACACTGTCGATTTCGTCAAAACTGTCCCTTCGCCTCTCCGCCAGTGATTAAACTATTCTTCGTTTTTAAATATTCAGTCCTTCTGCAACTATACCCTTGCTGACTATCACTGAAATGAAGATTTCAGTTTTGCACATTAAGTTCTTGTGACCTGATTCAAACAAATAGGCCTACTTTTCTGTTCCGCTTGATATAATTTTTCCAACAACAATTCATGAGAAGGCGAAATTGTCAAAAATTCTGCAGAAAATTAGGGGTGGGTCCTCTCTTCCATTTACGAGTCCCCCAAAATTGTCAAGTGCTTGCTGTGTGTACACATTGACAAATATGTATTACATACACATGGAGCGACAAACATGGCTCGTTTTCCACAGCTAATTGTTAACTCACTAAACTCCAACACGTAGATACGATATCCGACGACTTTATGTCACAAACTTGAGTATAACACAATAACACAGGCAGACTGCCGCTTTGGCCATAAATCATCACATAAGAAAAACACAATATATGATGTGCATAATTAGAACAGCATCTCATGGAAAGGATTTCACAATATCTTAATATATTTCCTATTTTCCTTCAACCATTCCGCCTTCACTCTCCGCGTAATCTCTCCTCGCTCTAATCGCTCTCCCGACTGACCTTTTTACATACCTCTGACCCTTTTCACGCTGACCAGTCTTCCCCCCCCACTTTGTTCACAACAACTCAGTCATGCCCGTGAACTCGACATTAGCACTTACTGCTACTAATGTATTCATGCCCCCGTCAAACTTAACATTCACGCACTTCAACTCACAACTTACATAAACATATCTAGTTCCCACCGGAGCATGAGTACTGACATTCATTCTATAAACCGTTCGTGACAGACAGTATAGAGGCATTTTATTTGATGACTCTTGCATCTAGGTTTGACAATATCTTCATTTCTTTTCGTTCCCTGTGGAGCATAGGGTAGAAACAGTTGCTCTCCATCGTTTTCTATTCTGGGCTGTCTTTTTTCAGCTGTGCCCAAGTCATTCTAATTTCCCTAGCCTCCTTTTCAACAGTTCTTCTCCAAGTTCTCTTTGGCCTCCCCTCTCTTCTTTTCCCCTGTGGGTTCCAGTCATGGGCAACTCTGGCTATGCTTGATTTTCTCTTCTGTGTGTGTCCTATCCATCCCTGTCGTAAATTTAGATAGGTTTGAAATATATTTATGGTCCAGCCTGAGTAGAGTGGATGGTGATTGTACGTGAGAAATAAAGGTGTGAGAATAGATTTCACGAGTGAATAGTTTAAGGAGAAGATCTATCTCTGGAATCAGTAGTTTCTCTAGTCCAGCCTATCTATACGACTATTTTTTAGTACTAGACAATCTTGCACCTCCCTATATCTAGAAATATAAGTTTAACTAAACACCCACACACAATTATGTGACAACAAGACACACAAACGTGAAAAACTGGTAAATTGGGTATGGGTCTGACCAACACACAAAGGTAAGTTCTTTTGTTGTTTATTATCATTAAACTTTACAACATCGAATATCTAAGAAAGATCAAATAAAATCAGAATTCATACATAGAAAAATAACAAAATACATGTGCCCTCCCCTCATTGAGAAGAAAAAAGAACCCAACAAGTTAATAACCCCAAAGGTTAGCACTATGTTACAGCATAGACAGTAAAGAAAAGAACACAGTTCCTACTAAATGCTACTCAGTAAAATAAACAAGATTTAAGCAGACTCAGATAATACAATTTTCCTGTAACAAAGAAAATATTCACTCTCTCTGTCATACGTGGCCACATCAATCACGCTTACCCTATTCTGGTGATGTCACTTTGGAATTACAATGGTTCCTGAATATATAAAGTGTCAGGGGTATTATCCAAGTTGGCCCCAGTCCACCCTCTATAAAAAATAAGATTTTTAGGAGGGGACACCAAATTTGGTGTTGTATTCCTGGATCAACAAATGTCACCTCGAATAGTTAATGTAGAACCGAGATCTGGTGTTCACAGTACTAAGGAAACATCTGGTTGCTAAAAACTGTTATTTATGATGGTGATGGTAAATCCTATCGGCTGGCTCTGTGGTGATTGCCGATTTTGAAACCATACAGCAAGACTGACTTCACATTTGAGTTAAAGATTCTAATTTTGTTCTCTCTAGATATAGCTGAGGAGTTCCATATTGGTCGAAGGGCATTAAAAGCGCATCTGGCTTTATTTATCTTTGAGCAGACGTCACCAGCTGTTCCCCCTCCTTTGTCAATGTTACTCCCCAGATATGTAAAGCTTTCTACTTCTTCAGTGACTTGATCATTGATCTTCATCGAGATCGTCTGCCTATTATTTATTCTCATTTCCTTTGTTTTATTTACATTTATGTGTAGTCCCATCTTTGCTGCTTCTGTTACTAATCTATTTGTTTTCTCCTGCATATCTTGCTGTCTATGTGATAGAAGGCACAAATCATCTGCAAAGTCTAGATCCTCCAGTTGTTTGTTAAATGTCCACTGTATTCCAGTTTTCTCTCCCTCTGTTGTCTGTCTCATGACCCAGTCTATGAACACGAGAAAAATTGTTGGTGATAGCAGACATCCCTGTTTCACCCCAATGTGTACTGTGAAGGGCTCTGATAGTTTTTGTGTGTGTACTACTTTGTTTGAGGCCTCCTGGTAGAAATCTTGGATGATTTTAATGAATTTCTCTGGGATTCCATAATGTCTCAGGATTTTCCAATCACAGTATGGTCTATACTGTCGAAAACTTTTTTGAAGTCCACAAAATTTATATACAAGCGGGTATTCCACTTATTTGATTGTTCTATGGTGATTCTGAGTGTTGCTATCTGGTCTGTGCATGGTCTTCCTGCACGAAGTATAGAAGCATTTTATTTTGATACATCTGCAATATAAACTTGACAGTGTAGACTGCAACTGTTTTACACACTAGGTCATTGGTCAACAATGACGTCGTATCTAAAAATAGCGAGGAGAAAATACCGAACGCTAGGAGAATTTCCGCAAGTGACAATTCCCGGGACGTTGCGATCAGGCATTGAGGATGAGAAAAAAAACGATGTCCGTAAATAATAAAAAAAATGAAGAGAAGATTGGGCAAGTTGTCACACAAGCCCCTCCTCAAGTTTGACGTTCCGTCCAACTCCTCTGGTCCTGTCTTCCTCTTCTTTTTCAGTTTCTCATATCTCCTCGGTTGCGTCCGGATGTCTGCTCAAAAAATCTGCCCCTACGTTGTTCTTCCCAGGTATGTATTCTATGTGAAATGAATATGGCTGCAACAGTAGTGACCATCTCATAAGCCGGGCATTAAGGTTCTTCGACGCTGCAAGAAATATCAACGGTTGGTGATCACACTGCACCGTGAACTTTTTCCCGTATAAATATGGTTGAAACTTCTGCACAGCCCATATTAGCGACAGACATTCTCGTTCGATGGTAGAGTAGTTCTGTTCAGCAGGGTTCAATTTCCTACTAGCATATGCAAAGGGGAATAGAGTTGCAGAAGGTCTATCACTAGGCTGCAGGAGAGTGGCTCCTATCCCTATATTGCTAGCATCTGTTCGCAGCGTAAAGTTCAGAGTTAAGTCAGGCAGTCGCAGAATTGGCCTAGCGGTGAGTTTCTCCTTCAGCAGCGTGTAGGCATTTTCGCACTCCGCTGTCCAGGTTACTTTGTCCGGGTTCCCATTCTTGGTTAATGCGGTCAGTGGCGCACTCAGGGTATTAAAATCTTTAATATATCTCTGGTAGAAGCCACATAGAGACACAAATGACCTTACATCCTTTTTAGTCTGGGGTCGTGGGGCCCGCTGTAACTTCTCAATATTACGTGCATCTGGGAACATGCATCCATGCGAGATAGTGTGTCCCAGGAATTCTAGTTGCTCGCAGGCAATTTGACATTTTGTAGGGCGAGCGGTGAGTCCTGTTTCTCTAAGTCTTTCGAAGAGTAGGGAAACTGCGTCCAGGTGCTCCTCAAAGGTGTTCGTGGCAATAAGTATGTCGTCCATGAAATTACTTATCCCAGGGTGGTTCAGGGGTTCCAGTAGCTTCCTCATCATACGAGTAAAGACGCTTGGGGCGTTGCTTAGCCCAAATGGCAATACATTAAACTCGTAATGGCCTTCAGAAGTACTAAATGCTAACATATGTCGAATTTCCTCTTTTACCGGGATCTGGTAGTACCCTTTGCTAAGGTCTATCTTCGAAAAGTATCGTGCTCTACTCAGCTTGGTGAAAAGCTGATTCTGATCCGGTAAGGGCTCCGCTTGAAATTCCGTTACAGCGTTGAGCCTTCGGTAGTCTATGCAGAGGCGATGTTCTCCTGTGGATTTTCTAAGCAACACCACACTCGCACTATAAGGCAACTCTGATTTTGAGATAATATTTTCCTTAAGCAGGTACTCGATTTCCTCACCCAATGCCTTTGCCTTAGCATAAGGAATAGGATAGTTCTTAACTCGTACCGGGGCGAGGTCTGTTAGCTTCATATCAAATTCTATCAGGTTGGTCATGCCAGGTTTATCCGTGAGTGTACTAGTGTGTTTTCTCAACAACTGTTGAACCTGTGCCTGCTGATCCTCCGTTAAAGTTGAACTAATCTGAACATCTTGATGAGTTTCGCACTGACGAAGAGGGTATTCACAGGAGGTCAGGGGTTCTGCCTCAGTTTCCGTCGCAATAGCCAGTGTCAGGAAATGTGCTGGTTCTGCACCTGGTCTTTCATAATATCGCTTCAGCAGGTTTATGTGGTAATTTTCTGCTTCCCCTTTATGGCAATCTTGTAATTGGTGCGCGACATTTTCTCAATGATTTTATATGGACCTCTCCACCCGATTTGCAATTTATTATTGCTACTGGGCAGGAGTAATAATACCTGTTCTCCTACTTCTAGCTCCCTATCCTTCGCAGTGCGGTTGTAGTAACGCGCATGTTTACGACGGGCACGGCGTACATTTTCCTTTGCCAGTTCCCATCCTGTTTTAAGGCGTTGGGTCAACTCATTCACGTATTGGGATGCAGAGGTGACCGTCTCATCAGCTTTATCATCTGTCCAAGTACGTAACAGTGCCTCTAAAGGTCCTTTTATAGGTCTACCAAACAGCAATGTGGCAGGAGGCATCCCAGTAGAATTGTGGGGTACTTCGCGGTAAGCAAATAGTGCTGCGGGTAAGTATTGATCCCAGCTCTCTGGTTTTTCCTGCGCAAGTTTCCGAAGGATGGAAATAAGGGTCCCGTTAAACCGCTCCACCTGGCCATTTGCCTGGGGGTGATAGGGAGAGGTGTGGATATGTCGGGCCTGAAATATCCTAAACACTTCCTCGGTGAGTTTTCCTCGGAATTGGGAACCATTATCTGTCAGGATCTGTGACGGAAACCCTAGCCGAGTAAATATGGTGAGCAGAGCCTCAGCAACATGCTTAGAATCACAGGCGGGCATAGCAATAGCCTCTGCCCACATGGAGCAACAATCCACTAACGTGAGTATATAACTGTTTCTCTTTTTGCTACGAGTAAGTGGACCCACAATATCCACCGCTACTCGTTCGAAGGGTGTGCCCAAGATTGGCATTTCTCCCAGAGTGGCTGGGGCCGTCCAGTGTTTCGGCGCTGTCCTCTGGCACTGCGGGCATGATTTCACATATCTCTGGATATCGGCGTTGATACCTGGCCAATAATAATGACATGAAATACGCTGAATCGTGGCACTTATGCCCATGTGGCCACTAAACGGAAGGGCATGGCCCATTTCTAGGACCTGGGCTCGGTATGCTGATGGAACCACAAGTTGCCCATGTTCCTGTCCTCCATTTCCTGCTTTCCGATGCAACAGTCCATTTTTCTTGTAGAAATCTCCCTTTTGGAGAGGAGTGTGCGCTCTCGGTAGTTTTTTGTAGCAGGGTGCTAGAGATTGATCCTCTGTTTGTGCCTTTTTTAATTCCTCAGGAAGGATGTTGGGTGGGGATTCCAACTCCGTATTCCGTTTGGCCTGTCCTCTAGTGGTGACAGCCGCCACAACCAGAGGGTGAATGGGTTCTCCCAAGAACACATACCTACACCCTAAGATCAAGGGATAAATAGGGTCGTCCAAGATCGCTGCACTGATTTCCCCAGTCACATATTTTGATTTGACCTTAATCTTGGCTATGGCCAAACGCATAGGTGCTGCACTTTTAGTAGGTCCTTGTATTTCTATAGTGTCTTCTGTCATCTGGTCAGGCTTGACTAGGGATGCACAGACAACTGCGTCGAATGCAAGGCCTGTATCATAAAGGCAGGTCACCTCTTGGTCATTTACGAGGACTGTCTCAACGACCGGGGGATGTCGGGGTTTGTCCAGAGGTTCTTCCGGTCCATTTCCCCTTCCGGCACTTTTACGTAAGCAGGCAGCATGATGAGGTGGGTTTTTCCGGTTGCACTCCTGCGTATTGTGGGTGATGGTTCTACAGTGCTTACACCATTTTTCCCCTTGCCTCTGCTGCTGGAAATTAGATCTCTGAGTAGTCTTGTAGTCTGGCTTGTCATGCTTTTTGAAGTTAGTATACGGTGGTTTCACTTGGGGGTCCATGTGTGACTGAGCTGTCTGTCTAGGTACGTAATCTGGTTGTTTCCATCTGGGTGGTGGATTCTCTGATAGTGCTGCCTGATATCGTTCCGCTAACTGGACTATGGATTCTAAAGTGCTGGCCCCATTCTCTGTCAGGAATCTTCTCATGTTGGAAGTCATGGTGTCCTTCAGTTGTTCGATCATGACCATTTCCTTCAGGCCTTCCCAATCATGAGTAAAATTCCCTAGGGCACCCCACTTCTCCACGTAGGAATCCAGTCTCGCAGCAAACTGAGCAACGCTCTCGCCAACTTCCCTCCTAGAGTTACGGAACCTCTTCCTATAGGCGTCAGCATGTAGCTCATAACGAACCAATAGTGCCTTTTTCAAAGAGTCGTAGTCATCCTGTAAACCTGGAGGAAGCTTGCTATACACGTCATAAGCAGTTCCTCTAAGCCATTGCGGCAGTTTCAGGTTCCATTTGCTCTTCTCCAAACCAAACGTGGTGGCAAACTTCTCAAATTTGTCCAGATACACATCGACCGAGTCAACTCGTTCTGAGAAAGCTTCGAATGGAAACGTCAAGGGTCCCAAGTTTGACATGGGTGAGGATGGCAAAGGTCCTGTGCCCACTGCATGCAAGGAGGGCATATCATCTGACCGTGGCGATAGGTTGCCTGAGGAGGTAGATGCGGTCGCACCGGCTACCGGTTCAACTCTTTGAGCTTGTCCCTGCATCTCTAACTGCTTCATCTTCAATGCATGCTCGCGTTCATCTCTCTCGCTTCTTTCTCTAGCGTCTACAGCTTTTATCCTCTCATCTATTTCTGCTAACTTTATTCGCTCTTCTCTTTCAGCTTTCGCTGTTTCTCGAGCGTAATACTTATCAGTCTCAACACTGACATAATTTGCAAGGTCCACCCCACTATAACCTAGATCTCGACCGGCCTCCCCTAGTGCTGCCTTAAGCTTAACTATTTCAGCCATCTTTTGCAGTTAAAGTCCACACTGAGTAAGCTAGTGCTACCTTCCAATAGTATTTCTAACAACAAGTAAATACTAATTATTTATCAGACTGCTGTAGAATGAAATTACTACAGTTATGGAGACTTAAGGTCTGTAATTCAATGAAATACAAAATCAAGAACTAACTTAATTAAACACAACATATATAAAGGGATTCACCAATCAATGCCTGAATTTCTAGAAAAAATGTTTTCTGTCTTTCTAGAGCTCACTGTGTGAAAATACATGTGTTAAAATGGTATACTGTAATGACTGAATGGATGATACTATCCCAGAGGTATGATAAAATACATACGTTCAAATCCCGGACGAGCCCCCAGTGTCACGTAGCGTTTAAAGGATAAGAGAATTATTTAGAGGAAATAATAGATCTGATGTGGAAGATTTGGCTCAAGGAATCCCTGCTGGGTTTTCCCACTTCTGAAGGGTGACGAAGAGGGTAAATTCTCCTAACTCGACAGGTCTGGAAAAGATTGTAAGGAGATATTTGGTCTCTCGCTACCGTCGTCCCCTTCTCAGTTATCTATTATTATTATTCTTTAATTTATATTATATTTTACGAGCCCCCCCCCTCCCTTATAAAGGAAGATAAACATAGACAATATTCAACATCTAATGGAAGGAACAAAGCGTGGGGTACAGTATATACACCCAATTGGTTTATTGCAATAAAATGAATAGATGGTGAATGATAGTATTGTCGATGGAATTAGTGTCTGCTGTATGTATTATGTGTCTCACAATTCAAGTGTTTTTCATCATGGATGACTAAACTAGGCATTGATGTAGTGAGTTCCCTTTTTCGTGGACTTAGCTTTTCAGCCCCCGGCTGATAGTGAAGTGTGGTTAGTTCTCCGGTATATAGGGCCGACACAAGGGTTTCATGCATCGTAGGCAAGACTTAAAATGTGTGCCCCAGTAGTATTCTGTATCATCCATCTGCCTATCTATCCATCACCCTGCCTACAAACAAGCTTATCTATTCCCGCCCATTTATCTGTATAATATCTATAATATTTATCTGCTTGCTACATATTATTATGATTGATTGTATGATGTGATAATAACAATACAGTGCACGGGTACGACATGGAACATTATCACAAAATAAACTTTTATCTTCTTCTTCTTCCGCCCTCTTCCCCTGGTCATCAAATTCATTGGCACTGAAGGAGTTACAGTAGCCTATATACTACGCTAAAAGAAATAGCTAATAGGGATCACAATAAATAGTTTTTAAAAAGAAATAAATTTTTTTTAAAAATGTATTCTTAATATTACATAAAATATTTAGGTAATGTTTTTTCTTTATTTAGAAATAATTATTAGCTTATTTAATTTAAATAATTTTTTTAAACACCAAATAAAAATTACATTTAGTTGCAGTGCACTCCTAGGACCTTTGCGCCCTAGGCGACTGCCTAGGTTCATCTAATGGATGGGCCGACCCTGTGTGTTTATATATATATATATATATATATATATATATATATATATATATATATATATATATATATATATATATATATATATATATATATATATATATATATATATATATATATTCAATGCATTCTGGATAAGCGGAACTCGCTTAAGCCGAATTTAGGTTAAGTCATATTTCAGTTAAGTCGAAGCAATTTTGCAGGTCCTGGCCAGAAGTCTTCTTTGGTAGAAACTCCTGATTAGCAGAATTTTAGATAAGCCGAAGTATTTTAGATGGCCAAATATGTATGTGTGTGATTGTGTGTACATATAATTGGTAGTTCATCCAGCTCTCATCTGACTTACACCACTCTTCTCCCTTGAATATATTTTCAACTAGGTCACCTGTCTAGCCGAAACACTTGTCGGACGGGGGGACTTCTTCTGATGATCAGATTGCTTCCTGTTGTATCGCTCTGTAAAGAGTTTCCTATCATCATCCCCTGCCTGCGCCATCCATGACATCCCTGTCTTTATTCTTCCTCCTTTAATGTTAGCTATGTCCCATGCAGAGGATGCCTTTTGTCTGTGGTTACTCCCATATACGCTTTTACCTGGGCCATCGTATATTTGGATCTAATTGACAGCAATCCAAGCATGTGCCGCATCATCACAATAGGGGTATCTCACGTGCAGCCCAAGACTATAAGCATTCCTTCGTTTTAAATGCGTTCCAGTCGTTCACACTGTGATGTAATGTTTTGTCTTTATTTATAAAAAATTATTAGCTTATTTAATTTCAATAATTTTTTGAACCAAAAAAAAAATAACATTTAGTTGCAGTGCGCCCCTTGGACCTTTGCGCCCTAGGCGACTGACTAGGTTCACATTAATTTGTTGTGATGTGCAACAGGATGGAAAGCAAGGGCAATAAGTTGATAAAATGATCTTTATTGATGATATATTTATGATGATACAAATATCCTTTAACAAAGCTAGATTATTTTTTAAATACTGATAGAAACATATCGTTACCAAGTGCATTACACCTAGTTACACATAACATTTTGTTATAATTATCCCAAGTAAATGGAACACATAGCATACCTTTGTGTGTTGTTTGTTTATTTATTTACTGTTAAAAAGCAGCTGAGGAAAGTCACCTCAGGGGCGCATTCCCATAGTCAGCTATAACTGATGGGGGGCTATTATTATTCTTAACAAATTATTTCTTCACTCTTATCTAACTGGTTTATGTCAAATTAAAAAAGAGAATAAACTGCTATTTTGTTATATAAAATAGTTTGTCATATTAACATTCAATCTAAAAATGAGATCCGGCCTGCATGACTTAATAAAAAGGTAAAGGATCCCGTTACACGCCCATTGAGGGATATTGGGAATATGGTGTTAGGCCCATATTTTTTTGACCATCTGCACACTAGGGGTGATGTAGTCAGCATCACGCCGGCCGCCTTAACCTTCCCCGAGTTGCTCTGGTACCCAATTCATGTGGCTGGGTCGACCCTGGAGCCGTTTGCGGTCTAAAAAATCCCACTTCAACTGGGAATTGAACCATGGACCACCGAGCTAAGAAGCCAGTGCACTAACTACTGCGCCTCCGCGGCTTAATAGCTATTAGCAATTCTTGCGTTCCCTTGTTACGTAAATTTAGTGGCCATTTTAGATTTTACTTCTTTTATTTAGCTCCTGAAAATAAAAAGTACAACTTGTTATTAAAATGGCAGTAATTGTTCCTTCTTTTGAAATTTGTTTCATGTATATTTAATCGAATCTTGTGGGGATATAGACATTTTAAAATAGGAAGTGGCGTTTTAATCAGCCTGTAAATATGAAAAGGGAAATAACTCGCAGTGATGAACTTAAAAAAGAGAATGTGGAAGGTCAGGTTATCACGAAGAGAAGAACAGAACGAAAAGTGCGGGGAAACGAATCCAGCATATGAAAGAGGGGATGACGAAGACAGTGACTGATAGTGAGAAACAAGTAGTAACCCCCTTCAGTCGTTATGACAACGGGAATGCAGCCTCGTGATAGCCGTCAGCTGCTGTATTTTTCTTGTGTTTCTTACCGCGTCTTCTTTTCTCTTCTGCTTGCTGTGAGAGCTTCTTTTCGCCCAAACGGAGGCGGCGCAGTAGGGAGCATCGCCACTTGGGGCGATCGGCAGCTTCATCCTCTCAGGCTGCAGGATTTATGTCCAGTGCCTTCATTTTTCTCTTGCACACATCTTTGAACCTCAGCTGTGGTCGTCCGGCTGTTCTTCTGCCGTCTGCCAATTGTCCGTATAAAATATCTTTCAGGGATGCGATCATCTTACATTATCCTTACTGACCTTCTATGATTTTGCTCGTTCTGATTAGCCTCGAACTGATTTAACTCAGTAAAATATCCATTTTCCTATGAATCCATGCTGGTCATTAATTTGTACATTTGATTGTTATGAAATTCATTGCATTCTGTGCAGGCAAGGGAGAAAACCAAAAATGCAACCAATAAAAAAATTCATTCACACTATCCTCAGTATCTGGTATGTCCACCGTGTGCTTGCAAACAAGCTTGACAGCGGCTCCGCATGGAACGCACAAATCTCTGAAGGAAATTCCAGGGAATCAAGTCCCATTCACGTTTAAGAGCAGCTTCGAGCTGTTGCAGATTAGCTGGAGAACCTTGCCTGTAGACTCTGCGTCCAAGCTCGTCCCACAGATGTTCTATAGGGGACATGTCTGGTGATAGGGCAGGCCAAATCAATCGTCACAATGTTCTGCTGCTGTAGATATTGCTGCGTAATGCATGCGGTGTGCGCACGTGCGTTATCCTGCTGGAGAAGCTGCAAGTCTGGATAATTTGTGAACGTAGGAGCACCCAATGCATCCAGAACCTCATCTCGATATGTCACAGCATTAACATTTCCACGGAAGACGTGAAGAGGCAAGCGATGGTGAAAACTGAATCCTCCCCAAATGTGGATACTGCCACCTCCAAATCGGTTGTGCTGACGAACACAGCAATCTGCAAAGCGCTCTCCACACCGTTGCCAAATCCGCATACGTCCATCAGCAAAGGATATGTTGAATCTGCTCTCGTCTGTGAATAGGACAGCATTACACTGCAGTCTAGTCCATCTAAAATGTTGCTATACCCATTGCAGGCGCTGCTGACGATGTCTGTGAGTCAAGTTTGGCCCAACATAAGGTCGTCTTGCAGTAAGGCCTGTATCTCTGAGTCGTCGTATGACTGTCATTCGAGAGACTTGCCCACGTCTACCCACTATTGCTCTTGCTGTTTGACTTGCCGGGAGAGAACGATTCCTTAGGTGACTCAGCACAATATGACGATCTTGCGCAGGGGTAGTAACTCGTGGTTGGCCACTCCGAAGTCTATCCCGGGCACTGCCAGTGGTTCCGTAACGTTCATTGAGACGTACAATAGTGCTGTGGTGGCAATTCATCCTTCTGGCAATGGCCCGCGAGCTCATTCCGGTCTCCAACATACCAATGGCTCGTTTTCAGATAGTCGTGGCATTTCAAGCACATGTACTGGGTGTTTTGTCTCAACGGCCTTTTTTATACCGAGTATACTGCCACAACGCGTACACATTTTCAGGGTCATAGCTGTTGGGAATCGTGTTGCACGTGTAACTTTCATTGTTTTCATGTAGTCTGTGCACAAACCCGTGGGTTGAATCATGCACTTTCCATTCCAGCAGCCATTCGCTCTCTACCTCATGACAAACACGGGGAAAATCCATTCCCACACTTTTTTATTCCAGCTTTTCGGCATCAGTACATATAATAGTGGTGCGTTTTTAATGTGCTTCAGTATATATTTACAGATAACAAATTTAATAATCAACTATCGTTTACAAATGTAAAATAAATAAGGGTGGGGTGAATTTAGATAGAATCTTTAAAATTTCCGCACAGGTGATGGTCTGATTTGAAAAAAAAAACTTCTTTATTCGCGAGTTCACTTGGCAGCTTTGAATAGGTACTTAGCTGCCAGCAAGATGTTGGTTGGTTTCTGCTCCAGCCGGCGCTTGTTCTTTGCAGGTTATGGACTGGGTCACTGGTCAAGTCTGGTGGCTGCAACACATCCCTCGTAGTATCATGGCGTTAATGCGAAGATGGTCCAGTGTCTTTTAGGACCGTCTGCTGTAGGTGTCTAGCTTTGACTGCATGCCACTTATACCACTCACTTGTTCCACAGATAGCACCACCAATTAGTACCACCAACTAGTATCATGGAATAAGAGAGAAACAAATACCCTCCTGGGTAATGGGTTTCCTGTCACGAAAATTAGGTGGCCCTCCTTTTCATTCCACCATCCCATCTGCCTCAGAACTTTATCCTCTCTGAACATTAATATTAATTCCAGTGATCGGAAAACATCCATTGAATTTATATTGAACATGTTTACATTTACATTTGTACTGGTTGAAAAGGTTAATATAATAAATATGTACATCCGTTCTATCGTCATTCATCCCCTGCTCCACATGGCACTTGGGACCACCTCTGCTTTTGGTTCTCTATCAGAAACCTGCATAAAGCAGTCACCAGCTCTTGCAGTCGTGGTTCATGAAACCGTCATTCTGTATGCTGAGGTTGCCAGCGTCGTATGCCTTGAACATCCACTAGCAATTTTTACATGTTAATAAATGCAAAATATAGAATTATAAAATGTACAACATACCCCACAAATATCTTGGGAATACACACTTCTGACTTAGAGAAATAGTTAAGGTAAGTTGATTAAGATGCCTCTTACAAGTGCTCTGGGTTGTTACTTTACAATAGACTTAGTGTTCAGGTTTCTAGGATTCCGGGCTTTCCGTATTAATAAAGGTAGAGCTGTCGTTGTGTAAATTCACAAGATATTCAAACACGTTGTACGGTCCTTTAAAATGGAATCCTGATCATATTCCTTATTCTGGCTTGTCTGGCTGTCTTCTTGACGAGTTAAAATTCACAGTGTGGTAAACTCCCAAAGCGCTAAATTATAAAGCAACGTTCGGCCAACATCCAGATTGCTACTATATGACATGGCTCCAAACAGAAATATTGTATTTTTATATCTCAAATGCCAAGCCAATAGCATGCAAAAATGCGTATATATTTCCCATTCTCTCATGAAACATTCCTGAGTAACAAACGCAAAAATAAATGCGTTGTTTACAGTCATCATATATGGTATGACAGCTTCCGTTTTTTATCGATCATGTTTACACTCACGATTTCATAACCTATACCAAATAATCTCCTTCAAGATGGATAATTCTTCCCCGGTCAGTCTGTCCGGAAAGGATTATCTCATTATCAATGAACTATTATCAGTGATAATATAATCGACTGTGGTCATCCCAAAGTTGTTTACTCACTAATCCGGTCGCGCTCCATGCACTGTCTGTTAGGAAAATGTGTTACACATTAGTAAGCCACACTTCTCTCTACAGAACCAAGGTGTAAATGTGGGTTCGAACGAAAGTGATCGTTTACCCCTGATCAGCAAGAGATGGTCGCTGAAGTCTCAACATGGCTAGAATCGAGGGAAGGGGGTGTAAACAATGATTAAGTACAGAAAATAGGATGTAGCGCAATAATGTAGGTGATAAACACGAATGTTAGGAAAAGAGAACGGACAATTCTGTCACACAGTCATTATGGTAGATGAGGAAGTCAGAACAGTAGAAATGTCACTGACATAGCTGAGGTTCATTCAGTCATTAGCGTTCAGCTCCCTAAGAAGTGTAGACATTCCAAAAACCTCATGCTAAGTTTTCCTTTCCGTTGTTTCAGCTCCAGATTTTCTCATGTCTATCTCATCCCTTTAATTTCTGTCTCCAGTTCTCATCTAGATTTTTTTTATATTTTGTTTGTTGGGCTCCCTCTACCATTCTTACCCTGGTGGTTCCACAACAAGGACTGTCTTATAATGTTATCAATAGGGTTCCTAAACATGTGTCTTATCCATCGCTGTCACGAAATGGATTTAGGACTAGAGACTGTCTACATATAGTGACAAGACAATAGTAAGAAGGAAGACTGAAATGATAGATTCAGATAGAAATATAGTGCAAACTGTGAAAGTTGAGACCATTGGCTCCGAGGTTGAGAACCGAGGTTGATTCTTTCCTCGCCACTTCGGACGTTTAAATTGCTATGGCCTCGAACCACCTCTAACTACCCTATGGGGATAAGGTTCAATTAAGATTCACAAACACCAAGGTACAGACAACATATAGCTACTGTACTAAAGGAAATGACTGATGCCAGCTACAATTTATACAAGTTTATTATACACCTATAAACAACAAACATATGCATGTCCCATACATCAAGTGCGAGGATGCACTCCTGAAAAACAAAAATCAAGCACAGTTAAAAAAAATGCATCCACCCCAACCCTTCTCCCACAATTGCAACCTGTATGGAGAAAGAAGGTAAGGTTAACTGAACTGAACTACACTGCACTTGATGTCGCCTACACTCCAAACTAGCTGTTCTAAATTCTAACTCTAAGTCCACTGATAGCTGGAACGACGGCGAAGTGACTACACAATCTCTGCACAGACTTCGGTTCTACACAGCCTATCCTGGAATCTCCTGAACACAACTAACTGCACCTCTAAACTTCAGCAGCTGTCCTCTGCTATGATTCACCAAAACTAACAGTTCTGCCTATCTGTGCTGACTTCAGTAGAGAGAATGTTTACCCTATCTCTCTCCACTACTCTGGATTTGACTGAGGGTTAACAGAACCCCCCCTGGATTCTGGGCTGGAACTGTAGCTGACTTCTACCACTCTGAAATTACCTGCCCGAGTATCTATCACTGGGCCGTCGGCTTTTTATGGCCGTGAAAAAGCGAACACAAAATTACCACAACGCTGGCAGCCTGCCAAATCTGCGTGTGTAACGAGCGTCAGAGCTCAGGATTTATCCACAAAAATCCTATTCGCTGGAAAATGTCTTCCCCTGGCTGGGAAAACGTATTTTCTTCCTCTCCTTCCACTACTGGCAACTAACGTAAAACCCTTGCGGTTCTGCGAATGCCCCAACTTTGCCGTGGGAGAAATTTTGTGGTCTCAAAATTCCGCTCTCATTCCCACAAAGCCGGTACCTGCTGTTTTAGACAAAACAAAACAACAGCTAAACAAACCATCATAATACATTTCAAATAACAATTAACTTCCTTACTCTTCACCACGTAACTCCCCTCTCTACCTGAGCCTACAAAGTAAACATTGGCTAACCCAGATCGCTTGTTCTGCCTGACTAACTCCGAGCAACAATAATATTTTCAATGGCCCGTCTGGGCAGACGTACTGTGGCCTACTTCTTACGCTGACGCTAATGCCGTAAGGATTAATAAAAATTAAAACTAGTCCTCTCTAGGAATTCCTAAAATTCCCGTCAGTATGATTAATCACCTCAAAATTGAAATAAAATATTCCCTTAACATAAATAAATTTCATCTCCATCTTCTGAATACACAGAATAACAAAGCACAATCAATAACCTATAACCCTGTTTATGCTAGCATCTACATGCCGTCAAAAGTTATACATAATGGTTATCCATTAAATCTCAGTAGTTACAAACACGTGGTTACAATTTTATGACCACGTGCTTCTCTCCCCCTCGTCCCTCTGAACATCGTATCAATAAAGATACCGTAACCACGCGCTCACGTGCTTCAATTAATACCTCTATCACTTCCGTCCACAGATATATGCGTAACTATATAAATAGCGAGCATCAAGACTCTCAATAAAATCACAAATGAAAATACACATTACACACGCTCCCGACTATTCTGTAAATACCTATGATTCGCAGATGCGAGTTTCTCTCCCGACCGACTTTGCAATAATACAAAGCGGTGATATCTCAACTTTTAAACCATGCCGCTATTCTTTCAACAAGGAATTAAATGGACCTATAAATTTTCAAGTCTATCACTAAGATCGTATTGATGGCTCTGGAGTTAAGAATTAAATTAAACTAAAACTTCCCAAGAAACTTAAATGATCGGCTAGGACTAGAAAAATTAAATAAAGTCCTCACGCAAAAATTCATGCTTACCAAATCTCGAATGTCCTACTGAAGGCAATCGACTTGACTCTGGCAACCCGGCCTTGGCAATTAATTTTTAGAGACCGAACTTATGAAGTTCGGGCGTATTTATTCTCAAGCCCCCCACGCGCCGACTTCATGACGTCATATGCGCGGCGTGGTTCTAAAGCCAATGGGCGCTCTGCATTTCAACTGCAGTTAGCTCTCCGCCAATCAGAACCTTAGATCTTTCTGATGCAACCAGTCCCCGCTAGACAAAGAACCGGGAATTGGTCCTAGCCCTATACTGCGGAAATGAAGCAAAAATGGCCGCAAATAATTTAACTCCCGAAAAATGCGTATATGGCCACGCAATATCTTTAAAAAAAAGACACTGGTGCAAATCCTGATCCAGCCTCTATAATCTCAATCTAGAATAATACTTTCTAATTCCCTACACCCCCATTCTAAACACATAAAGAAGAACCATAAAGCAGATGAGATCAAACTCCCTCGTGATCTCATCTTGAAAAAAACGTAAATAATAGAAGGAGAAGAAACATGGAGAAGGATTTCATGTACTCCCTCCAAAAATATATTGAACAAATTGCAAGGAGAAAAAGACATGGGCCATTTGAAAGACAGAATCTCAGTACTCTCGTCACATCACTCCCCCCTTCAAAGATTGAGCAACGATCTCATTACTGAAATCTCTGTGTTTCACATTGGCCCTTAACTGTCTACAAGGCTGTCTGTCCTTACCCCTCCTATTCAGTGTTCTTCGACTTTCCTCTTTTGCGTTTCCTCCTTCTTCCTCTCCTAGAATGAGCTCCTATGCTCCGTTGGGAGAGTTGATCTCTCTTCAGACCTGTGCCGTCTAATGGCGGGTCTGAACTTTCCCTTGCTATGACCGTCAAAAGGCTGTTCTGGTCAGCTGATGTGACCGGCGGGCGCTGTGGCGACCTGGCAATGGCGACTTCCTCGCTGCGCGTCAGCAGAGTTGTGACTGCTGGTACCGTGCGAAACTGATGCAACGTCTCGGGTTCCTCTGGTGTAGACCTCCGATTTCTTGCTGGGTGTCTATTGGATCACGATCGACCTCAATAGCTTCTACCTTTGAAGAAAGGTAGGTAAGATCTGCCCCTGGCAGTGGTTCTGGACTCGCTCTTCCCCTACCAATCTGAAGCGGGACAGAGCTCTCCAAAATAGCTCCTTGCAAATGCGTAAGGTCGCTTTTCTCACTCTTTTCTGGCCTGAAAAGTTGGTGAGATGAAAATGTAGACCACGGGAGCTCTCCGTCTAACACCCTGGTTCTACCTTCAACCTTGCCCTCCCCTGTGAGAGTTACTGGCGTCAGTTGGAATGTGTCCTGCAGTGACACTTGACGGTTTAAGATCCCGTTAGATCGCGGAGAATCTGAGATAAAGCTCTCGGTAACTGGTTCCAATGTTCCGTGAAACGAATTGGAAAATATAGCCAATTTTTCAGGCTGCTCGTTACAAGAGTTGTTTCCTGTAAACGGGATACGAGAGTTGTGGAGCCCATCTCCGTCTATAGGCAAACGGATACTCAGATCACTGTCCTCCTCCGTTTGAGTAAAGTGCTGGTCGGATGGGGCTCCAGGGCTGGTTGGAACTATATGCTCGCTCAGACCGCTATCTTGTGCCCTATGAAGATGGCGCTGGTCATTGACATATGTAATACCGCTCTTGTCAGTATGTCCCTCACTTGAAGGAGCTAATACCATCGGGGGCCTAATTCCCGACAACAAAGAGTGTACTTCCGGAATCAGAGGCGTCGTCACCACTGTTTGGCCGGTTGGCTGAACAGGGCTGGCGGGCGAATTTGCCTCTGCAAATAACATATCACTGTCGTCAGAGGCGTTGCACCCCTCGTTGGCACGACAGCTATGTTTGAGCTCGCTCGGGGCTCCGTGAATTAGGGGTTCTCCTTTTTCACTTATCTGGCCTGCAGTAGGCCCCCTTGCATCAGCAAGGATCGGTGTGGGCGGGTTCCCCAAAACTAAATATGGGTTACCGAGAATGAAGTCGTAGGCCGGCTGAGCCGTTACAGCTGCCTTGATGGTGCCAGACACGAACCTACATTTCACCTCAATATTGGCTACCGGAAAGCACTGTGAAGTCCCTTTCCTTAAAACTCCACCAATATTCACTTTTTCCTTCGTCATCTGCCAGGGCTTCACCAGATGTCGGGCGACTATGCTGGGGTATGTAAGCCCGCTGTCAAATAAGCATGTTGTCTCAGTCCCGTTCACTTCTGCTGGCCCGCTGTTGGAAAACAACTTCTCTGACTGGAAGGGTTTCCACTTCTTCCCTTGTTTCACCCTCACAGGCCTTAAACACGCCATCTGATGAGCGGGTTGTTTGTTTGGGCACCGTGTTGTCCAATGAGAAGTAGTCCGACAGAACCTACAATATCTCTCATTATCTCCCCGGTTCCTGACGGGTTCATGAGACGTCGGCCCCTGTGTTCTGTTAGGCGGCTGGGAGCGCATGTTATGACTGGGAGGGGGCTCCTTGCGAGACGGCCCTTGCGGTTGGTGAGCTGAAGAGGAAGGCGAATGCGATGAAGATGCTCCCTTGTCCGGGGCTGGCAGGTCAGGGTGTTTTCTTTTCTGGCCCAGTACTTCGGCCTGTGCCGACTGGAACCTTTCAGCAAAAAGAATTATCTGGTCCAGTTGCTGTGCGCCCTGCTCCGCCAGGTACTTCCTTAAGTCCGGAGACATATTGGCCTTTATCTGTTCGCACAGAACTAATTCTTCCAATCCTTCAAAAGATTTAGCCAAACCCGACAACTCTCTCCAGCGAGTGAGGTAATTCCTCAGCCTCTCTGCGAACTGGGGAAAACTTTCTCCTTTCTCCAGTCGACTTTCCCGAAACATTGTTTGGCACTTCCGGGGAGTCCATTGGAATCGCTGTAACAGGGCGTTCCGCAGAGCCTCAAAGTTACCTTGGTCATCTACCAGCATCTTGCTATAGACCTCATAACCATGTCCTCTTAGAGATTGAGATAATTTGAGACACCAAAGACTATCATCCAGCCCGTATGCCTTTGCCATCCGTTCAAATTTTTCTAAAAATACCTCAATTTTCTCATTCCCGTTAGGAAAAGAGTCCATCGGAAAATTCATGGCTGCCATCCGGGGCCCTCCGTTTCCTGAGGTGTCTGTTGCCCCTGCTCCGGGAGAATCTCCGTTAGCCGAACTGCCTTCCGAAGATCGGTACTGCAGTTCCAGTGAACGCAGGGCAAGTTCATGCTGTCTCTCTGCTGCCTTCTCCCTCTCTTGGGCTTCCCTCTGTGCTAACTTCTCCTGGGCTTCCCTCTGTGCTATCTTCTCCTGGGCTTCCCTCTGTGCTATCTTCTCCTGGGCTTCCCTCTGTGCTATCTTCTCCTGGGCTTCCCTCTCTGCCATCTTCTCCTGGGCTTCCCTCTCTGCTTTTCTCTCTCTGCCTGTCGGGTCTTCTCTTCTTTCTCCGCTTCCCTTTTCTCTCTCTCCGTCTGCCGGTCCTGTTCCCTCATAATGTAAGCCCTAGTCTCGGTCTCATTCATCCCCATGCTTTTAGCTGCGTCCTTCCATGCAGTAAGTAGCTTGACCAATTCAGCCATCTTACCTGACAAATCAGCAGTACTCACAACGAGGGGAAATGACAAAAAAGGAACAAGAAAAATTTACTGTTACCTACTAGGAATATGCTGTCGCAAAAACCCGCACTCAGACTAGCACCAAGTCTGACTAATAACTACCTGAAAAAAATTCAAGTTATCCAGCTACCCAAAACCCGAATTTACTTTCCTGTTAAGAAAAAAAAAATTCAATTAGCCATCAATTACCTCTAAGTCATAAACAACCTTACTACAACTATCATCTAACTAACTGTAACCTGTGGAAAAAAAACTTATAGCTGGATCAGTCTTAATATAGCTCAAGTCTAGGGGATATTATAAAGAAAATCTATTTTTCAGAACTTCCTACAGAGACAATCTATGAATCTAGAATTGATCCCAACAAAGATGATCCCAAGGACGACGCCACCCACTTTGTCAAGATCACAGAATTGAACGTACCAAAGATGATTCACCGGACGATAGCACCCACTTTGTCACGAAATGGATTTAGTACTAGAGACTGTCTACATATAGTGACAAGACAATAGTAAGAAGAAAGACTGAAATGATAGATTCAGATAGAAATATAGTGCAAACTGTGAAAGTTGAGACCATTGGCTCCGAGGTTGAGAACCGAGGTTGATTCTTTCCTCGCCACTTCGGACGTTTAAATTGCTATGGCCTCGAACCACCTCTAACTACCCTATGGGGATAAGGTTCAATTAAGATTCACAAACACCAAGGTACAGACAACATATAGCTACTGTACTAAAGGAAATTACTGATGCCAGCTACAATTTATACAAGTTTATTATACACCTATAAACAACAAACATATGCATGTCCCATACATCAAGTGCGAGGATGCACTCCTGAAAAACAAAATCAAGCACAGTTAAAAAAAATGCATCCACCCCAACCCTTCTCCCACAATTGCAACCTGTATGGAGAAAGAAGGTAAGGTTAACTGAACTGAACTACACTGCACTTGATGTCGCCTACACTCCAAACTAGCTGTTCTAAATTCTAACTCTAAGTCCACTGATAGCTGGAACGACGGCGAAGTGACTACACAATCTCTGCACAGACTTCGGTTCTACACAGCCTATCCTGGAATCTCCTGAACACAACTAACTGCACCTCTAAACTTCAGCAGCTGTCCTCTGCTATGATTCACCAAAACTAACAGTTCTGCCTATCTGTGCTGACTTCAGTAGAGAGAATGTTTACCCTATCTCTCTCCACTACTCTGGATTTGACTGAGGGTTAACAGAACCCCCCCTGGATTCTGGGCTGGAACTGTAGCTGACTTCTACCACTCTGAAATTACCTGCCCGAGTATCTATCACTGGGCCGTCGGCTTTATTATGGCCGTGAAGAAACGAACACAAAATTACCACAACGCTGGCAGCCTGCCAAATCTGCGTGTGTAACGAGCGTCAGAGCTCAGGATTTATCCACAAAAATCCTATTCGCTGGAAAATGTCTTCCCCTGGCTGGGAAAACGTATTTTCTTCCTCTCCTTCCACTACTGGCAACTAACGTAAAACCCTTGCGGTTCTGCGAATGCCCCAACTTTGCCGTGGGAGAAATTTTGTGGTCTCAAAATTCCGCTCTCATTCCAACAAAGCCGGTACCTGCTGTTTTAGACAAAACAAAACAACAGCTAAACAAACCATAATAATACATTTCAAATAACAATTAACTTCCTTACTCTTCACCACGTAACTCCCCTCTCTACCTGAGCCTACAAAGTAAACATTGGCTAACCCAGATCGCTTGTTCTGCCTGACTAACTCCGAGCAACAATAATATTTTCAATGGCCCGTCTGGGCAGACGTACTGTGGCCTACTTCTTACGCTGACGCTAATGCCGTAAGGATTAATAAAAATTAAAACTAGTCCTCTCTAGGAATTCCTAAAATTCCCGTCAGTATGATTAATCACCTCAAAATTGAAATAAAATATTCCCTTAACATAAATAAATTTCATCTCCATCTTCTGAATACACAGAATAACAAAGCACAATCAATAACCTATAACCCTGTTTACGCTAGCATCTACATGCCGTCAAAAGTTATACATAATGGTTATCCATTAAATCTCAGTAGTTACAAACACGTGGTTACAATTTTATGACCACGTGCTTCTCTCCCCCTCGTCCCTCTGAACATCGTATCAATAAAGATACCGTAACCACGCGCTCACGTGCTTCAATTAATACCTCTATCACTTCCGTCCACAGATATATGCGTAACTATATAAATAGCGAGCATCAAGACTCTCAATAAAATCACAAATGAAAATACACATTACACACGCTCCCGACTATTCTGTAAATACCTATGATTCGCAGATGCGAGTTTCTCTCCCGACCGACTTTGCAATAATACAAAGCGGTGATATCTCAACTTTTAAACCATGCCGCTATTCTTTCAACAAGGAATTAAATGGACCTATAAATTTTCATGTCTATCACTAAGATCGTATTGATGGCTCTGGAGTTAAGAATTAAATTAAACTAAAACTTCCCAAGAAACTTAAATGATCAGCTAGGACTAGAAAAATTAAATAAAGTCCTCACGCAAAATTCATGCTTACCAAATCTCGAATGTCCTACTGAAGGCAATCGACTTGACTCTGGCAACCCGGCCTTGGCAATTAATTTTTAGAGACCGAACTTATGAAGTTCGGGCGTATTTATTCTCAAGCCCCCACGCGCCGACTTCATGACGTCATATGCGCGGCGTGGTTCTAAAGCCAATGGGCGCTCTGCATTTCAACTGCAGTTAGCTCTCCGCCAATCAGAACCTTAGATCTTTCTGATGCAACCAGTCCCCCGCTAGACAAAGAACCGGGAATTGGTCCTAGCCCTATACTGCGGAAATGAAGCAAAAATGGCCGCAAATAATTTAACTCCCGAAAAATGCGTATATGGCCACGCAATATCTTTAAAAAAAAAAAAGACACTGGTGCAAATCCTGATCCAGCCTCTATAATCTCAATCTAGAATAATACTTTCTAATTCCCTACACCCCCATTCTAAACACATAAAGAAGAACCATAAAGCAGATGAGATCAAACTCCCTCGTGATCTCATCTTGAAAAAAACGTAAATAATAGAAGGAGAAGAAACATGGAGAAGGATTTCCTGTACTCCCTCCAAAAATATATTGAACAAATTGCAAGGAGAAAAAGACATGGGCCATTTGAAAGACAGAATCTCAGTACTCTCGTCACAATCGCCAACGTCTTTTTCTCATCTGCCGGCTATCCCATCGTTTTTTTTTTTTTTTTTTTTTTGCGTTCGCCCGCTCATACTCGAGGCGAAATGTCAGGTTATTATTTTATGTCTAACCTGACATTGATTTTACGTGAGTATCCCTTTATTTCTTGTACAGAGACAGGTGTCCCTCGCCATTCAGGCAAATACTCGCCGATTTCGGAGGTACCCATTGCAGCTGGGTCGGCTCAGGAGCCGCCAGTCCCTGGTCGACGACACTCCTTCAAATGTCCTCGCCAGGTCTCGAGTTAATCCAGTACAAATCCCGGTCGACGAAAAATCCTCAAATGCCGTCGCCCGGGTTTGATCCTGTATCACCCGGTCGCCAGAGCGGTGTTGTAACCACTACGCTAGCGCGGCTCCCCATCCCATCGTTTAGAACCTTCAAACCACAAAAACTTCAAACAAAAGTACTGGACTTCATTGGCCGAACTGAAATGGTCATCCTAAAATAGAAATCGAGGGCGTTAAAAATATTTAATTTAAAGAAAATAAGTTAAAGGTATGCACTTGCAAAAATGTAGAATCGTACACATATCTTGGCAGCAATATAGACAAAGTTGGAGGGGCAGACAGTGATGTCAAAATAAGAATACAAAAAGCAAGAGGAGCTTTCACTGCATTGGGAAACATATGGAGATCAAGAGAAATCAGATCTAACACAAAAATAAGAATCTTCAACTCAAATGTCAAGTCAGTACTATTATATGGTTCTGAAACATGGAGACCAACAAAGACAACAACCAAAATGCTACAGACTTTCATAAATGGTTGCTTGCGTAGAATAGAAGTATTAAAATGGTATGACAAGGTTACCAACGTGGAACTGAGGACAAGAACTAGATAAGTGCCAGTGGAACAAGAGGTGAGAAGAAGACGATGGCGATGGATAGGACACACACTTAGGAAACCTGTTGATAGCAGTATAAGGCAGTCCTTGTTCTGGAACCCACAGGGCAAGAGAGGCAGAGGTAGACCAATAAGCACATGGAGAAGAGAGCTGGAAACAGAGGTGACAATGATGAGGAGAACGTTGAAAGAACTTGAGATGATGGCACGCGACAGAAGGACTTGGCATGTGTTTGTTGAAGGCATATGCCACTTGGGTAGTGGAGGGTTATGAAGACGAAGAAGATGCACTTGTAAGAAATATTAAAATCAGTGAGGACACTATACAACAGAAACTTGACAGAAGCTATAAAGCACTCCATGGATTCTAACGAAGGTCCATCCGAACGGCACCATCGCCTTGCTGCGAGAGTGAACCGTGACGAGACACTTGACCAACTAAGCACCCGAAATGCAACCGTATGCTTTCCGGGAAACAAAACGATAAATAACAATGAAAGACAGAGATGATAAAGCAAACAATGACAAACATGGGTGATAAGAAAGCGATAAAAACGGGTGATAAGACAACGATAAAAGACGGGGGTGAAAGAAAATGATAAAAAAGCAGGGGTGATAAGAAAACGATATAAACAGATGTGATAAAAAAAACAGGTTAGAAAAAAAAAGAGACAGGGGTGATAAGAAAACGATAAAAAACGTGGATGATAAGAAAACGATAACAGGCAGGGGTGATGCCATATGATGATGTCAGTGTAATACAGATATCAAGCATATGTTGTAATGATGATGATGATTATTACGCTGATGATGATTATAATGGTCAATGTGTGTGTGTGTGTGGGGGGGGGGGGGGGAATGATAAAGAAAGAGAGGTTGTTTGCGTAACAGTAAATTGCGTAGGCCTGTGTGTATGTTAAGTGCGAATGAAAAGTGGTCAGTCTGGTTTGTACGTGAGTTTGCCTCGTGCGGATTGTGGGTCAAAACACGGGATAATAGTTCAAGGTGCAAAGTACAGTAGTTAGTTTTGGACTGAGAGGTGAACTGGGAGGTTGCGTGTAGAGCGGAGAAGATGGCTAGATGTTATGGCTGAATCTTGTTGTTTAATTCTGAAGGAAGAATTAGGAATTATTACCTTGGATATTTGTATTTCATATAATGTTTGTGTTTCATGACTTTTCCGTAATACAGTGTTCAGTTTGGGACTAAATTTCGGTGTTGATTGGTTACTCAGGAATGGATGTGTCAATTATGGTGTAAGAAGATAGAAAGCATCTTTGAGGATTAATTAATGTGACAGCATGCATCTCCCAGCATGTGTCAGGTGATAAGAAAACGATAACAGACAGGGGTGATAAGAAGACGATAAAAAACATGAATGATGAGAAAACGATAATAGACAAGGGTGATAATAAAATAATAACTTACAGGGGTGACCAAGGTGAGATCAATCAGAATGATACAAATAGGCAGAGAGGGAGAGAGAGAGAGAAACAGAGAGAATGAATCTTTCGCTCTTCAGTAATATTCAGCAATACATTCATCATTTCCCAGTTCACTTCTTATGCAGCCGTCACTGCAGCTGTTCCTTAAGAAACCTGCACACACAAAAAATGCATGCGCTCTAACAGCCGTGATTCTTCGTTTTTTTTTTTTTTTTTTTTTTTTGCCTTCTACTGGCGAGGCGCGTTCCTTTCAACCTATTCGGTTATATCAGAGCGCATTTACCATCCAAAAAAAAGTCAACTCTGTTGACTGCTAACCCGATCAGCGTTGATAGATACTAAGTCCTGAAAAGGACCAACATTATCTATCTGCTAGCACAATGCCTGTCACGTAGCGTTTAAAGGATAAGAGAATTATTTAGAGGAAATAATAGATCTGATGTGGAAGATTTGGCTCAAGGAATCCCTGCTGGGTTTTCCCACTTCCGAAGGGTGACGAAGAGGGTAAATTCTCCTAACTCGACAGGTCTGGAAAAGATTGTAAGGAGATATTTGGTCTCTCGCTACCGTCGTCCCCTTCTCAGTTATCTATTATTATTATTCTTTACTTTATATTATATTTTACGAGCCCGCCCCCCCCCCCCCCCCCCCCCCACCCCCCCCCTCCCTATAAAGGAAGATAAACATAGACAATATTCAACATCTAATGGAAGGAACAAGGCGTGGGGTACAGTATATACACCCAATTGGTTTATTGCAATAAAATGAATAGATGGTGAATGATAGTATTGTCGATGGAATTAGTGTCTGCTGTATGTATTATGTGTCTCACAATTCAAGTGTGTTTCATCAGGGATGACGAAATTTTGTGGCATTGATTAGGTGAGTTTCCTTTTTCGTGGGCTTAGCTTTTCAGCCCCTGGCTGATAGTGAAGTGAGGTTAGTTCTCCGGTCTCCTGACGTTGCCCCAGGTAGGTCTTGAATGGTTCGGATTTGCCTTCTCTGTGCTCGACTCCGTATTCTGCGCTGAGATTGGACTGTCGTGCAAGGCTCCACCATAGACTGAAGACAAATACGACGGCTTCATTAATTTACTAGCTTTAGAAAGCAGTCTTTCCCTAAGCCGTCCCTCTGCCAGTCATCTCAGATTTTAGTCTCTAACATCATATGTCTAGAGCCTAATCTTGAATTCAAGTTTCTCCTGTCTGTCCTTTATTATATTTCTCTGCCCCAGTGGCAGTATTATAATTCTTTAGAATTATCGTCAGCTTAACCCGATGAATTATTATAAATGTCAGTTAAACCCACCAACTTTTATCATAGAAATGTCGGCAACAGTATTCTAGTTCTGTGCCTCAGCCTAATCGTCATGTCATTATGATGAATTTAACAATTAATTGGACATCCGTGTTTTAGAATTGTCTGACAACATTATCACACACTTCATGTCTGGTCGCATCGTCATATAATTTATAATGAATATGTCACGGTCTGTCAACATTATCGGTAATATTAATTTCCATTAGTCTAAACGTCGGGTCGAAAATAATCAAATAATATGGAAATTAATAGCTATATATATTCCCGTTAACATTCTTATGAACATGTACATATCCCGTGGGATCATAAAATATACCCGATCACATGTGGCTGGATGTGATCGTAAAACAAAAATATGAATAAAGTAAACATACCAATCTTGCGTCGATTTTGCAAGGTACTACACATTTCATCACATTATATTCTAGCGAGATTTCACTTACCTACTCAAAGATGGACGCTAACCCGCAATTAGACACGTGGCTTCAGTGCTTTTAATGCGAGAATTCGCCGATAATTGGGTTTGACCTAGCTGTCTCAAAGTTTCCTGGGCAAGTGAAGAATGCTCGTGTTGCCGCCTTTTAGCGGGTCATTTCCGCTTGGACACGTGATCCGTAGCATGCATCATGTGACCGTAGCCTCGTTTTAGACGCTCCAATCAATAATGTTAAAAGTCACGTGATGTCTTCCTAAATAGCCTAAACTGGTTCTCCCAAGTTCAAGCAGTTCTAAATTAAAACGGATTTCTCGCTACCGAGGTCATTGGTCAACAATGACGTCGTATCTAAAAATAGCATTAAACGCGAGGAGAAAATACCGAACGCTAGGAGAATTTCCGCAAGTGACACTTCCCGGGACTTTGCAATCATGCATTGAGGATGAGAAAAAATGATGTCACGTAAATAATAAAAAAAATGAAGAGAAGATTGGGCAAGTTGTCACAATGCCCTAAAAAGGACTCGCAAGATACGCCAACGCCTGAGCTAGTCATTGATGTCTTTAGCCATTTATTTTATACGATGAGGTTGCCAACCTCATACACTGCATCATATTAGTCTTGTCTTACGATATGCCTGAGGGAACAGTGGTCCTATCATTTCTTTGTTATCAATACAGACCCCGGGAACTACACGGGCCAGTACTATATTGGCTCTGGTATTTTATAATGTTTGCCAGCAAACCCCCGGAGTCAAGTGTCTGGCATTTTAAACACACTATGTTAGAGAGAAGATAAACACCTATGCAGGCCACCAAGAACCACTTTTGTCAACAGTGAAACGTCGAAAGCTTGCCTGGTTTGGGCATGTAACTCGTCATGACTCCCTTTCGAAAACGATCCTTCAGGGAACAGTCGAAGGTAAACGGAGAAGAGGAAGGCAGAGAAAATCCTGGGCTGATAACATCAAAGAATGGGCAGGACACGGTTTTTCCACACTTGTACGCATTGCTGAGGATAGAGAGCAGTGGAGGACCCTGTCAGCTGATGCTTCCACCATGGCACCCCTACGACCCATGACGGGTTACGGGCTGAGATGATGATGATGATAGATTAATGTCCGTACGTTCAGCCACATTGTCTCCCTTTGTGTCTATACAACACCCGAATATCGTTCGCTAAAAACTAGTATTAGAACAAGAATAAATTATCCGTACCTTCAGCCATAACTAGTTCATACGGGTGCCAGAAATCAATACAGGTGTCAGGAAGAAGCAATCAATGAAAGAACCAGGTAAACACACGACACACTTCTTCCTCCACTGACACTAGGCAAAACCGATTTCATGGAGAATTTAGTCACAGTAATATTGGGTGTTGTTTTACACAATATTATGTGTGTTAAAATCTGTGTAGAGTGACATTACCTCGCCTGGAAGTATTCGTACACACCACATTGTGTTCAACGAGGTGTAACATTAATATTGTGATATTATCAAGTCTATATTGCTCCTTTATTTATTACTGTAAACGGCATAACTGATACAACAGAAGAAATGAAATGGACAGTGCAAAGAGAAAAATAATAATGTATAGAGTATATGTCATTTTTCCAAACGGACAAGAACGAACACAAGACATTTCCGTAAGCCCTTACTTTAAAACCAGTACACAACTACCACCAGATATTCATAATATTTAATAAAGAGAGCTGCAGAAATGCGAAGAGAACCGGCGGGAAAAAATTGACAAAATAATTTGTTTATTCTTAGACGTAGAAGGTCATATAAATTCCCCATCATTTTTAGGTTGATGCATATAATATGTAAGAGCATTTTCAGTGTTACGTGCTTGAATAATGTCAAATTTAAGGAAGGAAAGACAACAGATGTGATATCATGACGTGCTGTGGAGGCGAGGATGACGGGCCTGCAGATGGATCTACCGGACATGGAAGCAACAAATACGGTAACTGTTTATATTGTCTTAACTCTTATTTACCCTGTTTTATATTTTGGGTGTGTCTAAATGTTTTTCAGTCAGACAGTCGCAAACTTACACACTCTCTCGCACACCATCTCGAAATACATGGCACCTGGCCTGTGATAAGAATTTTATATTGTGGTATTATAGCTGCAGAGCGAACCTATCTATCTATCTATCTATCTATCTATCTATCTATCTATCTATCTATCTATCTATCTATCTATCTATCTATCTATCTATCTATCTATCTATCTATCTATCTATCTATCTATCTATCTATCTATCTATCTATCTGTATTTCTTTCTTTCTGTCTGTCTATCTATCTATCTATCTATCTATCTATCTATCTATCTATCTATCTATCTATCTATCTATCTATCTATCTATCTATCTATCTATCTATCTATCTATCTATCTATCTATCTATCGGTATTTCTTTCTTTCTGTCTGTCTTTCTTTCTGTCTGTCTGCCTTTTTCTGTCTGTCTTTCTCTGTCTTTCTGTCTGCCTATCTTTCTTTCTGTCTTTCTTTCTTTCTGTCTTTCTCTATTTCTTTCTTTCTGTCTGTCTATCTTTCTTTCTGTCTGTCGGTCTGTCTGTCTTTTTGTCGGTCTGTCTTTCTGTCTGCCTATATGTCTTTCTGTCTATCTATCTATCTATCTATCTATCTATCTATCTATCTATCTATCTATCTATCTATCTATCTATCTATCTATCTATCTGTCTGTCTGTCTGTCTGTCTGTCTGTCTGTCTGTCTGTCTGTCTGTCTGTCTGTCTGTCTATCTATCTATCTATCTATCTATCTATCTATCTATCTATCTATCTATCTATCTAACCTGTCTGTCTATCGATCTATTTAACCCTAAGAATTAAGTTTCTTTTACTGATCCATTGATACATATCAATAGACACGTAACCTGAATCCAAACCTAACCCAACCGCAACCCTAAACTCTAACACATATATAACACAGTGGAGACTATGAACATCTGCTGTTGGGGCATTTTACCTTCTGAAACTGAACATTTAAGAGGATTTCGTTCACTGTGCCGAGATCCTCCTTGGCGACCAGGTTTTCATGGTTCAAACCCGGGCGTCAGCGTTTGAAGAAATGTTTACGACCGGAAATTTGACTGAATAACCTGAACGGCTCCTGTGATAAACCCTTTGTGGATGGGAAGGAGCGAAGCTCCTGACCGGGTTGGAAGGAAAGTCCTCAGGTTCCCCAGCCTCGCAATGACATGCCATTGGACCGAAGGGCTGAAAGCCCAAGTGCCGCTGGTTAAGAAAAAAAATAAATAAATAACACTACAACTAAACGTTCAGGAACTGGTGTGGATCTAGGTCATGGTCATGCAGGAACTGGTGTGGATCTAGGTCATGGTCATGCAGGAACTGGTGTGGATCTAGGTCATGGTCATGCAGGAACTGGTGTGGATCTAGGTCATGGTCATGCAGGAACTGGTGTGGATCTAGGTCATGGTCATTGTCACGGAGTGTTTTGATGGTATTTTGCATGTGTGAATGTTCCCATGCTGCAGCGGGAGTTTATTAGTCATGTGAGTTGTTGTGAGCTGGGAATGCGTGCATTGTAATAATTTAGCTACAGGGTTATGAGCATTGCTTGAGACAAGCTGTTAGCTTTTGTTATGCGTGAATGAAGATCAGTGGAGCGTGAAAGGGTTTCACGGGTTTTAGTGAATACGCATGAAAGGGGCAGTCAGAGAGAGGAGTGTGTTGGTTGAGACGTGTGTTGAGTCATTAGAGAGTTGAGTCAGTAGAAAGGAGACAGCGAAGAGCGTAGGGAAAAGAAGGGTGGATGTCTATAGTAGTGCGCGAGTAGAGGGCCGGAGTTGTGTAGTAGATGTTGCAGTAGTTATTCATGAAGTAGCCTATTTGTGGCTGTAGTTATTCCGAGGAGCAGAGTGTGTGTGGATATTCGGAATTTGTGATGTATCTAATATTTGTAATGGCCCTACGTCCATTGTGACTTATTGTGAATATAATATATTGTTGGAGATTGACATAGCTGTTGGAGTTGTTCCTTAGACAGTGAGCTATACGAGCGGTATATAAGTGTTGTCTAACTTACATCCACCCACATACACCCTACTCGTCACAGTCATGCAGGAACTGGTGTGGATCTAGGTCATGGTCATGCAGGGGTACGTGAGGGAGTTGTCAATGTCATAACAATAAATATATATAAATAATTAACATGCACTCGTTGGACAGAAAAGAGGACAACATAAAAGAAATATAAGTGATAGGCCAACCAGGAATCGAACCAAAGACTACCCAAACGGCGTCATCGTCTTGTTGTGAAAGTAAATAGTGAAAAGACGCACAGCCAATTTAACACACCAAAATGCTTCATTGGCCGGGGTTATTCTCACGACACCTAGACAGCTACGGATATAGGATGCGTGAACGACCCAGACATTTAAAGATTCAGTCACTAAAATAACTTTCCAGTCACAAAGTATAACCTAAATAAAGGCCGCAATACTTGTGTCTAGTAATGTGTAGAGGAAGATAAACAACACATGGTAGATGTGATAAACGAGCGCAAAGGCCTTATTGCTCCATCTTTTCCTACATTCTTCATACTGTATTTTCTCCGACATTTGCTCTCTCATCTCATATTTGCGATCCACATTTGCTATTTCATTGTTGTGATTACTCGCGACCGGTATCTAGAGAACCACATTTGTTCTTTCATCGGGGGAAATAAAGTCCTTTGATTGAGTCCACATGCCTGACATTATCATTTGAAGCCCACATTGTATCGTGATAAATCTGGTAAAAACACATATGGTCATCCTAATCAAACTGTAATTTCTGTGACACCACATTGGACGCCCAGATTGGCCAGGGGAAAACGTGGCCGCTGTTCAGACAAGCGTGGGTTGACCACATTGGACGCCCAGCTTGGGCAGGGTGACTTCCAGAAATATATAGTACCGCATAATCTTGTCCCTATCTCGAATAGGTCTTTTTTTCTTTCTTAACGAGCCAATTTCTAGAGACCTTATATCTAATATCTCATAGACTATTCCTGGCAAAAACTACTGTCGTAGTTGCCCCAGCACCACACCACACGACAATTGTGGGCTCGTCTTGGGATTAGTGAACCCGGACTTAGAAGTGTGATAAATCACATTTTCATCCCTGCTTTACAATTGCGATAATTGCAAAATTTGTTGGCATTTCGAGGGATTATCTCCTAGACTGACACTTACTATAATTTGTCTATTTCATAGGGGGGATAATTTATATCTCTAAAGCACGAGTGATACTTTTTAAATTGAGTATCAAACGGACAGAGTAAACACTTTTTGAGAACAGAGGATACTGTAGGGAACTGAAAATTTTTTTTTTTTCAGTAACTGCTGGAGAAACTGTTATCATAAATATTTAGTAAATTTTTCATAGAAACTTCGAGATAATCTGTTAATTAATTTTTCAGAATACGCTGAGTGAGTGATTTTTAAGAACTATTTGAACTTGATTACTAATTTAAACCTAGCTGGTTTTAAAGAGATAATTACTTGTGCGAGTCTATTAAATTTGTTTGGAGGTCACTGCCAATTTTTCCCTTCGCAAACCCGTACTGCATATCATGGCAGATGCTGCGAAAATTAGAAATAGTTTGATGGAGGCAGGGCGTGAATTCGGGTTAAGTGGAAAAGACCTGATGAAATATGTAAGCGAGGAACTGATAAACTCCATGAAAGAGAGATGGAAATGCAGAAACTTACAATGGAGAAGGCCGCAGCAGAAGCAGCGGAGCGGAAAGAGAAGGCCGCAGCAGAAGCAGCGGAGCGGAAAGAGAAAGCCGCAGCAGAAGCAGCGGAGCGGAAAGAAGCAGCAGAAGCAGCGGAGTGAAAAGAGAAAGCCGCAGCAGAGCATGCACTTATGATGAAGCAACTGGAAATCCAGGGACAGACCAATCAAATAGAGCTGGCAAAAAGTGCAGCGGCTTCCAACTGTGATGGAGGGTACTCACCCCGCTCAGATGGTGTGCCTACTTCGCAACCTGCGCCACCCAATGCCATGAACTTTCCGCTGGAACCTTTTTCAGAAAGGAATGATACCCTGGACGCCTTTTTAGACCGCTTTGAACGCTTTGCAACAGGGTTTGGACTTGAAGAACGGAAGTGGAACTTGAAACTTTCCCAGGGCCTAAGAGGAGCCGCCTACGAAGTTTTTTAATAAACTTCCGGCCGGAGAGCAAGATGACTCAGGCATTGAAAAAAAAGCTCTCTTGGTGAGGTACGAGCTTCATTCAGAGGCTTACCGGAAAAAATTTCGAGGTTCTAGGAAGGATGCAGGAGAGACTTTCTCACAGTTCGCAGCCCGTATTAAAGACTACCTAGTGAAGTGGTGTACACTGGGAAACTTTGCCGAGAACTATGACGGGTTGAAAGAGCTGATTGTGATAGAGCAACTGAAAGAATCTATGTCGGTGGAAATGCGTAGATTTCTCACTGAAAAACGGCGCTGACCGGTTAGAAAATATTCTTACACTGGCAGAGCGATTCCAAAATGCTCTCATGGAGTCTCAAGGAGCCAGAAAGAAGTTTTCGGATCAGGCGCCAAAGCAACCTGCTCGCTCCCAACCAGACCAACAAAGCAAAGGACCACACATCTCGCATAAACAGCACGCAAAACAAGATAACTACAAAGAGCAAAACAAGAAAAATGCTGCGCCACACCAGAGACAGGGAGATAAATGGTGCAAGTACTGTCGCTTGAACAATCACAACACTAATGAGTGCAAGCGCAGACCTCCTCCCCAACATGCTGCCTGTCTGCAGACAAAATCGTCACCCCGGAAGGAGCAGAGAACCGGAAACGTTTCTCATCCTCCTGTCATCGAATCAGTCCTCGTAAACGGACAATCTGTGGAGTGCCTTTATGACACAGGACTTGCTTTTGATGCGGTGGTCAGGGCATCTCTTGTCACCCCTGACCAGATAACAGAAGAGAGTGTCGACATCCAAGGTCCGACGAAGGATGTTGCACCCATGACACTGCCAATTGCACTTATCAGAGTGGAATCTCGTTATGTGACAGGAGAGATTCGTGCAGCTATCATGGAAGAACCAATCTACTCTTTAATCTTGGGATGTAGATATGTGTTCCTTGGAGAACCTACTCAACCACTAGTCATGGCGGCCGTACAGACTAGAGGACAGTCAAGAAAAGACGCAGAGCAGGAACCTCCTACCAATATCCTCCCCGAGGAATTGAAGAGGGCCCAAATGGAAGATTCCACACTGGCGCCCTGTTTTAAAAAATTACCTAGAACACACAAACCACCTACCAAGGGAGACTTCTTTATGAAAAATGGATTGATGTATCGCCGAGCTGGAAATGAAGGACAGGAACACAACCAATTAGTAGTTCCTGCAACCTATAGGAACCAGGTGCTTGAGATGGGCCACTCTATCCCATTTAGTGGACACATGGAATGAGCGCCACGACTCAAAGGATTGCCTGCCACTATTATTGGCCAGGGATCACCGGCGACATTGAACGTTTCGTCAAGTCTTGTCCTCAGTGCCAGAAAGTTGCACCAAAACACTGGACGGCACCCGCGACCCTTGGGGAGATGCCAATCTTGGGCACCCCATTTGAAAGAGTGGCCGTGGATATAATTGGACCTCTGCTGAAAACTAAGAAGAGGAACTCCCATATCCTTACCTTAGTGGACACCTGTTCCATGTGGGGCGAAGCCATAGCCATGCCAGCATGCGACTCAGTGCATGTAGCTGACGCTTTACTGAATATCTTTACTAGATTGGGCTTCCCGCATGAAATTCTCACAGACAACGGGTCACAATTTAGAGGCAAGTTGACAGAGGAGGTGCTTAGAATATTCAAGACTAGGCATATCCATACTTCGCCCTATCACCCCCAAAGTAACGGGCAAGTAGAGCGGTTTAACGGGACGCTCACCTCTATTCTTCGGAAGTTGGCACAGGAGAAGCCAGAAACTTGGGATCAGTATCTTCCTGCCGCATTATTTGCTTATAGGGAAGTACCGCATGCGTCAACTGGAGTTCCTCCGGCCACATTACTCTTCGGAAGACCTATTAAAGGTCCATTAGAAGCATTACTAAGAACATGGACAGATGCCAAGGCAGACGACACTGTCACATCAGCCTTCCAGTACGTCACAGACTTGAAACAACGCCTGAAGACTGGCTGGGAATTAGCCACAGCGAAAGTACGGGAGGCTAGGCGGAAACATGCCAAATATTACAATCGCAATGCGAAGGACCGAGAACTAGCAGTAGGAGAGAAGGTGCTACTTCTTCTGCCAAGTAGCAGTAATAAATTGCAGATTTGCTGGAGGGGACCCTACAAAGTGGCGGAAAAGATTTCTCGCACCAACTATAAAATCGCCGTGAACGGAAAGCACAAAATTTATCACTTAAATCTGCTTAAGAAGTTTTATGAGCGAGCCCCTGCCGAACCAGCGCACCTCATGACTATGGCCATTGCTATGCAAATGGAAGAAGAGCCATTATCATCCATAGAGTACCCGGTGAAACAGGAGGAATCACATTTAGATGTGAAAATAAGCTCCACCCTAACGGAAGCCCAGCAAGAAAGTGTGAGGAGATTGATGGAAAACCACGCCGACTCTCTGACAGACAAACCGGGCCGGACAAACCTGATGGAGTTTGACATGGAAGTCACGGATCCTACGCCCGTCCGAATGAGAACCTATCCGATTCCGTATGCCAAGGCGACGGCATTAAAGCAAGAAATTGATTACTTACTTAAGGAAGGCATAATTTCGAAGTCGGAGTCCCCTTACAGTGCGGGAGTGGTGCTGTTACGCAAACCCAGTGGAGAACACCGCCTGTGCATCGACTACCGACAGCTGAATGCGTTAACACAGTTCCAGCCAGAACCGTTACCGGACCAGAACCAGCTATTTACTAAGCTGAGCAGGGCTCGCTATTTTTCAAAGATCGACCTCAGTAAAGGGTACTATCAAATACCGGTAAAAGCTGAGGTGAGGAATCTGTTAGCCTTCAGTACTCCAGATGGACACTTCGAATTTAATGTGATGCCATTTGGACTGAACAATGCTCCTAGTGTCTTCACAAGGATGATGCGAAAGTTATTGGATCCTTTGAATCATCCCGCCATCAGCAATTTTATGGATGATATCCTAGTAGCTACTGAATCGTTTGAAAAACATATATCAGCGCTATCCTTGCTGTTTAACAGACTCAGAGAAGCGGGACTAACCGCCCCGCCCAACCAAATGTCAAATTGGGTGTGAACAGCTAGAATTCCTAGGACATACTATATCCCATGGGACCATGTTTCCCGAGACTCGAAACGTTGAGAAGCTGAGAAATGCACCGAGACCGTCCACTAAAAGGGATGTCCGGTCATTTGTATCTCTCTGTGGATTCTACCAGAGATATATAAAGGATTTTAATAGCCTCTGTGCGCCGCTTACGTCGCTAACCAAGAAAGGAAACCCAGATAAAGTGACATGGTCAGCAGAATGTGAACATGCATATGCACTCTTAAAAGAGAAAACTCACCACAAAACCTATTTTACGGCTTCCGGATTTAACTAGAAAATTCATCTTGCGCACAGATGCCAGTAACATTGGAATCGGGGCTACATTACTACAGCCAGATGACAGAAGCCCCCCAAATCTATTTCCGGTCGCATATGCGAGTCGGAAGTTAAACCGAGCAGAACAAAACTATTCCACAATCGAAAAGGAATGTTTGTCCCTCGTCTGGGGAATACAAAAATTTCAAGCATACCTGTACGGAAGGAAATTTACAATCCAGAGTGATCACCAACCTCTGACCTTCCTCGCCAATTCAAAGAATTTGAATGCTAGACTGATGAGGTGGTCGCTTGTTCTACAACCTTACACGTTCCAAGTGGACTATATCCAAGGAAAACATAACGTAGGAGCGGATTTTTTAAGCCGTCATCCTATGAGGCAGGACGAAGAGCACGGACAAGTAGAGGAAAGGGTGGAAACCGGAGAGAAAAACGAAGATGAGGAAAAGGATTAAAGAATCCCGAGCAAGAAGTCTAAGCTCTCCTGAGTACGATTGACATCACACTTGAGGAGGGGCTATTGTGATAAACGAGCGCAAAGGCCTTATTGCTCCATCTTTTCCTACATTCTTCATACTGTATTTTCTCCGACATTTGCTCTCTCATCTCATATTTGCGATCCACATTTGCTATTTCATTGTTGTGATTACTCGCGACCGGTATCTAGAGAACCACATTTGTTCTTTCATCGGGGGAAATAAAGTCCTTTGATTGAGTCCACATGCCTGACATTATCATTTGAAGCCCACATTGTATCGTGATAAATCTGGTAAAAACACATATGGTCATCCTAATCAAACTGTAATTTCTGTGACACCACATTGGACGCCCAGATTGGCCAGGGAAAAACGTGGCCGCGGTTCAGACAAGCGTGGGTTGACCACATTGGACGCCCAGCTTGGGCAGGGTGACTTCCAGAAATATATAATACCGCATAATCTACTAGAGTGAGGCAGTACAGGTTTTTACCTTGTGAGGAAGAGATCAAACCCAAAAACGCATAGCCTAATACACGTGTTTATTCAGAGTGGATGATAATTCAGTTCCGTGATTAATTGTGTTCTTAAAGGATTTTGCGAAGGGAAAAGAAGTTCATCAGAAGTCTGAGTCTACACGCAACGTGTCTGACGTCTAACCAGAAATAAGTTATCAAAAACGGACATTTGGCTAGCAGAATTCGCCATAGGACATCTTTCATTCCTCAATTTAAAAGGAATATTGTCTCACCCACAAGTCATAAGGTGGACGCAGCATTTTTCGTCACCGTATACTGCTTGCTCACAAGTTCAATACAGAGTTATCACAAATTCAATACATCGTTATCACAAGTTCAATACAGAGTCATCATAAACTCTAATCACTCGAAAGATCATTATTATCTGAAGTCAAGCAAAAGAGCTCAAAAGAGGAATCGCATATTTATACCACGTGCAACACACTCTTAAGCGCATTTTATGAAGCAGACTCGAAAGTATATGAATCACGACTACATACGCAAGATTATGAGTCTACATATCACTAACATTTCGTGAAGATATCCAGTCTGACCAGTACCGTCGGGAGATTAGACCACAGACCTTTTGTTCATATGACAACTATTAACTGTTGATCCACACTACAGAGATATACTCAAACAGTGAAGGAATATACATAAATATCTCGTCAGCGTTCTCCGTACGACAACAGTATTCATCAGAACGTCCTCGACTTAGAGATACCCCATTCGACATAACGTATAACAACTTGGGACATTTTATGCATACGTGTGAATCCTCATATCTAGGAGAAGCATTTAGAGACACATGGACTGTGTAGAGTACTCACCATTTTGGTAACACGTATCATATCACATCATCATTTCACTCTACACCAGTTCATCCTTAATTAACTATTACTTAATTAACTGTAATTTTATTATCTCATCTGTGTGTGTTTTGTGTGAATCGTCTTTCACCATCATCACGTTCTAACCATTACTAACCCTATATGTGTGGATATTTCATTAATAAACCCAACGATCAGTTGATCATTATCAAGAGTTTGTTAATGTATCACTCGTGCTGTCGGTGTTACATATTCACCTATAGGAACCTTTCTCTACTCAGATGAGGTTGGGGGGCTTTTTCTTTACGGGATCTAAGGGCAGAAGCTAAGGTCGTGGGGAAACAGAACTCTTTCCATAATTTATTAGAAAACACTGTCTAGTGGAAAGCATTCGCATTCCTGTCTTCTTGTCCCTATCTCGAATAGGTCTTTTTTTCTTTCTTAACGAGCCAATTTCTAGAGACCTTATATCTAATATCTCATAGACTATTCCTGGCAAAAACTACTGTCGTAGTTGCCCCAGCACCACACCACACGACAGTAGACTGGTAAGTTAAATTCACAAATGGGTGAACACTTAAATACATAATAAAGGGAACATGATCCCTGCGAGTAGCAAATAAATAAATAAAGGTAATTAACGGGCACTCATTGGACAGAGAGGCGGACACTAAACAACAGAACAATGTCATAAGACCAATCTATTTGTGACAGCAAGGATTTCGAAATTCTTTAAATTTAAAAAAAAGAAATATGGAGATAAATCATTAAACGATGAACAATTTGGACCAAAAAAAGGAAGGCACGGTCTGCAGGACGAAGTAAAACACTGGAACTCTTCTACTTTTCCATATTCGCCCCATTCGAAGCATGAACTCATCACTACAGCTGGATCTCTTGCAGGGAGCATGCGTCAAAGTAGTCATATGCTGTCACGGCAGTGGTTTCTGTTAGCCGCATGCACAATATCATATTAGTCGCCTGCTACGACATGCACGAGGAACAATAGTCTAATTCTTTCTTTGTCTCTTCAGAAACCAGTGGAGTTTCATCAAGGCGGAAAAAAATATCGAGGAAAAACTAGGTAAGCAAATATTGTCGGATACATACGAATAAAAATAGAAAATTCAAGGGACAACTCCCTCATACGCATAAATAACACCGGAGAATTAAAGGTCATGATCACCGTCTTTTGGGAACATTGATGGAGTTAATCTTGTGGATGTGATGCCCAGAGGTGAGACAATTCAATTCAGACGCGTACATCAAACCCTCAACAAACTCAAACAGCGCTACCGGGAGTTTGCGGTCCTAACAGGAATGCAGTAGAGACATTTTTGCTGATCCCAGCACGACAATTCCGCCCATCACACAGTCTGAATAACTCATCTGGAGGCATATCGCCCCAAATTTGGTTGGACTGTGCTCGCGCATCCCCCCTATAGTCCTGATACTGGCGCCTTCCGATTTTCATCTTTTTGGCCCATGAAGGATGGACTGACTGCGTGGGACATCAGGGTTTGTAGATGACGAGAGCGTGATTAGTGCAGTTGAGGACATGGCTACGTAAACAGGCAAACGAGAGCTGGTACAGGGAAGACATGCATGCCCTTGTTTCGCGCTGACGTAAGGTCGTAGAAGTGGAAGGAGATTATGTGGAAAAATAGCATGTGAAAAGGATACATCCAGTTATACTGTGCGTAAATTTCATACATTGTGAATAGTTTCCGAGAAAAAAAAAAAAAAAAAATTTAAAAATGTGGGGCATTACTTTCTGAGCAACCCTCGTAGATACAAAGATATTTTTATATTTAAAGTATCTTAACTGACATACCTATAATAATTAAATATATAAATATGTAAATTTTTTTCCAAACATTAGGTCATGTACCGATGTCATTTGCTGCATAATTTTGTTGGTGTTTTGTCCTTGGCATGGCAGTCTGCTCCATTGTTGGTGATTTTGGCTCGTTGAGATCGCACAGTCTTTAGAATGGAATTATCCAATAATCATTTGTGAGTGAAATACACTTTTAGTAATAGGCTAGAATTAAGTGTGCACCTTCAGTGGCGTTTACAAAATGTCTTACAAAACCGTTTTTTTTTATTTCTATTTTGTGTTATTTGACATGCCAGATTTATAGTTGCCGTGAGTACATCACTCCTGAGGCCTCTGTGGAGACAAATAAAGAAAATATAGACCAACTGCAAGCTTCAGGCATGTCGAACAAGGCCACCAATAAAGAAGAAATTGCATGGGGTAATTAACCTCACCTTGTAAAAACAAGTTTTTCCACAGAGATTACCACCGCTGCCAAGTGCATAGAAATGCTAGGATCCGGCTTCCTCCAAGAGGGCCAGAATGTTAGAGAGTTGCTCCATAGCTCCGCGAGCGTGCGCCCAAGGGAAAATGATGCTGAAGATTTTGTGAGACATTTATTTTGGTAAAGCTCTTCAGCATGGAGAACAAACAGAAGTTAGAACCTGAAACAGAAGGAACCTGACTAATAACAAAGAACAATAATTGCAGAGAAGCCGATTGGCGTACAGCTTGAG